>JABXJD010000006.1:2607500-2970000 GCA_013375575.1 Percina caprodes
GTGTGTGTGTGTGTGTGTGTGCGCGCGTGTGCATGTGTGCGTATGTGCGTGTGTGTGTGTGTGAGACAGAAGGAGTAAAGGCCATGATGATAGATTGATAAGTTAATGGGACGTGTGACAAGGTTGACTACTGAGGCCTCAGTGATCTGACTGGTTTAATGAAGTAAATTACTTCTTGGATGACACACTTTTATCTCCAGCTCCTGATACACTCTGATAAACCATACAACCAGAATGGCCAACTCTTCTCCCTCATTTACCTTCCAAAGACGACTGGCTGTAACACCCTGCTGCCTATCAGTGTGAAGACACAGTAGCCGTGGCATCATGGGGGTTTGAATCCATCCTGGGACACATATAACACATCCTCTGCTTGTCTCCACATGTATTTCCAGAATTTAAATTAGACAAAAAAACTGAGTGTATAGGCTACATAAAGCAATGAATTAAAACAGAACTGCTCAGCACACAGTGTACAGTCTCTCTGAACAACTAAAGGGGACACCTGCCATTTGCACATTCAGTTATTACATATACAACGGTAGAGACACACACACACACACACACACACACACACACATATACAAAGTGGGAGAAAAAGTTATTGAAAGACTTTGTTCTCTATTTGGGGCTGAGATAGATATTCTTCTAATGAGAGCGATAACAATGTCTGAGAGGAGATGTAGCCAGCAAAAAAACAGCAAAGCAGATGGGAGCTAAGACAACAACAAAGACAGTCCTAAATGCAGTTGACTACGGACTCCCTGCTGGCTCTGTCTATGTGAAGAGACAACACTGTGCCCATCCCCCTGCTACTTATAGGGACATTATCATAATGTTGTCTCTGTATGAGCCCAGCAATCAAGTGGGCTCATCTTGAAGTCCTCCACGAGCCCCGGTGTATGCTGATGCCTCAGATGCTGGAGGATGAGGAATAAAAATTCTGCCATAATATTTATTCAAACTGACAGTTCTGGCATCTAACAATGCAACCCAGGACTAACAGCACCAATTTGATGAATCTCTGCGTAGGCTGTAAACAAACAGCAGTGATGAAGATAATGTTTGTCCTTCTGCTTTCTTATTGTCTTGTCACTACAGACAAAGAATAAATCTGCAAAGAATAAATGTGAAATGGAAATATTGACTTATGCTGTGGACTGTAAGTTGATGCAATTAAGTCACTGTCGGAAGTTGGATACATCTGGATTCAAATCGTAGTGTATACGCTATAGACTACTAAGGGGTAAAAACAAGCAACAGATCAAGAGTGGGAGCATCTATTAGACACAATGAATAATGAATTATTAGTTCTCAGAAACAGATATTGTTTGTCACAGCTTATGCGAACATTCACACCTCAAACATCCACCCTACAACATCCTGTTGTGTTATAACTGTGCATGTGGTCAGATACAGCTGCATGTGTGTGGGCCTATGTGAGAGAGTCAGAAACAGAAACAAATAGGAAAACTCCCTAGATGACAGAACACAGCCACTTCCCCTGAGAGTGAGTGAGTAAAACCAAGACAGAGATGTGCAGCAGGTGTGTAATACAGCACTGGCTGTGAAAGCGCTGAATCACTCTTCTCTTACATATTCAGTCAATGTATCAAAGTTCCTTTTAAATCTTATCTTTCCGATGTATTGACCAGACAGGTATGCGTATTTTATGACTAAAATATTAAATGGAGCAATGAGTGACTAAAATTTGAAATGGAGCAATATGACAAACTAAAACAGAAAGAAGAGGTCTAATGTATATAGCCAACATTGTTGGACATCTTTTAGATATATTCTTGAGGAGAGCTGAAGCTTTTGACGGTGTTATTTTCTCCCAAAAATGGCCTTTCACTCTTTCATCAGATTTTGATCTATTTTTTTGCATTTTGATGTGCTATGCATGGTTTGTGGGTGGTGGTGGAAAAAAATCTGATTTCCAGTTGTTAATGTGTAAACAGAATGGGTGTTTGGCAGAGTGATGCAAGGAGGAAATTAACTGTTAAAACAAAAATACATCTTCAGGGACCACCTGACTGGCCTTCTCTTCATCTCCTTTAAAGACAACAGGACAGATTATTTACAATCAGTGTACAGTGTTGAATGAAGTGGCCACATGTCACACACACACACACACACACACACACACCACACCACACACACAAAAGAGCAAAAGAGACCTAGCCTGCATTAGTTGTTTACTGTACACCGTGTGAACCCTGTCCTGTCTTTCCAGCAGCAGGATGTGGTGGTGCGACACGTCCTTGCTCAAAAACACCCACTTCCTATAAGTTTGATAAACAGCCCTGAGGTTTCACTCTCCTCCTGCCCGTCAAACAGAGGCACACACACACACACACACACACACACACACACACACACACACACACACACACACACACACACACACACACACACACACACACACACACACACACATTCACATACCATTCCAACAGCACCATCTGCTAATGTGACACATAACCAGAATGAGTTATTGTGCGTAATGTTACCCATGCTATCATGAGATTTACTGTGACAAACTGTATAAATGCCACCAGAATTACTTATGCCTCCATAACTCAGCTGCTGCTCTCCTCATCCACAGTCTCACAGAGAGACTGAGGGGAGTGAGCACAAGAATGCCCTCAAATCATATCAGAATTAGAGGAGGACATCAATACACCACATTTGTTTTAGAGGGAGTTATGTAAGTAGGTCTGAGTTATATCTGCCACTGGACAGTTATGCTCCACGTTACAATAATGTAAGGCCGCCTGTGCGTCCCTAAAGGTTGATGATACAATGCCAGGAAAGATTTAGATTACTGCTAGAGTCTCTTCTCTTCTCTTCTCTTCTCTTCTCTTCTCTTCTCTTCTCTTCTCTTCTCTTCTCTTCTCTTCATGGTTGCATGGGCACATACGGTCCTGTCAGTCACATCTGTGAGCTGTCAGGGTATAAATGTGCATGCATCTGAGGGGACAATGAGGGGTGTATTAGGCCTGCTGATCCTTCACAGTCCTCTTGTCAAACTTAACATGAGTGTGCGTGTGTGTGTGTGTGTGTGTGTGTGTGTGTGTGTGTGTGAGGCAGGGGGGGTCAAAGGAGAGGAGCCATGGCTAATCCTGTGGGATGTGAGGGTATCTACTGTGTATGGAGATGGGATGTAGAGATGTGTTCAGCGGTGCATGGATCACAAAACCTTCCTAACTGACAGAAGAGTCTCCCAAGAGACCAATGTCAAACTGCTAACTGTTTAAAAAGAAAAAAGGCAAACTGGAACATAACACTATTGCACATTGTATCATAACTGTGAAATGTTACAGGAATTTCAGAACAGATAAGATCTGAGTTGAGATTTATTATCACAGTATTATTATAACATATATATTATTATTAGTTGTTGTAATAGTTGTAGGAAGAAACTCTGTAAAAATGTATGATCAAATAATATATATATATATAAATATATATTGTAAAACATAAAAACAAAGCTATGAAAAAAATCCCCTTTGAACCTAACATGTAAATGAAATAATAATACAGCACAAGATTACCTATTTTTTGTAATTTGTTGGTAATTTGATAATACATCAGATTTAAGCTGTCTTTTTCTTTAATTGTTGTTTATTGTTGAAATCCTTTTAAATGTAATATGCCAAATTTTTAATGATGAGGATTATTATAGTAGTAATAGTAGTAGTAGTAGAAGTAGTAGTAGTGGTAGTAGTAGTAGTAGTAGTAGTAGTAGTAGTAGTAGAAGTAGTAACATTAGCAGTTCCATGTTACTCTAATAATAAAGTAATAATAGTAAAGTTTATAAGGGAAACCGACCCTTCATAAACTTATACAGTAACCAATTGTGGCACGACACTCAAAATAAAAAATAGTATAAAATAATTCACTGTAAATTGAAATCATATTATTATTGTTTACAACCTGCTTTACAAGTTGCTTTAGCGTTCTCAGTGTTGAACCGGTAGGTGGTGGTGTCGGCCAATAAAACACCTTTCTAACCCGGAAAAAGAACGGACGGACCTTTAACAGGACAGGAAGTGTCTCCCGATGAAACTGACAGTTAGCTAGCCATGGCGCTTGATGTAAAATCCAGAACTAAACGATACGAGAAACTGGACTTCCTCGGAGAGGGTCAGGTAAGTGGAGACAAACATCAGATATGTTGGTCTTTATATCTCTCTACTTTCTTCCTCTTGCAGTTTCTGGCTCGATGTACAGGAAGCATGTTAGCAAGCTAACAAGCGTTAGCTGGTTGTTAATGTCAACAAAGACTTGCTGGTCCATGCTATTGTCCTTACAGCAGCAGTGAGGGTGACAAAAAACATATTTGGTCTCTGTATTCCTGTACTAATTGCTCTCTGTTTCTCTTCTCCAGTTCGCCACAGTGTACAAAGCCAGGGACAAAACGAATGATACCATAGTTGCCATTAAAAAGGTATAATAAATCAGCTTAAGTTTGGACATCTGTTAGCATTTGTATGCTATGCTGATGTTTACCACCAAATTATTGTCTTTTTTTCTGGCAGATTAAGGTTGGCCACAGAACTGAGGCTAAAGATGGTAAATTCTGACTACCTGTTTATACCACACAGTGCACTCCATCGTCATCAACCTGTTAATGACTAATATATAACAATTTCTTATTAATAGGTATTAATAGGACCGCTCTTCGTGAGATCAAACTGCTGCAAGAACTGCATCATCCAAATATCATTGGGGTGGGTAAAAATTCATTGTTTGTATCTTCTAATTAATTAAATTATATTTTAATTATGGTGTCAAATCACAACAGAAACTATCTCAGGACACTTTACAGTTAGAGAAGGTCTAGACCACTATAATTTACAAGGACACAACCAATTCCCTAAGGGCATTCATTTGGTGCGACAGTGGCAAAGACAAACTTCCTGTAACCTCGGACAGAACCTGGCTGTAGGTGGACAACCATAACAGTTATAGCAGTGAGTGAAATGGAATCACATAATAAACCATCGGCATTAACAGTGAAGATACTTGACCATGACTAATAATAATAATAATAATAATAATAATGATGATGGTGGTAGCAGTACCATAGCAGCAGATGCAGCCACGATCTGTAAGGTGAGAAAGCACAAGGACTCCAAGGAAGAAGCTAAGTTAGCAACATGCAGCAATGGGACATGAATGCACATAGATGGGAAGAGAGAGAGCGAGAGAAAGGAGTTCAGTGTGTCGTAGGAAGGCCCCCGGCAATCTAAACATCTAGCAGCATAACTAAGCCAAGCCGTGTAATAACTTTGTAGGTGAAGAGGATTTGATATTCAATTCTGGATCTAAAATCAGCACAGCACAGAGAAGCTAATACGGGAGAAATATATATTTTTTTCCTATTTCTTATTAGTAATCATGCCACAGCATTCTGGATCCACTGGAGAGTCCGTAGGGACTTTTTGGAGCAACCTGATATTGGAGAATTTTAATATTCCAGACTTGAAGTAACAAATGATGCATGCAAGTTTTTCTGCATCTGTTTGAGATAGGATGTGCCTATGTTTTGCAATGCTACACAGGTGAAAAAAGGCAGTCCTTGAAGTTTGTTTTATGTGAGCAATAAAGGATATATCCTGATCAAAGATAACTCAGAGATTCCTTAAGGTGGTGCTGGAGGCCAGGGCAATGCCATCCAGAGTAGCTATATCTTTAGATAATGAGCTTCAGAGGTTTTTGGGGCCAGGTACAATAACTTCAGTTTTGTCTGAGTTTAACATCAGGAAATTGGAGGCTATCCAGGTTTTTATGTCCTTAATGCATGCTTGACATTTTACAGACTGATTGGTTTCCTACCTAATATGTTACTGGTATTAATGGAAAAAAAGAATGAACTTTCTATATTGTATGTATTCTCCTAATTTGAACTGAGCATTAACATTTCGTCTGCTATGTGTTTTTTAGCTGCTGGATGCCTTTGGACAC
Organism: Percina caprodes; assembly: GCA_013375575.1. Classification (NCBI taxonomy): domain Eukaryota; kingdom Metazoa; phylum Chordata; class Actinopteri; order Perciformes; family Percidae; genus Percina; species Percina caprodes. Next base: position 2,613,474 of record JABXJD010000006.1, read on the forward strand.
AAATCCAACATCAGCCTGGTGTTTGATTTCATGGAAACAGATCTAGAGGTAAGACAGTTCTTTTTCAGCCCATCTGTGTCTTTCCAGGAATAGACAAACTAAATACATTTTTCATAATGTTTATCAATGTCTGCAAATTATAGATTTGAAAATGCTTTACTGGTTGGCCTATTTTCTTTCCACAAACTGCAACCTCAATGATTAATATAGAGTTGAATCAACACCTTTTTGAATCCTCACACATCATATTGTACATATGTGTATTATCCATATACACTGTCTCTGTATGGAGATTAACATCACAAATTTATGGTTGTGAAAGAACACAATGTTGCATTTCATTAATGCGCCACCAGATGGAAATTCTTCTTCTTCTTCTTCTTCTTCTTCTTCTTCTTCTTCTTCTTCTTCTTCTTCTTCTTCTTCTTCTTCTTCTTCTTCTTCTTCTTCTTCTTCTTCTTCTTATTATTATTATTATTATTATTATTATTATTATTATTAAAGACCAGGGAGAGAGCATTTAAAAGCTGGGTTACATTAGTGAGTTCTTTTTCTCACAAATATCTACTCTTGTACTCTTGTGTGGCAACTGTGATAGTTATTTGTTTGCTGCTTTGTTCCGCTTCCAATTTGTAAACGGCTGAGACGGCCAAAAAACAAAGTTTAAAAACAAATTAAGAGATTATGTTTGAGAGGTGTAAGGTTAGAGGACATACAGAGTAGCACAGAAAATATGAGCAGGATGACAAAGATAACAGCGGCATGAGTGCTCTCATCTAACCATTAAGTGGTTGTGCAAGGTCACTGAGGCTTTTATAGTTTTCTTCTTCTGGTTTGTTTTAGCATACAAGGCTCCAGATGGTCGGCCACCACACATGCATTAGACTTTAATAGAACGATGCAAAACAAGATAAATACACTTTAAAAAAATCAATAACACTCGGCTCTTGGCTTTCACAATGAATTGATGCCATTAGTGGCTCACAGGCAGCAGAAAGACATGAGGATGAAATATGATGCTCATCTCATAACGGATGCTAAAAGACTATTTTTAGGCCACATAGTTAGATTTAGCTGTGTGAGTTTATTAACTACAGATGTTCAATAGTTTTATTGCCAATTAAATTACATAGCAGGGTACTAAAGTCATTGTTTTTGGAGCTGCTGGAACAATGGAGATTTTGGGTGAGGGGTTGAATGTTGTTTAGCTTGGCTGCAGCTGTGTCTTCTTCTTCTTCAGAGATACATCCCAGTTGTCTTTAAGTCTCTTATCTGTTCTGATAAGTGTAATTTGTTTTTGAATGTGTAGCCCAGAGACCTGTAAAACCATTAGGTAATGGATAAAGATGATTAGTTGTATCATTATTAGGTATCCGGCTTTACTTAAACCTCTTTGTCTTTTTTTATTTTTATTTTAAGGTGATCATCAAAGACACCAGCCTAGTCCTGACTCCGGCCAACATCAAAGCCTACATCCTCATGACTCTACAGGGATTAGAGTATATGCACCAACACTGGGTCCTACACAGGGTTAGAGCACTGACGCTCCACACACACACACATACTGTACACAAATATATACACATATAGTCAATAACTCACATTTTCATTACTCACATTCATTACTTTGTGTGTCCAGGATCTGAAGCCCAATAATTTGCTGTTAGATGGCAACGGAGTGTTGAAGTTGGCTGATTTTGGTTTGGCCAAAGCATTTGGCAGCCCCAACAGAGTCTACACACATCAAGTTGTTACCAGGTCCGTACTTATTGTATTAATAATACAAAACTTAGTTATCTATACATTCCCCTGTGTTTTTGTTACTCATTGGAAAACCGCTTATCTTATTCACTTGAGATAAATAAATCCTCATGTGTCTAATTTTATTAAGTAAAAAGTCTTTAATGGATGCCCAGATATCTCACATGGTGGAGCCAGCACCCATATATAGAGGTTCACTCGACGCAGCGGCCGCGGGTTCGACCCCAACCTACAGCCCTTTGCTCCCCCCCCCCGCTTTGCTTTAATATCTTCATCTGTCCTGTCAAATAAAGGCCTAAAACTCCCCAAAAAAATCTTTAAAAAAAAATTCATGAGAAGATACATTTGTGACTGATGTGTAAATGGTTAGACCCATGGAAATCTTAAGGTTTCCCCACTGTTCTAGTTAAACTAGAAAAGTGACATACTGTAAAGTGAAGTTGAAAATGTAACTCTGTTTATTGATCCTTTTCCCAGGTGGTACCGCTCCCCTGAGCTCCTGTTTGGTGCCAGGATGTACGGTGTGGGTGTTGACATGTGGGCAGTGGGATGCATCTTGGCAGAGTTACTCCTTCGGGTAGACAAACCTCACTTCAAAGAGATGTTCATACAGTAACGGGGAATGCTTTAATTTGTGTATGCTTGCTAATGTCTCTGCATGTCTCTTTTGCTGTAGATACCATTCCTTGCTGGAGACTCAGACCTTGACCAGCTAACTAAGATCTTTGAGGCTCTCGGGACGCCCACAGAAGAAACATGGCCTGTTGGTATCTGTTATCTCCCCAGTGATGGATGTTTTTACTCTGCTTACATGTGAAGGTCATTGTGTAATTCGTTTGTCATATATGTCTGCAGGGAATGAGTAGTCTACCAGACTATGTGTCTTTCAAAATATTCCCTGGCACACCTCTGGAACATATATTTAGTGCAGCTGGAGACGACTTACTAGAGCTGCTACAGAGCTTCTTCACGTTTAACCCCTTGACGAGGACCACAGCAACACAGGTAGTACACCACTAAAGCACAGTAGCTATTCACACTTTAATATTATCACTAATGCAAGGTTAAGTGTATGCAGACATTGAAAACCACAGCCTGCCTAAAAGTCTAAAAATCATGTTGAAGTGTCTTACATTTAATGATTTATTTTGAATTTAAAATTCTTTTATATTAAATTGAACATTATTGGAGGGATATATTTTCTATTTTCCATAGCAGATTGTAAAAGAAAATCATACAATCAAAAGTTAAACATTTCAATAAACCAATTTTCTAATGGTGACTTTGATCAATATGATGTTTAGGAAACATATCCAGATGTCTTTAAATCTACACATTTTCCAATAATACGCATAATGTTACTTAAAGAGCTCTTTTGAAAACAAGTTTCTTAATTACATAAAAGCAAAACTAAAAAGGAACAACAAGTAAGCTACAATTAATAAAACAATGAATGGTACATTTTTCAATTCTTGGAAACAGTTTGAAAAACATCAGACTAAAGTGACAATTATAGACATAAACAATACCATACCTTTATGTACATGCATTCTTGCAGTATACTTGTAGACATTTTTGCAGGTAACACTGACATGTTGATGACACTGTTGTTTGTCGTTCTCCAGGCTCTGACGATGAGGTACTTCAGTAATCGACCTGCTCCCACTCCTGGTCCCCAACTCCCCCGACCTAACTGTGCAGCTGAGGCTCTGAGGGAGAAGGAAACGATCTGCCTCAAGAGGAAACTCGAGGGCCCAGAGACAGGTAATCAACACATTATATAGTTTCTATATATATCCACCAAGTACCACTTTTACCTTTTACATAACCAAAGTCAAATAACGCAGGCCAATATGGTGCTGGTGAAACAAGTTAAACAGTTTCTGCCCCAAAATGTTTAAGGCATATTTTGAAAGGGGCTGGACATTTTATGAAGCATGTTGGAGCATTTTAGCCCAGTGAAGCAATCCTGTGTTCGCATGGTTATGCACACTACGTCATAAATCTAGAATAGCACTTGATTGAACCTAGCAATTCAAAGGGTGTTGGCTTCACATTTAACTGCAGTTAGATATTCAGAATTTAGCATAGTAGAACACACACACACAGACACACACACAGTTTACTGGATTTTGGTACAGGGTATGTTTTACTGAAGGAGGACCTTGGTGTTACTGGGAGGTTCAAAGCTCTTCCAGCTCCTTCTGTGGTTTGGAAAATATGTGGGTTAACTATACGCTATGCTACAATATATTTACAGAGATAATTTCCAAGTACCTTCAGTAGACAAACCTTAAGTGGTTAGCAGATTGCTTGCATATAGTGTAGACACAGTGTTTGGCTGTATTGTTACTTGTTTGAAGTATTCTTTTTCCAATGTTTTGTAACAACAGCTTTTGTATTTTCAGCTATAATGAAGAAGAAGCTAATTTTCTGACCAGATGAGACCGGGTTAATCTGATGTTCACCATTTTCACGCCATTGCGTGGGTCAGCTACCCGGCGTTGCTCACGATCGTCCTCTGGAATGGGGGAAAAAAAAGATGTCCAGCAGAGGCAAAAAGGCTCAGATGTAGTTGACTTTAGGACAATTTAGAGGTTTCAGATGTTTAATCAGTTGAGAATTGTATCTAAGTTTCGCTCTACCTGTCCAACGTGCTGATGTACAACAGAAGTCAATAGCGTTGGCTTTGGTCTTTCTTCATTGTAACAATGATGCCTAAGCTCTGGGTGCCTGTTGTAATATTTATATTTTTGTGACTGAAAATAAGAACAACCAAACAAGCATGCCTGATTTATTTCATGTAGAGTGAATGTTATTGAATGGTGCAAATGCATAGAACCCTGGCAGGATGAAGCAGGACGCAGAGGGGTCTCAAACCAGGCTATACACACAGTGATCTGCTTTACATAGCAAAAAAAAAAAAAACAGACCATAACGCCGTGATTGGCCACTCAGAATCGAGTATTGAACAAAGCTGTTTGTATGTTATTAAAAAAAAAAAGATATTTCTTCTGTGGTAGGTTGAGCTGACTACTATATCTCTATGAACTGAGTATTTAATGCTAGATGTATTCACAGTCACTCGTGTACGAGTGAGAGAAAAGCCCTGTCTCTTAAGGGCAGACAGGGTGACGCTAGTCTTGACAGTGTCATGCAACCATGTGCCACTATATCGTTCCCTCCCTGTCCTTTCTCGTCAACATTACTGCAATCCAACGCAGTCTGACATGTCAGAGGCCTGATGCTCTGGCAGGCCTTAGCTGCTTCCTTTTTTGTTTTCTGTCAAACCGGATCAGATTAAAGGAATAGACAGTGGAAGAGGAAGACTATGTAACCAGATAAAAAATTTGTCTTCATATTGAATCAAATTAATTTTCTATTCTTTACAAAAAGCCAGTGTAGATTTATATTTTCTATATAATGTTAAATGTCATCTTCTTCCGTGTTCACAAGAAGATCATGCTTCACACTTTTTTGCATCTGAGCAACAGAGGGTCATGGATTTGAGGTCATTGTTCCTAATTTCAGAAAGAAGGCACCCTGTGTGATTTGTGCTTATATACAAATGTCCATAATACAGCCCTGAGAGGGGACACAATGACTGTGTGTGTGTGTGTGTGTGTGTGTGTGTGTGTGTGTGTGTGTGTGTTGGGTTGGGTTGACTGGATCAGATGATAGGTTTGGCAAATTACAGCAAAGTTACACTTATCAGCAAAGGCCATTTCATTGGTCAGAAAAGCCCCTCTTTGGAACCAACACACTGTTGCCTACATGCTGTTACAGAACACGAGCACAGGCTTTGTGGCATAGTCATAATCAGCTAAATAAGCATGTGGGATGATCTGCAGTGGGATGATGCACTGATGCAGAGCCTTATTTAAAACTGAAATTAACCGAAAGACTAATACATCTGTGTGCACACTTAGCTGTAAAACAGGCAGGTTTACAGGTCTCCCTGAAGACGTTATGTGATTTGGGTAAGATTAAAAATAAAGAACAAACAAAGATGTTTGTTCAATAATGGTCATAATTTAATTAGGGACTATACCTTTTGGTAAAATGTTCATTTCTGAATGATTATACAAAAAAACTGAGTTGCGTTTTATGCAGGGTACTTTTTTGTGGCAGATTTCCTTTGAAGAACCTGGGACAGAAGATACACTATGTTCATGTAAGAAGTTATGTCTGACAAATGTTCCACAACTGTATTTTCTGGTGTTTTCCATGTGGGCTGGGCACTTAATGACCCAATACCAAAACATAATGCCAGTAATATAACAGTATAACATCATATAAGCTCTTACATTACTGTTAGAATTTTTTCAGACTAACGTCGTGTTCTGTTGGATCTCTGAGGAAGGAGGCTCGAGGGTCGAATTGAGAATTTAAGAAAAAGGTTTAATGCAACAGAATGATGAGGATGATAAGACAAAGACATAGGCCTACACAATAACAAAGACAACATGAAACATAATAACACTGCAGCTGACAGCGGACTGATCCACGCTCCCCCTGATGGAGTCACGTGAATGCAGTCCCGAATATCCATCAATCGCACTCCTTTATGCCGTGCACCCGGGGGCTGCTCCTTTTCACCTGGTGCATTCAAATCCCTTCTCATTGGTCCGTTGTTGTCATGACATCATGCCGAGCGCACCTTTGCTGTCCAATGAGAGTTAAAAATGCTGGTAGACTCTGTCACTTTGGGGGTCGTTTGTGGTGACAGAACAAAAGGTTCTGTCGTGTAAATGTGAAATTCTATCATCAATACAGTTGAATCAACATTGTATTGTCTTAGCCTAGACTAAGACCCCAGGGGGCTGGAGACAGTAGGCCACCTTTTGTTGCGTGGCAAGGTGTTCCTTTCCTGTCAGTGGTAATGAGGGGGGAGAATGAGTGACACAGGTATGCAATATTTTTAACCTTGCTCCATCATACATAGTTTAACTTTTCAGAACTCAACAATCCCTCCTTTTTCACACCTTTGGTGTGAAAATACTATAAACGTAACTGAAAACAATGTCTTGTCTTATATGAACATAAAAATATATAACCAAAAATGTAAACATCAGCTGCAAAAGTTGTAAGAAACAAACATGATTTTACAAACGATTCATTTTCTTTTGACCTCATCTGACTCCTTTTCTTGTAAACAATGCAATGTTCTTTAACACAACTGTTGCTCCTATAGCTGATATTACTCAGTGATTAGTGACTAACTTTTGAAACAAAAAACAAATCAGAAGATACTAGAAGTCTTTGACCAGGTGAAAAAAAAAACAATGGGAATTTAAATCATTTAACAGGAAGGAGAACAAAAAAATCTAGGAAGGAAAAAAAATCTTAAATCTCTAAATCAAAAGAATAGCATATCAACATATACATTTATAATCATAAGAAAACAGATAAACTCCTAACTAAATGTAACTTTCTAATCCAAATCTGCACAATTAACCTTATACTTAATCTCAACTCTGTCTGAAGTCCAGATTTTTGAAAGTTCCTTGTTCACTTTCGTCTAATCTGGAAACAAAGTCTCTGGGAAAAAATAAAAAATCTCAGATCGGTTCTGGTTCATTAGGCTGCATGATGTCACCGCAACTGACCACGGCGCTTTCCATGATGTCACATTTGTGCGCCCGTTCAGCGGCCGCTGCTGGATATTCAGGTTCTTTACCGGTTGGATGGAAGGGTGACTGAATGCACCCTCCTTTTATCAACACCTTCCTTTTCCCTTTTCCCTCCTTTTCTGAAACATCGTTTGTTTCAGAAACATCAAGAGGAAAGATGATGACGCTATGCTTAATGTGCCCCTGAGTGGAACGCATCATGGAATCAGGACACTCCCCTCACGTCCGACACCTGGTGTGGATGTCATCGCGGGTCTAACTGGGAAACATTGGGATGGACCAGCTGGGTGTGCCTCCACTCCAGCACCTGGAGTTGATCTGGTCAGCAGAAATCCGCATCAGGAAGGGGACTCCAGTCTCCTCCTCTTTGCTGACAGTGTCAGGAGCCACCACAGGAAGTCAGCAACAGCGACGCTCCAAGCTCTCTGTCGGCATCTGGTCAGATGTTTGTTGGCCCTGCTGGGCTGTTGGTCCCATGCTGTGTGGGGTGTCCTTTACTGCAGGGCTGGTAGCCTAGTCAACAGCACCCAGAATAAAACTTGCTCCACCTGGATCTGGATTTCTTGAACAGCTGAAGCCATCAGTCTCTGCTTTCACCTGTGAATAAATGGTTTTGACAGACTTTCTGCTTTTCAGAAGTCATATTAGTGTTTCAATCTGGGAGGAAAGAACTGTGATATGAGTTTGTCTTTGATCTGTCCATTCATTTCTCTTGGAGGGAGAAATGCTTTCCTTGATCTCTGTGTTTTCCAAAGTCCTTAACACAATGGGCAAAAACTTCAGTCCAAAACACAAAAAAATATGAAATTACCCATCCAAAATCATCAGTCCATTGAAAATATACGTACATATCACCAATACCACATACATATATTCAAAGAATAAAACCACCGCAATTCTTCACTATATAAAATTCCCAATATCTCTCAAGGAGGCTGGGCTGCTGATTGATCCTTTCAATTCAAAATTTTGACAAATTTTCCAACAGATTGCTATTTTTGGAGCAAATTAATGTCAATATCAGTCTTGTATCACGTTCTGTGCCACAACACTCTCAGAAGAAGTTTGTTTCAACGTTCTGTGTGGCCAGCACAGAAGTTTAGCAAATCCTCATTCTCACTTCTTTTTTTTTTTTTAAAACATTTTTTACAAACTAGGGAGAAAAAATAAAAATCAAACTAAAGAGAAACAACAGCAGAAAAGCTACCGTCTTGACTAAAAACGTGCATCCCCACCCCTACAGAAAATCAAAAGGTTGAGTGAAAGAAAGAATAAACTCAAACAAAAGTCATGAAAAACAAATTTCAGAATGAATATAAATGCAATCAACTCAAATGTGGAAAACCTCTTATTTATCATTTCAAGTCAAAAAACAAACCAACTTTGAGTCAAAATGCCAAATATGCATTTACTAATGTGTCCATTTACAACCCTTATAAGCTATAATTCCTCTCTGGAATTTTTCTTGTAATGTCAAGTTGCTTAAGGCAGCTCAAACTATTCCCACCACTTTTCAGTTGACTTTACTGGAATGTTTAATTTGACTTGGAATGAGCTCTATCAAATCACTCTGACACAATGTTACTCAAAACACCAACCCAAAAGCATAAAAGAGGACGGAAAAAGAAAAACAGATGAATCCAAAATTCAAACGCACTTATCAATTCACAAAACACTCAAATTACATTAGGCGCCTCTGTACAATTCCTAAGTGTATCTTTAACACAATTCAACTATATAGATCAAATTATTTCCTATTCTTACTATGGTCACGAGGAAACAACTGAGGGACCCTGTTCTGGGTCTTACTTCCGCCGTCGCCGCAAAGAAAGCGCACCAGGCCTGATCCCTCACAGTCATTCGACTGGCTTCTAGAGACTTTGTTCTTCCTCCGTGCCCCACAGAGACTAAAACTCTGTCGCCGTCCCTTCGGTCTTTTTATTTAAAATTTATCACGGTTCTTACCTGGTCAACTTTTCCATGAACATTTTACAAATTTTTCTTGTGACCCGGTCGACTTTTTCACGATCACTTCGAATCTTAAATTTAACAGGTTAAACTAGGTCGGCTTAATACGATCACGTAAATCAAACATTTACACAAGTTCACCAGGTCGACTATCACGATCACTTTAAATTTAAGATTCAACAGGCTTCACTGGCCGACTCAAACGGACTTTCTAAAACAGTGCACGCGACTCAAACGCTTAGATCCTCGAGACCCTTTTTCAGGCTTTTAAGCTTAACTCAATCATACTCACTACTTGACAAACAGTCACACACACCATTGCTTAAGCACATCCTCATCACTGCTTCAGTTTCAGTTTGGCATTACTTTTACAGACTTACGGCGGTGATGTCTACTGAATCTACACGTCTAAATGTTTTCACATCTACCTAAGCTATGCAGTGTTTTGATAAAACAGGGTTTCTGCTCACCTCTCAGTTTTTCGGGCCCATGTGATTCAGCAACTCACCATGATCCAGTCTTTTGAATTTGTCCGTCCTTTTCCTCAGAGATCACGTCAGGGTCACCATCTGTTAGAATTTTTTCAGACTAACGTCGTGTTCTGTTGGATCTCTGAGGAAGGAGGCTCGAGGGTCGAATTGAGAATTTAAGAAAAAGGTTTAATGCAACAGAATGATGAGGATGATAAGACAAAGACATCAATTACCTTTGATAATGGTGGTTATTACAGCAACAACAACAGAATTGTTTTATCTCAATGCAACAAAAAAATACAACTGCTTCACAAAGAGTGAATGACTTTAATGACATAACTCATTTATGTCAGCCAAACTTGAAGGCCATAAGATATGTACCACCTACCAACAGGTGTCAAGTAATTAATATTTTGTGGGGCATTATTATAGTTCCAGATGACTATATATATATATGTAATCGAATTGTTTTAATAATAGTCAAAAATGGCTCATAAAATTGCCGTATTAATCCTCATAGACGATTCTAGGATCAGAACTGTTAAATGAATAATTTCATTAGCCAATAATCTCTAAACTACTTAACAGCGTCAGCTAACATTTGTTAACACTATGAAACACTGATGGAACCAAAGCTGACACTTTATAAGTCACAGTAAATTACCAATTTGAAACAACGTTCTAACATTCAGCAATATCGGTTGAAGCACTACATTTATTATTATTATTATTTTTTTTTTTAATATTATCATAATTTTTAGGGGGGCTGAGATGAAATGTAGGGGGGCTTGATTCCCCCCTTAAAAGGGTCTAAAATCGCCACTGATAATCCCTGATGGTCCTATAATGTATTTAAGGATCCCAGCACTGATTTTAATGCATTGAATTTGTGACATCTGGCTTTGATCTGTAATAAAATACTATGACGTTAAGTGGTGTGTCATCTTAGATTAGATTTATTTAAGAATTAGACTTAATGGCCTAGGCAGTACAGCTTTGTGTTGGGCTTTTTCTTGGTGATGTGCAGTGGGAGGAGAGACAGCGAGCGAGGGAGGAAGAGGGAGGGGAGACAGGGAGGGGAGACAGCGACGGCAGCAGCCAGGCACGCAGGGAGGAGGACTGAGCAGTTTGAGGAGGACAGGCGCGTTGTTTCCCTTGTGCTGGTGATTTCATGTGGAGGAAGAAGAAGAGGAAAGCGACTGAGAAAGCAGCGAGCTCGTCTTATTCGTAAACGGATTTTATGTATTGGCTCCCCACAAAATGTGTACTCCGTGTTGTATCTCGCAGGTGAGGAACAATAGCCGACTAGGCTACTGCTGTTTTTTTGTTGTTCAACGGATGTAAACGATACAATGAAGCGTTATGCTAGGTGTAACGTCGACTTTTGTCATGTTTACTGTGTGTCAATAAGTGTTCCGTCAGCTAACACGAGTCAGGATTGTTGTATGTCGTGCTGCCAGCCACCGTAATTCATGAACAATATGAAAATATTACAAATTTGTCACTGACATTTTACTGTAGTAATGTTATTCACAGGAAGACAGAGACGAGCTAAAATATGAGCCACAGCAGTAGCCAACGTACAGTAGGCTATATCTGCTATCGAAAGTAACGTCTTTTCAGATGTGTTTGATGGATCTCAGACGTTTTCATTAAAACTAGCTAGTTTTTATTTAATGGTGAAAAATGCATCGTATATGGTTTTCTTGTTTAGGCCTACTTTTGCATTTTTTCAACCAGCTGACAAAAACTTCAGTCCAATCCGATTTCTAGCTAACGTTACTACTTCTACCAGTCACAGATACCCTAATCGTTAAATCGTGAAACGTTATGGTTTCATCTTTTATTTTTCTGAATTGGTTAGACAATAAATATTCTAAGTGATTTTTTAGAGCTGAAACAGTTGGTCGACTAATCATGTAATGTGTGGATTGAATATTATAACAATTTTGACAATTGATTTATCATTAAAGTCTAATTGACTGATTTATTTTTTAAGTGATTGTTAAAGCAAAACATTCACTAATTCCAAGTTATTATGATGATATTAAATTGAATATATTTGGGTTTAGGGCTGTTGGATTTTCTGGCTTTTCTTACATTAAATGATTAATCGAGAAAATAATCTTTAAATTAGTCAGTAATGAAAGTGATTGGTGAGTATTATATTGTTTGTGTACCTGAATTATTTCAGTGAGAGCTCTAAGTAATATGAACTCACAGAATTACTTTGTAAAGACAGGCAGCTAGTAGTTTATATGTGAAGTTAGAGAGGATTTTCTTTAGTGCTGAGCGTCTTTTTTTCATCCAACAGATTGTTTTTGACCACAGGGTTACCACAGCTGAGCTGGTCTGGTCAAGAATTTAATTACACAGACACATCCCTCATCTATGAGGCGCTCACTTCTATTTCCTGTTCTTTCAAAGACAGGATGATGGAAACAGGGAAGGATTAAGAGTAAATGAAGGGCAAACAATAAAAACAATTTAGTGTTGCTGTGCTGGGGTGGTGTGCTAATCCCTATCACAGACACCCCATTTAGTTTTGTCGCCATCTTTATGAATGTGTAAACTTGTAATTAGCTTGTTTTGAATGGGCATATTATGTGCCCCTCTTGAGATTTAGAGTAGCCCAAATTGATGTGTGGTCTGTTAATTTCCTCTGGCTCGGAGGTGAAAATCAATGGCGGGTGGGCGTTGTTTGGGTTAAACTTGGATAGAGGAGAAGGCATGGTGTGGGAGCAGCTCACTCGTAATTTCTCAGTGGGATCAGGGATGTATGCCATATTGTGATGGAATAGGGGGTAGGCTTTAGCTCAATGTTGAGTTTTGTCCAAAGTGCTGCAAGCGTTGGATGTGATTGTGGGACAGGACGGGAACCACGTGGGTATGTCAAGCACCACAGCAATGGCACAGGCCACTTTGGCAGGCTACGTCAGTCTAGAGGACCGAGAGGACACTAGAGACTGTGGTCCAGAAAGCAATTTATTCTTTTAGGAAGACATCTAGCACTGAACAGGCACCCTGGCCTCTGGGAATGTGCAAGCAAATTGAGTGTTTTCACGTCACACAACTCTTTTTCAGTACACGGTGCATTAATAACCAAATAATTTTGTCTGTCTTTTCTATATCAAGGTGGTACAAAATAACCAAATGCATGAGTTGGTAGGCAGTATTGTTAATTATTGGTTGTGTTTCCTGTAAAGAGATTTCCCCAATTCTTAAGAATGTCAGCTGACTGTATTGTGATTCCCATACCAATAAGTATTGTTAAAACTATCTTTAAATGTTTACCAGACATACCCCCACAAACACTCATCAGTCACATCAGATGGCGGTTTGACTGCTTGTTGCTGAGGTCACAGCACAGAGGGACAAGGGATCCTAAAAACAGGTGTTGATGAGCTATAAAATCACTTTACCTGTAAAACTATAACCTTAGTACGGCCCCCAAACATCTGCAGCAGTCATTTCTGTTGATATGATTAGAATTACTGGCCAACTCTGTTCATGTCAGACATGTCTGCTATTTACAGCTTCTCCTCAGGAATTTTACTGTGGTCAGCAGCAGCAGCAGGAGGTTGTTTTTCCACAGGGATACCACCATTGGCAATCTTTCATCTCTTTTCTTTCTCTGACATACAGCAGTGAAATTGCCTTATATTTTGATTATCTTCCCGTTGTTCTTATTTCCTTGGTTATTTTTGTGACTGTTTTGTCTGCACAGGATTGTTTCATTTCTGCCCTGTTTTTCAGCTCTTCACTGTACCTACGTTTAGTTTCTTTTCTGCCTATTGGACTTAAGTTTCACGCTGTTGGTTGTAGCTAGGGGCTGTATTTGCCAAGAGAGAAACAAAGAAGCGCTCCCTTTGTGTGGGAAACAGAGCAGTGATATATTTTTGCTGTGTGTATACAGCTGCCTAGCTATATGGACAATAGTAGACTTGTCAGTCACAACATGGGGAAATGGAGTAAGTTTTGCTCTGGTCTGGAGCTTGGGCCAACCTAAATTGTATGTGAGAATGCTTCTGCTTGTGTCTTATTTGTTTCACATTTCCCTCTTTTTGCATTTTGCTGGTTCCTCCTCACTCCGTTCAACCCTGCACATTGTTGTAAGTTGACATCAAGGGTGTGTCTACAGTTGTGTCTGAACCGTTGGTCTGTCATGATTCATTGTGGTCAGCTATCACTAAGCTCTAACTAAAAAGGAGTTCCCTCAGCTTTAAAGCAGCCAGCATACAGAATAGTCTACATATGTAAGGCAGATTGTACTAAAGTCAAGTAGGACAGGGAATGAAGATGAATAAACCTGAGGATTATACTTGTTAAGTTGTACTTATGCCACATTCTTCCAGTCAAATTGTTTTGACAGTGGTTATCTCAGCTGTGAGTCATGTTTCTATTCTTCTGCCATATATTCCCATGGAAAAAGTGCCTCTTTGTCATTACTGATAGACATCAAGTCAACATCTCAAATCAGCTGATGAAAGTTTTTCCCTCTGTTAAAATCTTGCGAGGGGAAATCTGTGTCAACCACATCAAGAGCCGATTGTCTCTGTGGTCGAGTGCCAAAAACTCTAGTCACAAATTCCACGTGTACTACCGATACTTTTTTTAATATAAGTATTCCATCCAGATTTTGTCAGATGGCCTCTATTCCCAACCTGTAGCTGCATTGTTGACACATCTGCTTGGCTGGTTGATTTGTTCAAGGGGAAAACTCTTAACTGGCTCTGTGACATAGTGAGTGACCTATTTTTGCGACTGGTCTGTTTGTATTGCATAAGCAGTTGTGTTTGTGTAGTTATGTGCCTTAGTACTGAGAGTCTGATTTAGGCTACCATTGCCATTTCCTGTTTGTTAAATTCTGCAATGCTTTTCATCACTACTGGGTTGAGGATAAAAGGGTGGAAGATAATGGAGCAGGAGAAAAACATGGTAATTAGCATCAACGCTCTGATAAACCGCTCACAGATGTGGTCTACATGTAGGACTTTATCACATTAGTTGATTAAACATCCAGCTGTAGGTCTACTAGGTCACAGTTCTTCTTGAACAATCCATGGTCAAACAGAGTAACTCCGTCTCTGCAAACACTTCATTTTGAATGTCATTTGGTTTCATTTCATGGGGGTTTCCACAGTAAAATGCCCTGTCCATCCTCTCTCTCTCTCTCTCTCTCTCTGTGTGTGTGTGTGTGTGTGTGTGTGTGTGTGTGTGTGTGTGTGTGTGTGTGTGTGTGTGTGTGTGTGTGTGTGTGTGTGTGTGTGTGTGTGTGTGTGTGTGTGTGTGTGTGTGTGTGTGTGTGTGTGTGTGTGTGTCCTTTTGAGCAATATCGTCTTTCTCCTGACCCTAGAACAGCTGGAGAGTAGCCAGGGTAGAGCGATTAAGGGTAAAGGGCAGCTGAAGATAACAAAGAAAGGGCATAAAGGAGAAAATAAGAGGAAGACGCACGAGAAAAGACAACAATAAGCCTCCGAGTAACAGGGTGGGGGAGGACGGAGGAAATGAGATGAAGAGAGTGAA
Organism: Percina caprodes; assembly: GCA_013375575.1. Taxonomy (NCBI): domain Eukaryota; kingdom Metazoa; phylum Chordata; class Actinopteri; order Perciformes; family Percidae; genus Percina; species Percina caprodes. The sequence continues at coordinate 2,628,835 of JABXJD010000006.1, forward strand.
AAACCGCTTCAGTGAGAGTGAGAAAAAGACAAGTCTTTGTCCGTCGAGAGTACTGGAATCACAGTTTAGTGAGGTTTGGTGCTTTCAGTGATGGTTGTGCGAGTCTTGGCTCATTTGAAGTCTGGTAAAGCTATACCAGGGTATACCTAGCAAGTGGTTAAAGTGCCATGTTTGCTGTAGCATGTATTGATGATATTTAGACTAAAGCAATATGACAAGCTAGTGGGGGGTTGATATTGAAGTAGGGGTGTACACTCACTGCAGACACGCCAACCACCTGTCGACATGCTGGTGGGTCAGGCGGGCAGTGGAGGAGGGGGTGGATGGCCCATTAAGTGGGTAGGGTCAACGTTGGTTACCATGGATACTCTTTTTGTACCTGCTGCATTTTGCTGTGGGCCACCTCACTGCCTGTGCAGTCCGCTGGTGAAACCCCCCCTAACTAATGAAGTCTAAACACCATCACGTCTTGAATCATCCTGTTTTTTTCCTTCTTACTTTCAGTCGGTTGTGGTTAATTAATCGCCCATTGAGAAACACGTGGGTGTAGCAGAGACAAAAGAAATGGCTTATCCTGTTAAGCTCTGTGTATAAATGAAGACCAGAGGGCCACATACTGTAAATAAACTGGGTTTGGATTCAAGGCTAGATGTCTGTGTATGCATAAAAGCAGAAATATGCACATGCAGCCTTGGAGGCATCATTTTCTTCATACATTCATCTGTGGTATTTCAGGCATTGGTAAATTGTGTGAATGAGCTAATTGTCCACGCCAAGTGGAAACTGACACACCATTCTTGAGTCCTGATTAAGAATAAAACAGCATTATTCTTTGTTTGATTTGGCATAAAAGACGTTTTTGGTTTTGTTGCTCACAACCCATATCCAGATAACATGAGGAGGTCAAATGTATGATTTGGCTTATTTTTTAAATTTTTTAATTTATTGTATTGGAAAAGCAAAAGCATGTAAACCTTGTATTTGGATGTTGACCTATTCTTACTCATGCTTGAATAAACTACTGGAGTTGGGAGAGTTTCACTGACACTTACTATCACAAGTCCTTGAACCCAGATTTTCTAAGGAAGGATGGATTTCTTACTTATAATGCTACCCTGGTGCTCCACACTAGAGCCCGACCGATATATCGGCAGGCCGATATTAGGCATTTCCCGATGTTTCTGTATCGGCATTTATAATAGCCGATTCAAAAAAAATAATTATAAAATAAAATAAAAATTCATTCATCAGAATAATTTATAATGACAAATAAATGATTCTGATAAATGAATATTTTAAAAAATAAAAAGGGATTGTCACCCATGTTATGAGTGTTGGTGTTGCATAGTTTGTCCACCAGAGGGCACTCTACTACGTTCCTGTTGGCCACACTGATTTTTTTTTATTTTTTATTAATGGGTGTTCAAACAACTTTAAGTTTCATATTTTAAGTTTGTATTTTCATACATTTTATTTATCATATGTGTTGTGACAATAAAACAAATTATGATCATATTATTTTTGTGAGAACTCATAAATGACTACAACTAACTAATGTTCGGGAGGTCTGTTTATGTTTTGTAACGCATTTCTGTTTTAAAAATATATATATATATCGGCATATTGTATTTTGAAATAACCAAATATTTGTATCGGTATCGGACTTAAAAATCCTTTATCGGTCGGGCCTATGTGTTCTTGATTTCATTCATTTCTACCTTCTGTAACAGGAGCAACAGACAGCAGTGATTTTCTCCACTGTTGGAGAGAACTGGGTGGAAACTTAAATGAGTTTGGTTTCACATGGGAATCTGTTTAGAGAACTAGCAAACAGACACCACAAAGCTCATATCAAAAAGGCAAGGCTATTGGTAACCATTCTTCAACTCCAGGCAAAAAACAATTAAGTCTATCTAGAAAAGACTGGCAGGGAAACCTTTGGACAGAGAGTGCAAGGAGGCAGAGCCATGTGGGCAGAGAAGTGGCTTGTTCCTGACCATGTGCCTGTGTGGATCCACGAGTCTGCAGCATACCGCACATTACTGACATCTGGAGCGGAACGTAACACATCAGACAATGCTGCTTGTTGGCTTTACTACATCAGCACACCCTGGCCAGATAACAGACCCTGACACACTCACAGACCACGGCTAAGATTAATGGTATGACTGAATGGCAAGTTGAATTGATCTTGCTAGGGTGCATTGCAGGTGTGGAGAATAAACCTTTGAGCTCCAAGGTGGGACGTCCCAGTAGACTTGGTTGTATGACTCTGACAATGTCATTGCAATGTCCCCCTTTAAGTGTGGCCTGGGACCTTTGTTGTATGTCATTCCCCTTGTGTCTTTACCCTCTGCTCATGTCTGTCCTGACTATATCCCATAATATAAGCAAAAAAGGCAAAATAATTCCCCAAAATCTTAAAAAACATTAAATAATTTGAGCTTCAAGCTGCATACACAATTTGTTTGTGGCATATGGCAGTTAGTTCTCCCTTTAGTTAAATGATGACATAACAGTTTAAAATTTCAATGTTTTTATTTCTCACATGCTTAGTATATGTCTACATTGTGCAGTGAAATGCTTGTTTGCCCCCTTCAGTACTAGTGATAGACTGATTTTATTGGCGGCCGATATATCGGGCCGATATTTACATTTTTATCGGCTGCTGCGTCACGATACACACAGTGTCCACAGGCAGCTCTGTGTTGCTGGAGACGCTGCAGTTCACATGCAGACCATGCACGGCCCCTCCACCACTAGCACCATGGCTTAAATTACAAATCAAGCACTTTATTTCAATGGCTACTTTTCAGGTTTATTGTTCATATCTGTCTTATAATATGTCAGCAAGCAACGCATCATCATGGTTGTGTTGTAGATGTTGATGAAAGCCTTTTACCCTTGCACAGTTAACCTTACGCAGTGCACCCATCCATATGATGCACATTGCACACATAATTTGGGTGATATGAATGTAAGATAATTGCAGAAGTAACACTGAGTTGTGTTTTTGTTAATATCTTTAAAGAAATGGCAGAGCAGATTCCAAAAACAAATTTAGTGTGGCCATTTTTATGATGTAATTGGAGGAAGCAAAAGCAGTATCGCCTCCAAATATTGGCTCAAGAAAATCGGCAGACCGTATCGGTCATCGTCTAAGGCTGATGAAAAAAAAAAATCCATATCAGTCAATCCCTATTCAGTACTATTTTTGAAATATAAAAAAACATGTACAACAGAAAAATGGATACAACAAAGATAAAATTGCACGTGCAAAAAGATGTGATATTTACTGAGATTTCTGTAAGCAAGAAAAGTATGAGAAAGGGAATGTGTTTGCTCTGAGAAGCCTAGCAACAGATACTTGCTTACCATTTTTTCACCTTGAGCTGGATAGATGGCAAGGTAGTTAGAATCTGTTATTGGGGTGATATTTTGCCTAAATAATGGGAAGGTCAAGTTTGTGTGTGAGATGATTTCTTGACAGACAGAACAACTCAGAACCTGATAATTTTGCTGTAAATGTCTTTCTCTTGCTTACACAATAAAATAAATTGGAATTCACAGAGATGTTGATTTAGACTTTTATTCAATAATCTGTAGTAGATAGAATTCCTCACCTTGTAGAACACCTAATGCTACAATGGCAGTAATACCCAGAAGCAAGTTTCACTGGAGCTCCAAACAACTCAGCCATATACAGACCAGTCTTGGCATGTAATCCACAGCACCTTTCCTTTATCCATATCACTAGCAAAGTATGTGTTGCATCCCATAAGGGGATAACATTCAAAGGAAAATGGTGTGTGTAAGCCCTCCAGCAGTGCACCACCAATGTAGCCTCAATTGTAGACCACAACAGAAGTTCACCTCTCACTACAGCAGTGTGTGTTCTGCAGGCTGAGGAATAGGAGACTTACAGTATAAAGCAGGGTGGGGCAGCTACAGAAAGACGCTATACTGTATAATTATAGAGCCTCCTCTTTCCTAAATAGAACACAGGGCCTGTCTTTATGAGACTGTCCCCTTGTATGAGGGCCTGTCAGAAGAAATGGAGAAAGCCTCTCTGTATAAGCGAGTGAGTTTTCAGACTTCACTGTCTATATCAAGTCAGAGCTGCCACTGTGGAGGACGAGAGGGTGGGATTTGTTTTCTTTTATGAGTTTCCCCTTGTCCAGTAAATTTCCATAATTGTGTCTTCTGGCATTATTATTATCTGCAGTATTAGCTGTTCCAGGATTCTGAAAACCGAAGCTCTTGAAAGATGAACGTGTACCAGAAGGCACCAGATACTAAACATTTACAATTGCTGCAACCTTTTGAACAATGTTAAAATATAAATGGTGTGTGTGTGTGTGTGTGTGTGTGTGTGTGTGTGTGTGTGTGTGTGTGTGTGTGTATACATACATACATACATACATACATACATACATAGACACACACACAGGGCCTTGCGAAAGTATTCGGCCCCCTTGAACTTTTCGACCTTTTGCCACATTCAGGCTTTAAACATAAAGATATAAAACTGTAATTTTTTTGTGAAGAATCAACAACAAGTGGGACCTAATTATGAAGTGGAACCAAATTTATTGGATATTTCAAACTTTTTTAACAAATAAACTGAAAATAATGATATGACGATAAATAGAATCCACCTGTGTGTAATCAAGTCTCTGTATAAATGCACCTGCTCTGTGATAGTCTCAGAGGTCCGTTTAAAGCGCAGAGAGCATCATGAAGAACGAGGAACACACCAGGCAGGTCCCAGATACTGTTGTGGAGAAGTTTAAAGCCGGATTTGGATACAAAAAGATTTCCCAAGCTTTAAACATCCCAAGGAGCACTGTGCAAGCGATAATATTGAAGACTGGGACAGAGATTTGTCTTCCAACAAGACAATGATCCAAAACATAAAGCAAAATCTACAATGGAATGGTTCACAAATAAACATATCCAGGTGTTAGAATGGCCAAGTCAAAGTCCAGACCTGAATCCAGTTGAGAATCTGTGTGAAAGAACTGAAAATTGCTGTTCACAAATGCTCTCCATCACACCTCACTGAGCTGTTTTGCAAGGAGGAACGGGCAAAAACTTGATGTGCAAAACTGATAGAGACATACCCCAAGCGACTTACAGCTGTAATCGCAGCAAAAGGTGGTGCTACAAAGTATTAACTGAAGGGGGCTGAATAATTTTGCACTCCCAATTTTTCAGTTTTTTATTTGTTAAAAAAATATGAAATATCCAATAAATTTTGTTCCACTCAATTGTGGCCCACTTGTTGTTGATTCTTCACAAAAAAAGTTTTATATCTTTATGTTTGAAGCCTGAAATGTGACAAAAGGTCAAAGTTCAAGGTGGCCGAATGTGCAACAGTCGCTATGTGTTTAGATACTGTAACATTGAACTGAATGGAAGAGTAGATGGTAGACACAGCCCTAAAGTGCTTTTAGTTTGTTGGTTTGGGCTTCAAAGGTTTAACTAACTGTAATAATGATCTACTGCTACTTCTGTCCATATGTGTACATTGCATGTCTGTCCATCCTGAAAGAAAAATCCCTCCCCTGTTGTTCCTCTGATGTTCCCTTCTTCTTCTTCTTCTTCTTCCTCTTCTTCTTCTTCGTTTGCCTGAACTAAATTGAGGATAGAAGGGGGGTGCTGTTCGCATTTCACACTGGATTCAGATTTGTTTTTTTTTTCTTTGTGTATTTCTGTTTTTATCTTTTGGCAACTGTTCACTGTTCTCTATCATTTTACCGTTACAAACCTTTTGTTGCAATTAATGTATGTTTAACTTTTTCAACCAAACATATGTGGTGATCTTTGGGGATTTTTCCCTTCCTGTAGCTGACAGATGTGGCTGCAACATGCACACACAAACCCTGGTACTCCCTTATCAGAATGCCTTGTAAAAATTGTATATCTGTATTAGATGGCTTATAACAATGTCGACAATTCTGAAACTGATATGGTAATGGTTTTCCCACCTCTCACTCTCTTTTCGCAATTGTTCTCTGTGCAGCTGGCCTGTTGCTGCGGTTCAGCGGCCTGCTCGTGCTGCTGTAACTGCTGCCCCAAGATCAAACAGTCCACAGGGACCCGCTTCATGTATGCCCTTTACTTCTTGCTGGTCACCATCATCTGTGTCATCATGATGTCCCCCACTGTGGAGCAGGAGTTGAGAGACCATGTAAGTACATAAGTACATAAATCACCCACCTAGCCTCTGAAGTTGGGAGAAGATGCACAGGAGGCCTTCTGCTCTCTTTTTTGAGCTTTGATCTCTGCTTTAATGTGTTTTTTTTTCCTCATGTAACCTTTTTGAATCATCATAATGCTGATAAGACTGACTCTTTCTGTGGCCACTACTACAATATTCGAGGTAGTCAGGCTGTAGTGATACTTCCCCTTCTCATCCTGCCTACTGTTTTGTCTAAGTTAATATTGATAGCTTAATATAAGATAAGACAAACTTTATTCTGAAGGAACTTTGGACGTATACACATACAGCATCTTATTATATCTGAGCTTGAGAAATGATGTCCCTGTTTGAAAGGTACCATATAGTCGGTACATTCCAGTTCAGCATTCACTGGACTAGGAAGAATAAAGTCAGCTGACTCTGTAACTATGGCAATGACTGCCAGCTTACTCTAGAGAGAGCTATTTGAAGACAGAGATATTTTTCCACCAATCATCTGCTGTTATTTCTTTTCTCTTTCAAGCCATGTCTACTGTACGGTATTAAAACAACTCCCAACTGTCTGCCTCCTTGTGTCAGGACAACCCTGTAAAAGACCCATCCAGGCACATAATGGCCTCTGATAGCCCCACGCAAAGCCTGCTGAGTTACACGCACACATATATACACATATACATGCACACAGCCAGTTACACACTGAGCACAGTGGGAAGTCCCGGCTAAGAGAGCAACCATTGTGCGTATGAGAGTGCTGGTCTTTTCTCAAGAGATTTACAGCTGTCTGAAACAGCCAGCCCCCTTCTTTCTTAATCACGACACCATGGACATGCTAAAAAGGTCCTCAACATGAGACAAAAGCTCCAAAATGGTCTTTTTACTCTATGTTGTGATCTGGCTCTGGACTGTGCTACACACTGAGATGATGACAACTCAATCCACTGGCATCTTACCCATGTGTACAACCTCAAGGACCAAAAGCCAAGTCAAAGCAGTTATTATCTAAATGTAAATATCTGTAGTTCTTTCAAAAGATGAAAAGCAGCTCATGTATTTGACTTGATTCACACAGCCAAGGGAGCATCAGAGAAGGGAACAGATATTTGAGCCTCCAATCTCTGGTGATTATTTCAAAGGCCATCTCTTCTGTTGGCACTGAGCCACCGACCACTTCAAATTTCCTGTTGAAGGCCACAGCAAAGTCCTGAGCTAGTTTTCTGACTCCAGTTTTGCTCTCTTCTTTCTTATGCAGCTCACTGTAGGTCAAAATAAATTTGTGGAAATTTCTTTTAAGACAGATCTCCCAATCTTTCTCTCTTGCTCATGCACTCTCTGCTTTTCACTCTTTCCAATCCCTCTGACTTGCTGACAAAAGGCGGTTAATTTATTCATCTGCGTCTTTTGTTTGTGTACACTGACAGTTGGTTGTAAGGCCTCTCTAACAGCCTGTAGAGAACGAGGGATGAAAGAGGGCTTCATGGAGAGAAAGAGGGGTTGTTGTTGCTGCCTGTTCTCTCTTTCTGTTCCTTTTAGAAGTGTGACATTCAGAATAGGTGCCATACAGCCTTTTCTCTGAGGCCGAATACTAGACAAACATGAGCAGAGGTGGTGGTGGTCAACACGATAATGATCAAAACTGTGTTTTGGGTTTGTGATTTTGTCAATCAGATCCCCTTCTACACTGAGTTGTGTGAGAGGATGAATGCAGGGGAGAACTGCAAAACTCTGGTTGGCTACTCTGCCGTCTACAAGGTGTGCTTCGGCATGTCCTGCTTCTTCTTATTTTTGGCTTTCTTCACCATACGCGTCAACAACAGCACAGGCTGCAGGGCGGCCGTGCATAACGGGTAAGAAGGCCTTGTTCCTCTTTCTGTCCTTCTGGCAATACTTAGGAAGTATCTCAGAGTGTAAACGGTAAAAAGAACAATATCCTGCAACACAGCAAGTGAACTCTAACTAGTTTCCTGAACATAAACACAGGTTCTCTTGAACAGAGAGATCTTAGATCTTATCCTGCAGTATTTCTTTCTGAGTATTTTTGGATTCCTTATACTATATGTTCTGAATTGACAAATGTATTTCTTGCATTTCTCTTTCACACTATCCATCCAAATTCCCACACTGAGACTGTTCTGTCAGGAGTCATTGTTTTGTATTTCATTTCCATTTTGTGTATTGATTTTTCAATGTATAACCCTTCAATGTTGTGCTTTAAATATCAGGTTCTGGTTACTGAAGTTTATTGTGCTGGTGGCCTGCTGCGCTGGTGGCTTCTTCATCCCGGGTCAGGAAACCTTTCTAGAAGGTAAAGAGAGGACACTCAATATTAGCTAATTATTTTTAAAGATGATTTTCATAATATATAGTCATATATTCACATCATTAGTATATCCACCTCAATGGTGGCAAAAATTGGAAACAGGAATTACCAAATATTGCAATTTTCTTTAATTGTTTCACCATTTTTCAAACTCACGCAAATACACTGCCTTCCACACAATCTTCTAAAATGACCCTGCCAACTTTTCTGTAGTTTGAGTATAATCTGTGTGCAACAGGTACAGGTCCCAGATATCCGCTGTTAGGTCTTCTCATCTCTAAAACAATTTCCCTGTCTCTTCTTCTGTTTAATGCCAGTGTGGCGCTACATAGGAGCATTTGGCGGGTTCATTTTCCTGCTGATCCAGCTCTTGATGTTGGTGGAGTTTGCACATAGATGGAACACAAACTGGTGAGAGCGACCTGTCTTCTCTGTGCTCCTTTCTCTTGTCCCAGCTCGCTTACGTAAGCATGACCACTGTGTGAATAGAAGCAGTGCAAGGCTTTTTATTTAATCTTGAGAAACTCAGAGGGTGGGGTCAATTCTTCTGTGCATGTGGCTTTGTGTTTTTGTGGGGAGGTTTGGCGGCAGGCCGGCTGACACTGCAGATTCACAGGATGCATATGGTTTAGGAGTGTGTGTGTTTCCCCTTCCCTTCCCACTCAGACACACAAATAACCACACCATATTGTTTCAAAAACATTTAATGGTTTGGCAACCAATGAATGCAGTAAACTTAAACCTTTCAATGTGTATTGCTATGTGCACTTGTTAACAATTTTATTTTTTATAAAACCTTGAATTTCCACTCCAGATAAAACAAATGTGAAAACACTAAAGCAACCATAAACTTGTCTTATTATCTCCTCAAGTTGCAGAATATAACTCAACACCAAACTCTTTCTTTGACTTTTTCTTTAGGCCAATCGCTCTTGTGTCCACTTTATTTGCTTGTTTTTTCTGTTCTCTTGTTTATGATATGTTTTTTCCTTTCTGCTGTCTGCTTTTCTGTCTCTCCTTCCCTCTCTCTTTCTGTCTGCAGGAATTCAGGAGCGAAGTATAATCGCCTGTGGTACGCAGCTTTGGCCTTCGTAACTCTGATGCTGTTCAGTGGTGCGGTTGCGGCCTTGGTGTTCATGGGCGTGTTCTACACCGACCCCGAGGCCTGTTTACTTAACAAGATCTTCCTGGGAATCAATGGCAGCCTGTGCTTCATTGTCTCCCTGTTGGCCATCTCCCCATGCATACAGAAATGTAAGGACCTGTTCTTACTGGCTCATTTGACTGTGTAATACAAATGAAAATACAAGCATTTGCATTTAGATGCTCTTTGTAGAAAGCTGCCTGAAACTCATACAAAGTAGCGATAAGAAAGACTGTTTCTAGAATACTTAGCCTTGTTTTGTAAAATACATTTGCGCCAACTCAGGAATCTTTGTCAGTTTAGCCAGTGATAATTACATCCTTTATTCATGTTAGAAAAATTATGATACATACTTTTCTCTGATTATTATTAAAACTACTTGCACAATGATACCATATCATACTGACCACTCTAAACAAGATAACCATGGCACCATCGTCTGTCCTTGTGAAAGGCACAGGATGTTTCTGAGGGCAGAGCAGGCAGAGGAGATTCCCAGACCGAATGAGATAAACTGACAACATCAACGTTGTTATATGACTTTGTATTAACATCCACTTTGTATAAATAATACAAGCTGTAGAGAGCTTTGAGTTAGGCATTTTCTGTACAATTTTGTAGTGTGGAAACTGTCTCCTTGTTCACAAGTAAAAATGTCTATTCTTGATAATTAAATTATTCTAACAATTCACCTTTGTGTCCCTGCAGTGCAGCCCAAATCAGGTCTGCTGCAGCCTGGAGTCATCAGTGTGTACGTCATGTACCTCACCTTCTCAGCCTTCTCCAGCAAACCAAAAGAGAGTGAGTATGAACAGACCCCCATCTCCACAATGTAGTTACAGACATAGTTGGGTATCAGCTTAGATCAACAGGTATTATTCATATCGAGTCATGGGTTATGCTAATTAATGCTTAATTCTGCAGCAAACACCATGCAAAACATGACGCTCTGTATGGAAGATTAATAAAGTCAGTGTACCAAACTGGCATTCACACAGCTGCACACTGTCACACTAAGGACATAATAAATATATATATATATATATATATATATATATATATATATATATATATATATATATATATATATATATATATATATATATATATATATATTATTAATAATAATAATAAATATTGGTAAGTCATCTCTTTTAAGTAAATAAATAATAATTGAGACAATAAAACAGACACTTTAAGTAAATAGGGACACCTCTGGCTCAGGAGCCAAAACAAAAATGTATTATTATTGTTATTAGAGTTGTTTCTGTTCCAGTTAAGGACTTTCAACAGTGTTCAATGTTATCATAACGGATGAGGAATCCTGCACATCTGTTCTGTGAAATGTTGTGTTACACTCAAGAGTAAGAAACATAAATCAAGCACAATACATATGAGGCCTGTCTCAGAAGAGGCATCAACATCTCTCGGATAAAGATAAAATGTTTTAGAGAGCTTTAGAGAAAGTTGTAATTCTTAAAACAAATTACTCTGTAGACTCTGAGGTACTTTTTCCAACCCTACAGCACTCATATTTTCACAGTAGCTGTCAAGATAATAGTCTATGCTGAGATACTATTGTGAAGATAATCTTAACATAAATATTTAATATCAGCACATGCCTCCTAAGTAACACTCAAGTACAAACTGTACTGTTAGTGAGGCTGTTGGTGTTTTCTTCTTTTGCAACCTCCCTACTCCCTATAAAACTCCCTCTACTCCTTCTTTGGTCCCATCCTTCTCTGTCTTCACATTCTTTCTGACTAGTGGTGGAAAGAAATGGTGTGAACACAACCGTGTGTGTGTTTCCTTTAAACGCTGGAACGGAGAGCGACAAGAAGATTGTCACCGCTTTTGGAACAGTTCTCCTGTTTGGCTGCATTCTTTACTCTTGGTAAGACACACACACCTCTTACTTCTCCCTTTTCCTGATCTCAATTTCTCCGCAAATAAAAGCCATGTTTTCCTATAATATACATATTTTCAGAGATTTATCATTATATTGTGTGTGTGTGTATGTGTATGTATGTATGTATATGTATGTGTGTGTGTATGTATGTATGTATGTATGTACCTGTATATATATATGTGTGTGTATATATATGTGTGTGTGTGTGTGTGTGTGTGTGTGTGTGTGTGTATATATATATGTGTGTGTGTGTGTGTCTGTGTGTGTGTGTGTATTATTTATTTATTTTGGACATTTTAGGCTTTTAGTGGACAGGACAGCTGAAGACATGAAAGGGGAGAAAGAGAGGGGAATGATATGCAGCAAAGGGCCGCAGGTCAGAGTTGAATCCGGGCCCACTGCTTCAAGGAGTAAACCTCTATATATGGGTGCCCGCTCTCCCACATGAGCTGTCTGGGCGCCAAAAAGCATATCTGTTTTAAGCAATGTGAAATAAAAGAATCGTACTGTGTATTTCATGGCAGACTATTGCGACAGAGACCGGGTAGTTTGGATTGGCTGTGACTTTGGAGAGGCAGTGCATGGATTGGCTGTGGCTCAGCTAAAGATGTGTGAGATGAGAACTATGGCTTTTTGTGTTTGTTCACATGTGTTTCCCATCAAATGGAGGCATCATGTCTCTTGTGGTCGGGAATTAGACTCCAGCAATGTCAAACTGTCTGCAAGTTAATGGAAAAATACAGTGTCAGAATTACAACCTTTCTCTTTTTCCATCTGTATTTCAATCTCTTCATCCACTCTCTCTCTAGCTTGACATCCACCACCAGGCGAAGCTCTGCAGCGCTCAGAGTGTATAGAAACAGTGAGCCGGAGGCTGAGGTAAACACACAAATATTCAGACGTCACTAGGTGTGTGGGTTAATGAAATATACAGACTGATTAAACAGATTAACAGGACTCAAAAACCCCACTGACCAGACACTTCCAGTGACACATCCTTATCAAATTAAACAAATTAGGCCCAAGAGACATAATGTGTGTGTCTATTCCAGTTTGTTTGTAACATGTATGTTTTTCTTTATACTGCAGAGAGCTCGCTGCTGTTTCTGTTTTGGAGATGACACAGGTGAGGGAAGTCAAATAATTTCCCCTCCCTATCACGTCCTGTTTTTTTTTCCCTCCCCCTCTTTCCAGCCTGTTCAGTGTGTATGCGTATGTCCCCAGCCGGCGTGTTTGCACACAGAGGGGCTTTGCTCATTGCTATTCCTCAGCCATTGAAGATGGTGAGAAAGTATTGGTCAGTAAACAAAGATGATGTCACTGTTACTAGGAGGGTAGTATGACAGTGAAGCAGGACCAGCATGCTGGTGAAATTGTGGATAGGCCAACATTGCCCCCTGCTGGAAATAAAACAGTTATATATCCACTAGAAATATATCACCATGCGTACACATATTCTATTTGGGAGTTGCATATAATGCAACAATGCAGCAATTATAAGCAATATTTACATGTAGTTTCACATTAAGCGTCCCTTACCCGCATCCTCTTTGCATCATTTAATGTGCACTTTTTAGATGATTTTGATGAGGAGAGAACTGGTGGAGGCCAAAACGTGATGTATGATGAGAGGGAGAAAACCATCTACAACTACTCCTACTTCCATTCTGTCTTCTTCCTGGGATCCCTCTATGTCATGATGACCATCACCAACTGGTTCCAGTAAGTGATGCTCTGAAATGGTACAGTGCTTGGGTATGCTTATCGACATCAGTTACTGTGGAGGATAAGACTGAACTAAGCAGACCTCACTTAGTTCACTAAGTGCAGATTAAATAATAACCAACTTGAAAACTGATTTTGTAGCCAATGGCAGTCGTCATTTGCAATGAGTATAGAATTATCCCATCAAAGGATAAAGATTTTTTAGTCAACTGAGAAAAATATCAGTACGTGCAGGAGGTGTTTGATGCCAGATACAAAGTATTTTTTATTTTACTTTGTTATAGGTATGAAATAGCTAAAAAATAATGGTGAAAGAAATCTATCTATGCTTTTGCTAGCAACAGACATTTTTACATGTAATTGCATGATTTACTGTTTTGGTCCACTCCTTGTTCTCATAGCCTTTGTTTGGGCTGCAGCAGGCATTTGTTTCAAGAGAAAAAAAGAACCCACTGCTACCTGCCATACATCAAAAAGTTAGCATCCAGCTGATGTACATAATAGAGCAATTTAGCTGCTGGTGAGTCTTGGTGTATTTGCTCAGTTCTCTCACTGTGTGCTTACTTCTGCAGTTATGATGACCATAAGATTGAGAAGCTGTTGGACGGGAGCTGGTCAGTGTTCTGGATCAAGATGGCTTCCTGCTGGGTCTGCCTATTCTTCTACATGTGGACCCTTGTTGCTCCCATGGTCTGCCCAAAGCGGTTTGAGGCCTAGGATACCCGTCACTATGCTAGAGTCAGGCTACTCTGATTCTTGGGATGTGGCCAGGCAGAAGCTTGCACGCTGAGCCAAGGGACCAGCGTTTTCACCCCCCAAACCTCCCCACTTTACCTTGAAACACAACCCTACACTGCCCTCAGCTTTTAGAATTGAGGTATATCTGTTGCCTTTTGTTTTGTATATGCTAGCGTTTATCTTACTTTGTTTTTCAATGTTAAGCTGTTAATACCTTGATGGTAATTTTGTTATCGTTTACTACCACTTACTCATGGAGTTTTGTATTACTTTCAGATTTGAGATTACATAAAGAATCATGGGAGTTGAGTTACATTGTGAAACAAGAGAAGCGTTCCCCATAGATTTCTTCATAATTTCAGATTTGAAAGCATATTTTGTATTTCCTGTATGTTTCAGTTTTTGGATTCTCGCTTTTATCTCAGCCAGTCAGTTCTGCACAGTTGGACCATAAAGTTGTAGCAAAGTTTTGGGACAAATTTATTTCAGGTTAAAGATATTACAAGAGAAATTGTATTTATTTAAGTGTGTCTTAAGTAATCAGAAATCATTTATGAAGAACTGTGGCGTAAATTGAAGTAGATTTGTCCACAACTCTGTTTAAAAACTCATCTCTCAGGCTCACATGTAAGCTGTATATGTTTCTGCTTTGTTATATCACACCCTTTTTGTAGACATTTTCTATGCAAAGGAACAAGTCTTTTCAATATTATACCCAGTGTTGTGAACTTTCCACCTAGATTTCAAGGATGTTTCAGATTTTATTATTGTCAGTGCTCCATTTGAGCCAGATTTTTTTCTTAGGAAAATCCCTGTCATCTGTACAACATTTCCAGTCATTGTTGTTGTACAGGGCTGTGCTCTTCAAATCAACCTGCCTTATGTAAGAGTGACGTTAGTGTAGTGCCGCCTCTCTGGAAGAGCTGCAATGACACAGATAAGGAACGTTTGCCAAAGGTAGATGTCAGAAAACAACAAACTACAGTATCAAAATTATTTGGTCAGTTACAGAAAATAATATAACTGAGAACATTATGTATTTGCATGCACACACAGACACTTGAATCAGCCGTTTTATGTACAGTAATAAAGGCTTTTGTTACGTGTGTCAGCTCATAATGGTGGTCAGAAAGAGGTAGCATAAGTGCTTTTATTAGTGAGTTATTCAACACTGGATGTTGGGTTTACTGCCAAAAAAATTCACACAAATACCTTCACTTGTTTGTTACCTGTGTAACAGATTTCTGTTGTATTTTACATTACAGTTTAATACATTGTATTAAAATACAATTTATTGTGCATTGTTAACTGCAAGACATTTTTTTCTCATTCATCATTAAATCATTATGTCCTATGTTTTATAATAACTTTAAATGTATGTACATTTTGGCTTAAATCCTAAAGAAATCCTAAATCAGATTGCAGGACCCACTGTGAAGGCTGTTTACTACCATAACATACAGGGACACTTATTTGGACCAAGTAGTGTGTTTGAAAAACAAAGATGTGGGTGCCATGCAGTTCATTGTTCACAATCTTTCAATAAAACTCCATTGAATGCCATTTGGTGTCTGGATTTGCTGATTTTATGTAAAAAAAAAACGACATAGAATCTGCTTTTATTTTATTTTTTATTTATGCTCAGATTTGTATTGTGCTTGCAACATAATTACACATTTAAAAGTACTCCTAAAATGCTGATTATTGCATAAACATACACAAAACCTGCTGATTTATACAAAAATGTACTGGCTTCAGTTACACAAAGTATATAATGCCCAATCTTCTCATTTGAATGACAAAGTTAAAATACCATCACCAAATCTGTCTATCATGTTCCCTCTTACAGTCATCTTTCTTTCTCTAACTCATGTCCTTTTTCTTTTTGTTCTCATGTGCAACTGTACTCCTTACATGTTTACAGCAGGGCTCAAGTTGTTTCCTTGATGGATCACTTCCCCTCTCCGGCTTCACTCTGTGTTCTGGGCATGGAGATCCTCGTAGTCAAAAGGAAGTGTGTCTGTGGGGATAAGAAAAAAGAAACTCATGGGCATACTTAAGTTTATGTAGCTGACTGGACTGCCTTTAATTTATAGACACTCACCGTTGCAACGGTACTTTAGATTGGACCAGATTATATTTTCCTGAGAGAAGCAGAACACGCCCAGTCTTCCACCTCTCATACTGGTGTCAATGATCACCCCTGTGTCTGCCACCAGCTTTGGACCCTCAAAGAAGCGAGCCCTGGTTCACACACAAGGTGATCTAAGTTTAGTCAGTTTACACATTATGAGTGTGTCTCTTGAGTGTTGGTGTGTGTCCTGATCTTTATACCTGATGTATCCAACCTGTGGTCTGTGCTGGAGGAACCAGCGGTAGGACACCTTGTCCTTCCAGCCAACGTTCCTCGGATCCTTCCACAGGAGACGGACCTGCTCAGGGGTGTGCCCTGTGTGCCAGAGGGAGTTCCTCAGATACTCACCTGGACCTGTCTTTGACTTCACAACCTAGTGATGCCAGATAGCATCAGAGAGGAAAATAACATGATGAAAGTAAATGCCCTTCCCCCAGCTGTGGCTTTTGCCCACCTGCCCTTAGGGAAGACATTTATCCCCAAATTGCTCCTGATGGTCAGGCATGCAACTTGCACAGTAGCTCGCCATCATCAGTGTGTGAGTGTGTATATCAATGCAGCCGTTTACCTTGAGTTGTATTCCCGGCTCAGCGACGGCTCTGAAGGGTGCAGCCTGCCAGTAGGTCTGTTCTGTCTGTTTCCACATAACCACGTAGAAGGAGGAGGAGTCCTGGTAGCCGAAGATGAAGCCGGCATAGTCATCATCCGTCATCGTGTTCACGTGGAATGTTCCCTCAAAGTCAACCCCACTGAATGCTATGTAGCCTACATATGTGGACAGTTAAGAAAAAATACACAACATATTAAGGTAAAAGGCTGACAAAAAACACATTGAAGAAGATGGAAAATATTCTATTATTAAAACGGATGGGGATTAGGCAGTATGAAGGTACTCTGTGCTTACCTACAGCAAGGCCAGGGTCAGAGTTCATTGTCTGAACTATCTCCATGCCCTGTCAGGACAAAAGAGAGTAGCTTCACTTTATTTCTAGTATTATGGGACTCATTAGAAATTTAGTTGATGAATGCTAACGATAGTTACATGGGTAACTCCAGATTCTATTAGTATAGGCGTAGCCCTCTAAGGGCTACGCTATTGGGTTTATCCCTTCGCGCATGCGCAGTCGTGAAGATTTTCTTTTCCCGCCCTTGCGTCCAGCACGGGCCTCAACTACGTCCGCATTTACTGTATATGTACACAGCGGACCCGTTGTTCGTCTCCCAAAAACATCAGCTTTTTCTTCAACTAATGTTCTGGGAGCAGGTGGCCCGTACCTTAGAGGGCTACGCCTATACTAATAGAATCTGGAGTTACCCATGTAACTATCGTTCTATTTCGTATAGGCTTCGCCCTCTAAGGGCTACGCTATTGGGTTAGGGCGAAGCTGATGTAGTCTATGCCACCTGCGACACAGGGCCAACAAGCCGAACATAGACCACATTCCCTACAACAATGTAGGCTCAGTCAGTCATTCTTCTGATCAAGCCTGCCATGCCAATGGCGTGGCCTGAAAAAGTTCATAAGGCCCGCAACATGATGGCAGTAGTTAATCATTAATGGAAAATTGTGCGTGAATAGCCCTGTTGTGCATGCGACGGAGTGACATGATTATCTCCGTGCATGTAACGTGATAGAAACGGATGAAAGGGCACGGGAAGCCCACGAGGCTGCCGCACAGATGTCGGCTACTGCCATGCCTTTAAAAAGAGCCGCAGACGCCGACAGAGCCCTCGTAGAGTGCCCTCGGATGTCGCGGGGGCTCTGCCCTTCCATGCTATAAGCTTGAGTAATAGCCTCGCACAGCCAGTTAGACAGACGCTGTTTTGAGAGGGCTGATCCTTGGGAATGTTCTCTATAATGCACAAACAGCTGCTGAGTTTTCCTGATATTTGCCGTGCGTAAAACGTATTGAGAAAGAGCACGCACTGGACACAACCGGTGGGAAGCCTCCTCCGCATCGTTGGCATGAGGCGGGGGGAAAAAACCCGCGAGGGAAAACACCTCGACCGAAAAGAACTAGTTAGAATCTTCGGTGTGAAGGAGGGATTTGGCTGTAAGGTGGCTGCGCCCCGTCCCCTCTAATGGAGAGGCATGACGGGGAAATTGACAGTGCACACAAATCACTCACTCTTTTTGACGTCAGAGCAAGGAGAAGTGCCGTTTTTAGCGACAGCATTCTGAGAGAAGCTTGTGCCAGAGGCTCAAAGGGGGCTTCCCAGAGCCCGGAGCACTAGAGCAAGGTCCCATTGGGGGGTGAGGGGTCGAACAGACGGTTTTTGACGCCTAACCCCTTTTAGGAAACGCTTCACCAGGGGATGCGCAAAAACTGTCCTCTCACCATAGCCTTCGTGGCAGGACGAGATGGCTGCTGCGTAAGCCTTGACTGTAGATGGAGCCAAATCGCTATCCACCAGAGTTTGGAGATACGTCAACACAAGAGGCAGGGGACACGATGTGGGATCCGCGTCCCTCTCTGTGCACCAGCGCTGGAAAGCTGACCAGCGTCCTGCGTAACATGCTATGGTAGAAGGGGCTCTGGAGCCCTGGATGGTGCGCACCACGGCAGGGGCAAGCCCAATCTCTGTAAGCGTTCCCGTTCAGCAACCAGCCCCACAGCCTCTGGGTTATCACCGGGGGGTGGCAGATTGCGCCGTTCAGCTGCAACAGTGCGTCTCCCTGCCACGGAATCTGCCAGGGGGAAGCCACCAGCAACTGAACGAGGGTCGGGAACCAGGACGCGCTCGTGCGCTCTGGTGCCACCAGAACAATCGACAGGTTCTCTTCCTGGATGCGCTCCAGGAGGCGAGGTATCAGCGGAACCGGGGGAAAAGCATATAGGAGGGTTTTGGGCCAGGGCTGGTGGGAGAAGGCGTCTACGCCAAGGGGAGGGTTGTCCCGCGCTCAGGGAAAACCACAATGTGCACTGTGTGTTCTCTCGTGAAGCGAACAGATCTACCTCCGCTTCCCGAACCTGTTCCATAGCGTTTGAACAATAGTGGGATTCAAACTCCACTCGTTGTGGGAGGGCCCTCCCTCGACATCAGGTCGGCCGCCCGGTTCAAAACCCGGGATATACACTGCTTTGAGAGACAGCAGATGACTGTGCGCCCATAGCAGGAGGCGTCTGGCTATTTCCAGCAGTTGGGCTGAGCGTATGCCGCCCTGGCGGTGTATGTACGCTGCCGCCGTCATGTTGTCTGTACGCACGACGACGTGTCTCCCCGTCACCACCGGGGTGAAGTGTTTCAGCACTTTCAACACCGTGGACAGCTCCAGGCAGTTTATGTGGGGGAGAGGGGGAGGAGGCCAGACCCTCCCACCACCTGTGACTCGCACATTCCCCCAGCCAGTGAGGGACGCGTCGGTGTACACCGTCATATATGACGTCACTCTGCCCAGGAAACCCCGGAAGACAGGGTCGGGGATTCCCCAGTATGACAGGTCTGACCGGAGGGAATGAGGGATGGACAGCATTCGCCATTTTTGGCGAACGGGATCGAGCCGTTGACGATGAAACCACCTTTGGATCTTCCTCATGTGGAGGAGACCCAGGGGAACCACCGTGTGTGCCGCGGACATCATGCCCAGGAGCCGCATCACTGACAGCGCTGACACTGTTGTGTGTGGCCTGAAGCGGACAACAGAGAGGTCAGGGCAACCTGTCTCGGTGCTGATAACCTGGCTCTCATTGTAATCGAGTTCATGTCCACGCCCAAATAAACTATTGATTGTGCTGGGACTAGAGCGCTCTTTCGCCAATTTATGGCAAAACCCAGCGTTTGCAGGTGCTGCAGAACCTCCATAGTCTGTAGCGCCGCCTGCTCCCGAGAGGGGCTAGGATGAGCAGATCGTCCAAATAAAAGAGGACTCTGATGCCCCTCTTCGTAGAGGCTGGAGCGCTGTTTCCATGCACTTGGAAAAGGTGCGGGGCTAGCGAGTACCCGAACGGCAGCCGGTTGTACTGGAAACGGGCCCCTTGGAAGGAGAACCGCAGGAATTTCCTGTGCCTGGGAATGATTTGGACGTGAAAGTAAGCGTCTTTCAGATCCACGGACGTAAACCATTCGTGGCGCGCACACATTCCAACACGTGCTTGACGGTTAGCATGTGGAAAGGGCGCTCCATGATGTATCGATTGAACTGTGACAGGTCGAGGATGGGACGCAGTCCCCTGACTTCTTCGGTGTGAGAAAGTAGCGAGAGTAAAATCCCCGTTCTCCTCTCCTGGAGGGACGCGGAGATAGCTCCGCTCAACAGCAGCCCTTCTAGTTCCGACGTCATAGCGTCTGACTCTGCTAGGGATGATACAGTAGTCTCCAACACGCCCGCGAAAGGAGGCGGGGGGGAGGCAAACTGGAGTGTGTAACCCCGTGTTATCAGTTTTGACATCCATGAGTCCATGTGTGTCAAACTGACCCATGCCGCGCTGCGCTCTGATAGCGGGCGAGCACATATCTGAGTGTTGTTCACCGACATGGCAAGCAGGAGCGCAGAGCCCATCCCGCCGCTGGGCGAGACGAGTGATTGTGTCGCCCAGCCCATGGTAGGGCTTTTCGAAAGGGCAGTGGCCAGCCGTCGCCTTGTGGGGCGAGAGCGGACACTGGGTTAACGTGTCCCTTGTCCCGCCGGCATCGCCGTGGGGAAGGGTGGTTGAGCGGCGTCGTCCACCGTGGGTGGATCATTCCCGCTGCCAGCATAGCGAGGAGGCAGTGGTGCCGCGTGCAGCAGCGGTCTGGTGTGTTGTGTGGGAACGACTGTCATAACAGCACGCTGTTTAGAGCAAACAACGGCTGTTTGGCTGAGGGGAAACGGCTCTTTAGTTGTGAGTGTGTGGCCCTTAAAGGGCCGTTGTGTTTCCAACCCTCAGCTGGGGAGTGACAGGCGATCCCGCGTCCCGTCATTGCCACCGTCTTTGCTGCTTGCAGGGTGGCTCGGGAGGCGGATTGGACCAGGTGGGAGCCGCTCTCATGGGTCTCCGGCCGCGTAGCTTGCCGGCCGTGTGGAGCCGGTTGCCGCTGCGGAGGGGGACCAGGTGGGGGTCCTGAAGCCGAAGCTTGGGAAGACGCAGCCGCAGCAGGTGCTGTGGGGCGCTTTCTTTTGTGGCGGTTGTCATGGCGACGGCGGGGTTGTGAAGGAGCCGTTTACCACGAGCCGAGCCTCCGAAGCCGCTCCGCGTCCTCCGCCGCTTGATGGAGATGAGACGTGGCAGTCTGTAGGCGGGGCCCAAGTAGTCCATCGGGAGCTATGGGGCCGTACAGAAGCTCGCGTCTAACTTCCGCAGGCAGCTGGGACATGTGGAGCCAGATGTTTCGCTGGGCCACAGTCTGCCAAGCCATGACCCTGGACAGCGCCACCGTGGACGCCGTGGTAAGGGTGAGGATGGCGGTCATGGCTTTGCCAATTTCCGTGGCCAGCTCCGAGGGAAGGGCGCCCGGGGTTGTGGCCATGGCGGAGACGGCAGAGGCCAGTAAGGCGATGTTGTTTTGTGCCGCCAGCCCTTGGGCAGCACATTGGTGGGCCCGGTCAGTGACTTGGGCGCACACTTGATCTTGGGGAGAGGGAGGCGTGGGCTTCCGGTGGCCGAAAAGGTGGCTTTCGGGAGCAGAATTGACGCCAGGCTCCCCTCCAGGGGAGGGACCGAGGAAATCCGCGTCTGTGTCGCCTTGAACCCGAGTAAACGGGCGTAGCGAGAGACGGGAGCCTTCAGTTTCCCAGGCTATGAAAAGCCTCCTCCACAAAGGCTGAAGCTCCGCGGCGCGGCCAGAGTGGTGCCCGTGAAGAAGGCTGCTCCTGGGCGTAAATATCCCGCTCAAAGGCCGCGGCGGGGCTGGCGGCTCCGCTGGGAGCGCTATGCCTCTCAGCTCCGCCGCCTTCCTGATGATCTCCGGCAGGTCAGCGAAGAGAGCTTTAGCGGTGGAGGTTGGAGCCGACTGAGGCAAAGGAAGGCCGCAAGCGGTGCCCCTGGCCGTTCGGGAGACGGGGAGAGCTCCAGTGGGAAAGCGTCAATCGCCGTCTCAAGGCCCAATCCTCCCAGGGGGGAAGAGGGGGATCCTCCCAGGGGGGAGGAGGGGAAACCAGTTACGGAGGCGTTGTCCGAGAGAACTGAGCCAGCGGACTCATGCTCATCGAAAACGCCGTCCGCCAGTGGTTCCAGGGTGTCGCCGGATTCCCGTTGTCTGCCCAGCTGCCGTCCCGTCGCCACCAGCCTGACAAACCAGAAAAGTTTCCGCCCGTCGATTTAGCTCTTTAGATGACAGGCGGGCACAAAACTGGCAGGAGGCGTGGCGGGTGAGAGCCTGGCCGGCGTGAACGGCGCCGAGGCAGGTCTCGCAGCGGGGGTGGAGGTCCGCGGCAGGATGTAGCCGGTCCGGCAGGAGGGGCAGATGCGAGCACCGCTGGAGAGTCTTGAGCTTGTCTTCATACTGCGACGTTTGAAGAAAAAGTGGGAGACGAACAACGGGTCCGCTGTGTACATATACAGTAAATGCGGACGTAGTTGAGGCCCGTGCTGGACGCAAGGGCGGGAAAAGAAAATCTTCACGACTGCGCATGCGCGAAGGGATAAACCCAATAGCGTAGCCCTTAGAGGGCGAAGCCTATACGAAATAGAACATAATAATTGCAGTTTGCAGTGTTTATTAAAGTGAACGGGTGGTCAAATTTTACTATCCAACACAGTACTATCCTTATTTTTATAGAATATGGAAGGAACAGGTGAGTTTTCTACAAAGTCTTAAAAAAGAATGTAATACTAGTCTTTTCCAGACCTTCCTCTACAGGGCTGCGAGGAGGGTCTGGCAAGTCTTACACAG
Organism: Percina caprodes; assembly: GCA_013375575.1. NCBI lineage: Eukaryota > Metazoa > Chordata > Actinopteri > Perciformes > Percidae > Percina > Percina caprodes. Next base: position 2,651,820 of record JABXJD010000006.1, read on the forward strand.
TATTTTGGGATGGGAAAAAAATGTGCTCTGGTTTATTGGCATTTCTTAAAACCAGTCACAATCGTCTTGGCGGCACTAAGCACTGGACGGAGCCCTGGTGCCTCTGCAAAATAGCCTCAGAAAGGAACTTGTTCTGGTGGAATGTGTACGTAAAAGGTTGTTTAAATTGTGCGACAGACAACTCAGATTGGACAGATAGTCTAGCCAGCTGTCTCGATTTACCCTGCAAAGATCTGAGGAGCAGTTAACCATAGTCCTCATAAATAGACTAGAGTTTAAAATGCCAACACAAAGAGAGCTTAAGGTCACAGACATCTGGACGAAGTGAGGGACAACAAGCAGAATTTCCAGCGGCACTTGAACAATCCTGGAAATGAAACAATGTCGATATATACTACTGTAATACAGTTACAGAAGTTAGCTAGAGATGGGGTTTTGATTTCTGGCTATTGTTTACCTGATTGAGGACCACCCAGTTGGGGTCAATCTGAGAGTCCCCTTCTGGATCCAGCACTACGGTCTGATAGGCTCTGAAGTCGGTCAGGGTGACCTCGGCATTCTCTGGACAGTGGTCGATTGTGTCGATGACATTGTCTTTGTCAAAATCTCCTTCGCATGCATCTCCAACTCTGTTATCTGAATTATAAGGACACAGCTAAGGGCCAGCACAGTAGAAACAAATACTCACTGCATACCGTACACATGCATGTACGCACCAAAGGACAAACGTGAAGTGATACTAACTATCTGTGTCCTTTTGGTCTGGGTTGGGAACTAGTCTGCAGTTATCATCATCGTCCAGTATGCCGTCGTTGTCGTCGTCATCGTCACATTCATCTCCCTATCAAGATAAAATAGCACATTTAGTGTAGTGTAAACACGGAGCCATCTATATGTCAGCATACGTGAGTAGAATTAACGAAATATGATGCATTAAATAAATAAAATAAAGTATGAAAGAGGAGATTAAAACCATTCCATCCTTGTCAGTGTCCAACTGAGAGGAATTGATGATTGTGGGACAGTTGTCTTTTGTGTTCTGGTGTCCATCACCATCACTGACAAAGAGGAGGTAGAGCAGGTAAAACAAAACGTTACACATCTTTATACACATTCACACCACAGGTCATGAAAGTGGGCTCTACCTGTCTATGTTGTCATCACAGCTATCTCCTACAAGGTCATCATCTGAGTCAGACTGCAGGTAGACAAAACAAACACTGTTGATCAGAGTTAGGGCTGCTCGATTATGGAGAAAACAAATCACAATTATTTTGGTCAATATCAAAATCACAATTATTTAACACGATTACTCATTGACCTTTGGAAATATGTTGCATTTATAGAACTTAAAAAACATTGCAACAGTTCAAACATTTCAACAGTGAAAACACCTTGAAAACACTTTCACTTTTGAATTCCCCATCAGAATACAAGACAAAATAAGAATATATTTGCAAAGGGTTATGTGTAAAATAATTGTTTTTCTTGATAACGTTGTTTTTGTGATCATTACAAGCCAAAATTGAAATCGCATTAATTGCATAGCCCTAGCTGGAGTTACGGCAGCATATACATCTTTTTCAGGTTTTATTTGTTACCTGGTTAGAGTTGGCCATATCAGGACAGCTGTCACAGGCATCTCCCACCCCATCGTTGTCTCTGTCTTTCTGGTCTACATTGGGGACTCGCTGGCAGTTGTCAAGAATATTCTTCAAACCTTCAAATGAACATAAACACTTCAGCACTTTTATTTCTGCATTATGTGTAAAAGCGTTGACAGGAAAATCAAAAAAGCATGACAGAACACAGTCTACAGACAAGCTCTGTCAAATGGATCACCAGATGGCAGAGTTTCTGGAAGACAACGGTGAAATAGTTTCCAGTGGCCTTCAATGCCTGGCTGAGGCTTACTGTGGAAAAATGCTTTTAGAGACGGAACAGACATGACCAAACCCTTAGCAATCCAGCCTTGGAGTTAAAGACATAACCATAATGAATTGTCATCATCATAACATAAACAAAATCATCAACAAAATGAATGAACAGGGGTCAACAAACAGAGTAAACATGCAATGTGCGTTAGCAAGCATATATAGGTAAACATGCAAGCACACACAAAGGCAAGTTAAAACTGTGGAAAAATGAGAGGTGCTCTAAAAGGGCAATCAAGTGAAGTGTGTGAGAAAACATGATTCTAGTTGGAACATTTCCCCTGAGGGAGGTCTTTGTGACCGAAACATTGTGAAATAAAGTATTTCCATGCGTAATGAACAGTGTGAGGGAAGTGTTACTGGTAACCTTTTACCTTTTCTGATGCACCTGCCCCAAAAAAGAGGTGTGCAAAAGCGCTTTTGAATCGAGTTGGAACATTTTAATATTTAACACTTTTTTTCTACTGTGGTTTTGGAGTTTGTTTTGATAAGGCTTATTAAGGCTTGACTTGTTTTCTGAAAGCCAATGATGTAACTGGTACAGGATAAGTATTGGAAACAGAGCAGGAGGCTGTTTTGAACAGCTAAATTGCTGCCAGTCCAGTGAACGCAACAAAAATCTCCACACTTTCCACCAAACAGGATTGTAAAGGTTGTATTCTTGTCTAGACAGTCTGTGGTTTGGATAACCCTCACAGACACGGCCGTTGTTTAATGCGATTATCAGCCACTTGGTTTCACAATGTGTTTTTAAATGTATTACCTCTAATTGATGTAATAAAAGCAGTAATGGTCCAGTAACTACAGCTCCCACAGTAATGACCATCTAACCATTTCAGCCAATGTGACCATTTACAAAAATTGCCCCTCTAATTACACCCAGTAATGTCCAGCAATTACAAAACTATGTGACTATAACATTTCTATGACTGTTACATAACAACAAACACGCTTACCGTCCCCATCCATATCATCATCACATTCATCTCCCAGCCCGTCCTGATCGGTATCCCTCTGTAAGGGGTTATCGACTGTTCTACAGTTGTCACAGGCATCGCCATGGAGATCCTTATCGCTGTTCCTTTGGTCCACATTAGGAATAAGCCAGCAGTTGTCCTAAGACAGAAAAAAATAGGTTTACTGCAGTGTGCACAGGCTCAAGTGAGAGAGAGTGAGCACATGTTCATTGTATGTTGGTCCTGTGTAAAGTTACCTACATCTATGTTAATAATGCCATCACTGTCTGCATCATCATCACAGGAGTCACCCATCCCGTCCCTGTCTGCATCCTCTTGGCCAGAGTTTGGCACAAACACACAGTTATCCTGGAAACAACACAGCAAAACACACAACATTAATTTAGTATAACACTAGCATGAATTACTTCAAAGAGAGGTTAGGAGGTGTAGAAATGAGTACCTGCTCACAGTTGTTGTCTCTGCACTGGAGCTTATTGTCAGGATATGCGTCAATATCTGTGTCCTTTCCACACACATAGCCATTACCTGCCCAACCAACGCCACACTAACATGCACACAAGAAGAAAAAGTAATGTAATTTTATGTGAATGATGTAACGAGGAACAGCCCAACAGTTAGTGACTAACATTCATGATCCAGGGGTATGCATGCATGCAGTTGATTATGACTTCAGTGTCTTCTAAATTCTTACCACACAGCTAATGCTGCCGTCTCTCTCCACAACACAATCGGCATTGGCGTCGCAGGGGTTGGGTTGACCGTTGGGGCAAAGCCTGGTACCATGGCAGCCTCTCACCTGATCACCTGTGAAGCCAGTTTTGCACTCACCGCAGCGGAAGGAGCCCTGGTGAAGACAATACTGAGTCAAAGACCAGGGCCTTCTGCTATGAGAGAGTGTGACAATAACCATACAGCACTTTCAGTGGCCTTACTATAGTGTTGTAGCAGTGTGAGTTGGCAGTGCAACCTCCATTCTCAGGCGGGCCCAGACACTCATCTATATCGTCACACACCTGGGAAGAACAGAAGAAAGTCAGTTTATCAAGAAAACATTCTTATATCCATTCGTATTCCAACAACAGGCACAGATCATTCAAACTGAATGTTTTATATACAGGGTAGGAGTTTTGTTTGTTGTACCTGTTTGTGGGACTTTGCATAGGACACTCCCACTCCATTTATCTCTGGTCCCCTGTATCCCAGAGGGCATTTCTCACAGCGAAAACCTGGAGCAGTGTTCACACACCGGACACCAGGGTAACATGGGTTAAACTGGCACTAAGACACACAAAAGAACATTGTCAAATGATAATTAGTGCTACTTTTATTGGTTTTTAGAGACGCGTGCACACCAAGAAACACATAAACCGTACTTCATCTACGTCGTCACAGTGCACCCCATCTCCTGTATATCCATCAGGACAGGGCGCACACTGGAAACCCCCTGACTCTGAGCGGATGCACATGTTCTGTCTGAAACAGGTGCCAGGTGGGCAGGTAGACTGAGGCTGCATGTCAATTGGAGCTGGACCTGTGTTGGTTGGATTGCCCCCGAGACCTGTGGGCACACCTGGACATACATAAAAGCACCTGGCTGAAATGTCACTTTGTCCGTAGTGTCTAAATACTCTAAATAATGTATAAATGATCAGAGTTTTTTTATTTCTTACCACAGGCAAGACATTCTGCAATGGTATTCCTCAGAAAAGTTGTCTCCTTAATCTTAAACAGAAAGAAACAGAGTGAAGAACTATTAGTCAGGACAAATTGTGTTGATTGGGTAATTGTGTTATTACTTCACGTTGGAGACAAATCAGAATTGTATGTTACAATACCAAAACCTGGATGGGAGTCAGACGTTTTTAAAATCTATTAAACATGTATCTGCTCAGTCCAGCTCTGGTGGATCTGTTTTCTTATATAAAGGATTGTGTGTCAAGTCTTCAAGTCTGAAATGCTGAACTATATAACAAGCATTTCATTGCCTCAGGCTCTCTGTTTGATGCCTTATCTCCGAACAAATCCTCTGCGTTAAATTAGCATCCAAAATCATCCACTTCTATCTGCTGCTGAAGTAGATTTTGCTTTTACTCAGCTGTCTGTTGCTGAGGTTACTTAAAGTCTTAAAAAACAAAGAGGTCCAGCAGGTCCTCACAGTCTGGATTCTCACTTTATTTAACAAATGGCTGATTTTATTGCCAAACCAATCTTATCCCAGAGAAAAAAGGAAATTCCAAATGTTTTTTGTAATCTATTTAGTTTCAGCTCAGCATCAACCTGGTTTTTAAAAGCAACCAAAAAGTTGGTAAACAACATTATCAAATGATTGGACTAGAACTTTATGTTGAAATACTATGGTACTTATTATCCAAATAATCTTAAACCATTTGAAAATGTGGTGTTTTCCCATTCCATCAGGAGTTACTCGCCCGAGACACACAAAACTGGGATGACATGAACTGTGTTACCTGCTGGTTGAGTAGTTGCTTCATCTCAGATAACATGCTTTTCAGCTCCTGCATGGTGGCCTGGTCGTGTGCAGGGCTCCCTCCTGGATACCTGAGGTAATTTTGCAAATAAGAACTAGATACACATCAAACATATACCAGTTTAAATGACTGCATGTGTTTGCCAGGTGATGTCAGACAGTCAGTTTCAATCTGTTCTCACTCAGCAACTGCAGAGATTCACGCTGATCCAGGCTGCAGTCCTGCAGAGTCGCCACATTATCTATGGTGTCCTCTATCACCAGTTTCAAGTCTGTCAGTTCATCCTGAAATGCATGTGGCATATGTCCTTTAAGTTGTTGCACTACCCTACTACTCAAACAGCATTCATATTTACACTATAATATTGGGACTTTACTATTTTTCATTTATATGCAGCATGTCTCTGCAGTGAAATGTTTAATTACTCTCAATTGTAAACCTCTTATTCACCTGTCCACTCGACTGCAGGGTCTTGAGTGCCACCTTGTTGGGACCAGGGCGAGAGAACCAAACGCAGCCGGCAGATCATCCAAAGTGTGTACCAGTCTGCAGTCTACATAGATGTTGAGGCGAGGTGGACCGCCCTGTAGACCTCTGGCATGTAGCATCACATGGTGATCTTGGCCATCTGCCAGGGAAGCGTGGTTGAAACTGGTTGTGACTGATCTGCCGTCGGTCTTCTGGAAACGAATGGTCACTAGAGAAGGAGAGAAGTGAGATTGAAAGACAGAGAAGAAAACAGTCAGCGGACAGAAAGGAAGAGATAGGCAGCAAGAGAACACAAGTTAAAACTCTGATAATGTACTCTGTTTAAGTAGTTGTCACAGACACAGTTAAATGTGTTAGTGGAATAATTCACCCTTGCTTAGTTTGGCCTGCACACTGAGCTCCAGGTACTTGGTGTTGTCTTTTGGGTTGATGACACTGTACAGAGAGGTGGGGGCCTTGCTGTGGAGCCTGAAGGAAGAGAGGAGGAAAGCCTCATCTCGCCCTTTGTTCTTTAGGCTTCCTTGGAACAAGTCTGGCAGGCAGTCTGGAGACACCAGCAGGTCATAGACTAACACAGGAAAGGATTATTAAAAACCTGCATTATACAGCTTCAGACACATTGTTCCATCGTTATGTCAAAAACGTTTAGAGAAAAGCCACATTTTAACACAGACAGTGAGGGAAACATGATCAATCGCACAATAGTTAGCAAGGAGCTTAGGGAATATTCAGCGTACCAACTGAAAGCACTCAGTCTGGTATACGGTGAGAGGTGCTTTTTATTGAGTATTAGACAAGAGTTCCAGAAAGCAGCAGCGGTAAACTCTTTCCACTGGAACAAACCCACTGCCTCACAATCACATGCACGGAGACACACACACACACACACACACACACACACACACACACACACACACACACACACACAGTAATTTGCTGAATTCAAGAATAATACAAAGTGACAGGATGTTAAATGGAAACATTTCCTTATAGATTCTTGGTAAATCAAAGTTTTGCACATGCACTCTCTAAGAAGGCAGTTAGTGTTGTTTTACCATCTAAAACTGATCTGGATGTGAAATTCAACTAACTACAAAAAAGCCAAACAAATTAGCAGAATTCCCGTTGCTACTTGCAGGCTTGCTGCAGAAGTTTTAAGACCAGACATCAGATAATTAGGAATACATAACCTGGAAAATGTGCTGAACTACAGACAAAGATGATGTTTTCCAGAAGGACATAGACAGTGAAGAGTACTTACTAATGCCTTGAGCTGTGACAGTGAGCACCAGCTGTTGCAGCACCAGAGACAGAGCCGCTGCTCTGGCCCACACACCCATCATCCAGTGCTTCAGTATTGGACACACCTCAATACGTTGACGTTGTTTTAAAAACTACTCTTATGGGTCAATTAGAGTATCACAGATTAGAGTATCACCAATTTTAACACAGAATGATGGAAAATATCCAGGTGTTTAAGCAAAATCTCAGTAGAGGTAAAATGGTTTTGTGGACACAGGCAGAGCTTTTAAAGCAAAGGGGAGTGTCCTTGTACTCTACTGTTGCGAAGATGGCACAGTGTAGGGACTATTTTAAGACTTTGAGGGAGTGTCCCCTTGCTACCATAGTTCCATCAAATAATAAATTGTATGTTGAACCTGTGTGTAAAAGACGTGGTATTAGTGTATGCTAGAAACATTTAAAACAATAAATAAATCATTATACATAGCATTTTATTCAAAAAAAAACTTGTCAGAGTACTACATTACTTGTACTGTTTGAGCTAAATGTGAGTTTTTATGAATTTATGACCCTATTTTGTTTAGAGTCAAGATAAAACTTTAATTCCTTGAGTCTTTATGTCTATTGTCTTTTAGGGATTTGTAATATAACACCATAAAAATACTCTAAATCAGCCTGTGTCAGTCAACTCTGTAAAAAAACGTCGTAAAGGAGGAAAACTTAATTCCAGCTGGCCATTTTTCCCCACAAACATCATAAACCTGTGGCATAGATGTGGATTTGATCCTCTGGCTCATCACCAGTAAGCCAGTTAAATTGTATAACTATATGCCAGATGTGTTTAATGTTAATGTAATCTAACTTGTTCTACATACCTCTGCCAACCTTTTCTAAATTCCATCTGTTGGAGAATGTGGGAAAGGAAGGACAAAGAGGGCTAGACTTGGGACCTTGAAACATTTCATGATCGATGTCTGGTACTCGTCTTAAAGCTTTACCTCAAGCACATTTCAACATCTCAGTTGCTGGCCAAAGAGAGACATTTACCATCCCTCAGAGCATTATCACCGGGGATGCGTTTGTGTCTGGCTGTCTGGTATCTGACCAAACACCTGGCCGTCTTCAACAGTCTGACTAACAGCCTTACGACAGATGTCATGCCATTGTTGTTGGAAATAAGTAAATGGTCACAAAAAGGAAAATTACTATTTGACTATTTCTTTTTTAAGATTATTTTTTATTTTTTTTCCCCTTTATTATGAATTGACAGTGGATAGACAAGGGGGAGAGAGATGGGGGATGACACGCAGCAAAGGGTGGCAGGTCAGATTCAAACCTGTGCTGCTGCAGGATTAGCTAACATGGGGCAAACACTCTTACCAGGTGAACTAGAGGATGCCCTATATGACTCTTATAATATGAAAGTCAAAAAATTAAAACTTCCATTCCTGATATAAAGTAAGTCTGACCGTGTATCACTGTTCCTTTTAACCTTTACGAAAAATGTGAAATGCAATCTTTTACATGTGAAAAAGTTAATTTCACATTTGTAATGTTGTGATTTCACGTGTGAAACCAAGTTTCACATTTTAAAATAACGTGTGCATATTTAAATTCACCTTCCTTCAAATGTAAAAAGTTCATTTCTGTAAAGTCTATTTTTTTATAATTCCTAACTTATTATTACTAACTATTCTATCTTAGTAACTGTTAACTAACTAGCTAAAAGTTAACTATGTACCAACAGTTTACTATTAGTTATTAGTTTACTATTAACTAAGTGTAATGTATGAACTAACTTACTATGAACTAACTATTAATTAACTAGTGTGTAAGGGTCCATTTCTATTTTGTAACTATATCTGTACACTGGCCATTTTATGAATACATTCTGAATCAGGGGCTACATTTCCCCATACAAGTAACTAATACATCTGGAGCTTTTGATTGAATCACAGTAGTTGAGTAGAGATTGCTGCACAGTTCAGCCACTTTACAATCTCGGCACAACTGATATTTTTTTGTCCATGTTTCTTTATATTAACACATTCTTTCTCAATATGATTACTATTTTTGTACCAACATTTATATAAGTAATTGTGTGCACATCCCACCTTCTGGCAGGTGCAGGACAAATGACAAATACTAAAGTGAAAAAATTTAATGTCCGCAACACTGCTTTAATCTCCCATAATCTAATACAAAGGCAACTGGGTCTTCTTCAGGCAAATGGGCTACTCATTTGACAAAGGGATATATGTAAGCATTAGGCCTATGATAAGCTGACCCAACGTGACTTCAATTAGTTTGATTAAGTTTTAAAAGCCTAATAGCCCTACTCATGACTCAACTATTTTTGTACCCCCTCTCATAAGGATGCATCATGTATCATGAGATGTTGTTAGAATGGCAATTCCTTCATAAGTAGCCTTCCAGACCATTATGTACCAATTTTATGATCCTAGCATATCCTCACAAACTGACAAAGAATGAGCTATTATAGTTGAATGGAATAAGCCAAAGAACGGGATTCTGAATTTTTTTTAAATCACAAGTTACATTATTATTCTTTCATGTCAAAACAAATCTTAGTAGCCTACTTATTTTCTTCATCTCTGCAGGCTCTGATATGACCAGGATATGACAGGTACCTTGTGACGTCACCAGCTTCTTGCATGGATCAAAACATGGCGGCTGCCATGGAGCTGAGATGCTGGGGAGGAGACTGGGGTTTGCCTTCTGTCCACACGGAGTCTCTGATAGTTCTGGTAATGTTATCGTTGGCATGTAAAAGAAATAAACACTGTCAATATATCCAGCCGTAATTTGAAGACGAAATGTTTCTTCTCCGGTGTTCTTCGCCTCTTCTCTGGTTAGCTTTCATGCTAACTTGCCTACTGTAAATTGCTTGTTAAGCTAACGTTAGCTGTTCATGCTAACTCGATGTGCAGGAGAGAACATAATATTTCCAGTTGAGTTTTAACGTTATGTTTTCCCAGCTGCAACATAACTGGGAGGACTGCATGGTCTGTCGTCCGTGTATGTCTGGCTGTCAAAAGTCACTTTTATTCGTAACAAAAATATGGTCCTTCAAGGTCAGCTTGTTCAAGCTTCCATTTCAATTAAATTGGCTAATATTCCTCTCTCTATCTAACTATCGACTGTGGCCGATGTAGTATAATATAGTATAATAGTAATAATTAAAGTAATATTTGAGTTGTTTCATTTACTCTGTCATTGAATCCATGCAGTTACCTCACTTGCCACAAGGTGACATTATGACTAATTTTCTGACATGAATTCCTCCCTTATAAAGCATTTCGTTGTGCAATGGTTTTTGGGTAGACTAATATATTAAAACAGTAATTCTGTGTATTACATTAGTACATTTTAGAAAATAGGAATAAGACAATTATATAGTATGAACAATTTCAGGCAGCAAATAAGCTAGCATTGATTTTAGAGCTGAAATTATTATTCACTTAGTCTATTGACAGAAAATAACCAATTTATTGTTTCAGTTATTTTTTAGCACCTCCAGTGTGGTGATTTGCTGCTTTTCTCTGTTTTGTACCACTGTAAACTTAACATCTGTTGGTTGTTTGACTGTTGGTCGGACATAATAAGACATTTGAAGTCCCCTTGGAATCCAGAAATTTGTGATTGCTAGTTTTGACTATTATTTGAAATTTTGTACTGAAAATAATTGTTAGTTGCAGCCCTAAATTATTTAGTTATAGGCTTACACCATTTTGGTGCGTTTTTTATGGTTTTGCTTACTTTGTTTTTCCTTGTACTAAATCTGCATTTATAGTCAGTGCCAAATTTGTACTGAAGGTACTTTGATTGCATTAGAAGATTGATATCATATAAAACATGATTGAAGTGCAGTCCTGTATTGGGGCTGTACAGCCTAGAAAGTATTCAACTGAAAATGATATCCAGCATAACATTCATGACATACTTTGAAATCATAAATGCACAAAATATTTTTTTTTTAAAAGACTTTTTACCATCTTTTTTAATTCAAGTATCATTTTTCTGTCAGGCATATGCCAAGTTTTCTGGGGCAAAAGTCACAGTTTCCCCTATAGACTGGACATGGAAAACTCTAACAGGTTAGTTGCAGCTTCCTACAAACTCAAATTACTGATATAGGTGCATTTAACAGTACATTTAAGTTTGGAAAATATGTCCATGTAATATGTTTAATCCATTCCAAGCTTTCTTTGTGCTCTTGAAAATATCACTACACTACAATAGTATGCATACTTAAAATCACATGACCACTAACACCATGATTGCCACATTCATGAAAATCTCATGGACCCAAAAAGTTGCCAGAACAGGTTGAAAAACAGATTTAAAGCATGGGTTTTATGCATCCAATTGAATTCCAAAAATTTAGGGAATTCATGTAAATTGCAGGTACACATATATTATTAATTACAACACGTTAATAACATATTAATGCAGATGCAACACCAGCTGTTAGCTTTGTCTTTAATTGTTATATCTTCTTCCTGGCATTCAACCTGCAGCCACAGTCCCAGAGTTGCTGTGTGGAGACTCTGCAGTTCAGGAACCAGCACAGATTCTCAACTTCCTGAGGAAACGGGTAAGAATAAACACAGCGGCTGCTCACTGTTTATAACCTGGTCATTATGATCCCCTTAAGCACATTGGTCAGATCCACTGTAATATTTGTGGTTTATCTTTTTTCCAGAGGTTTAATGCTGACTATGAACTGTCAGCCAGACAAGGCGCAGACACCATGGCATACATCGCTCTGCTTGAAGAGAAACTACTTCCAGCTCTGGTAACACCATCTCTCCTCTGCTTGTTCCCTGAGAAGGACTCATCTGTGAGTACTGTTAATATTTAGAGTGATGCCTTTTGTCCCACAGTTGCACACTTTCTGGGTGGATGCAGAAAACTACGCCAATCTGACACGGCCATGGTTTGCCTCACGCCGCCATTCCCTCTTAACTTTCTCGTCCCTAGTCGCCATGCCAACACTGCCCTCTCCCGTATCCTTCTAACCAAAGGAGAGGCACCGCTACACAGAATCACTGAGGTGGAGGGAAAGGTAAATATAGAATTGTCTGATTCATCAGTCACAAGTTGTCTTTTTTTTTTAACTGTAAATCTCTTTCACTGTCTGCCACAGATCTACAGTGATGCTAAAGAGTGCCTGAATCTCCTCTCGTACAGACTGGGAACTGCAAACTACTTTTTTGGCAACTCGTAAGTTCTCTAATATCTTTTGAATGATCATATCGTATGTATATCACATGCAAGTGCAAAGCTATTGGAAAACAAAAAAGATGGAAAAGCCTGAAAAATTGATAACTTAGAAAAAGGTTTTCAGTGTTCATTTAGAAAAGAAATATTTACTGTAGTTCAAGGATTTATAAAACACACATAATAAGAGTGATAGTGCTGTTGATGTCTTTTATCTCTATATTGCTTTAAAAAAATGTTAATAGTTTATTTGTTAGGGACAGATACAGTATATAGACAAACTGAAAAAGGCTATCAGATGAAAGGAGCATAGTGTTTATAGCGGATGGTAGTTTGCAACACCCATCCATAGAAAGTCTTTTGTCTTTGTTTGTAGGCCGACCAGTCTGGATGCCTTTGTGTTTGGTTTTGTGGCTCCACTTTACAAAGCCAGTCTCCCCAGCAGCCCTCTGCAGAGTCACCTCAGACAGCTGGATAATCTCACAAGCTTCTGTGACAACATCCTCACAGTCTACTTCAGCTCAAACCACCCCTGTAAGATCACTGCAAACACAGAAAATACTCACACTCCTGGGGCTTCAGCTTGGCAAAGTTCACATACAAAGATGCAAGAGAAGTTTCACATTACAAACACAAAACATCTAACAACATCCGTGTTCATCTTCTTCTCACATCTTTGTTTCACTGCATGCTTGCTCTTTGTAGCTACTCAATTTTTTTTAGCCTAACACTATTCTTCTTCCACTAACTCTCTGCTATTTTCTGCCATTGTCTGCTTACATCATTTCTCTCCAGGTCCTCCCCCACCTGTTCAGGAAACAATGGCTGCCAACCTCCAGAAACTAACTCAGCTTGTAAACAAAGAGTCCAACATGATCGAGAAGGTGCTTCTGCTTTCCTTTTACCGTCTCTTTGCTTGGGTTCATGGTTGCATTTGGCAGGTACAGTCTCAACTGTACTAGAAGTATATATAGTGTATATAGTATAGTGTATAGAATCATTGTCATATTGTTTTCTGCTTGTGCTCTAACTAAACTGGACACCCTATACTTTAGATGGATGACAACCTTCGCAGCAGCCCTCAGCACAAACCCCACCGACCCGAGCCCAAACCCAGTCTGGTCAGTGAGAAGAGCTCTACTCCTGCCTAAGCCCTGACCTGTCAACCCCGGTCCAGCTTTATGATTGGAATGTCATCCAGCTGAACTATTGTTTGAATGAAAAATAACTGTATATGTATGACTACATAATTATTAAAGAAAAAATAATTATAGATTTCAAAGATGTTGGTCTGAAAGAAAAAGGGAAAGAGCATGTGTGAGGTTTTTAAAGAGGTTGAGCGCATGTATGTGGTTATGGATGGAATGCTATGAAGTGGTGTTTTGATGAGAAAAACAAAGTTAAAAGGAAAGCTGAAGGAAATGAAAGTTCCCCATAGACGCATCATTCCTCATATCCACTGTAATTATCTTCTGTAAATTTTAATGACATTTAAAATATTCAAAATGTACGCAGTCATGACTATAGAAATATCCAATCACGTATTTTGCTTTGCTCTTACCTCCTCTGCATTGTATAGTTGTAAATATCTTTTACTTTTTTATTTTCAGCTTCTAAACACTCTTTGCTAGATACACTGGGGTAAATTATACAAACTGTAATAACTTCATGCAAAATACGTGGGACTACTGTGTGTGAGAGGTTTTCCAAGGACTATCAGAAACAAGTGTCTTTCAATTATAGTTTATTTGTTATGTAAGATATTCTGTGTCATTAACTATCCACTCACTGTTGTTGCCATAGATTTCCACAACTATATATATATATATATATATATATATATATATATATATATATATATATATATATATATATATATATATATATATAATGTATGTAAGTGTGTTACTTTTCTTTTTCTTTCTGTTGTATTGTCATTTGTGCCTATTTAAGAGTCACCTTAAACTGAAGTGTCTGTCCCATTTGGGACGTTGACTTTTTTGTCTTTATTTTTAATTGGACAGTGAAATGAATTGCCACGTTTCTACTGTTCTGTTCCCTAACATCCTCATCTGGGCTCTTCCAGAAAATCTCTTTATTTTACATTCGTGTGCGTGCGTGTGTGTGTGTCCGTGCAGGTGCAGTATACCTTCATGACTGCTGCTGTCTTTGTACAATTGTCAAAATGTTAACAGTGTCCTTTGATACATACCGTAAATTATCTTTGTCATTTCTGTTACTGTTGCTCATTCTCTGTAGATGGTTGGTAACATATATTATTGAAATACAAATATGAGATTATACAAATATGAGGCTATGCTCTTTTTTTCCCCCCCCCCAAGCAAAATAAACACTATTGTTTAACTAAATGTGCCTATAAACAGTCAACTGGAGGCTGATTAAAATTATATGAGCCGTTTTCTTTCTGTTTTGTGCTTTAAAATATGTAGATGTCGCCATCTTGTAAGCAGATGCAGCAAGAGGCGTGCTATTGGGTGACTTGTTTTTCCAGTGATAATTACAGAAGATTTCTCCCTTGCCCACAATGCTTGATGTGTGATTGGTTGTTTAAATGCTGGGAGGATAGTGAGCTCTTTGTCTAGTTTTGGCCTTAGACATGGAAAAAAATTAGAGTAATTAGTTTGTAAGGAGATGACGCATACTTGACATCAGATATTGTCGTAGTCATCGGTTACGTGAGGTAGAGACCCCCGCCGAGACTTCTCTTGGCTGGCTGTTTAATAGGTGCGGTTAAGGGAATTAAATAGCACATTTGGATCTGTTGTCAATTGTGTGCAAATGGCTTACGTGTTTGCGTCTTTTCAATTGCTGTGATTTAACAACACTAATGTTATCCTGTTGTGTCTTTCTGGATTACAAAAACAATCGTTTGTAGAATGAAACCTATTTAATAACTCTGGTGTTGAGATAAGGTATAAAAACAGTGCCAAGTCTGCAGCAGTGAGACTGGGTCCTAACTTTTCGCTGTAACAGAAATAGATCCTTTCTGAGTTTAGCTACAACAAAAATTGTTCCAACTTCCCAACCCAGTGTTATCCCAGTCACTTTTCAAAGAGCTGTCCTTCAAATCCCGTCTGATGCCTGGTGGTCTGCAAGTGTTTGCCCCACACCCCTCTTCTCCCTCTCATCTCTCTGTTTTCCCAGAAATGGGGAAATGTGTCCAAGATGAAAAGAGAAGGTACAAGTGCCTGGAAAATAGTTCAGTAATCATTGTGAAATGACATGTCGCTTGGAGAACCAAGACGTCTAAATGCATTATAGATTTAGCAGAAGTTGTAAGGATTGGTGGCAGACATGAATTTGGATTCTGATTTTGAGCGACTATTACAGCTAATGGAGTACAGAGGCCCCCTAGTGGTTTGAAAGCTAATAAGCTGAAAACAAACAAGCAGTCCATTTTTGCAAATAGAAAAATAAACATGTTCATTCAACTCAGACATGAAAATCAGTTTACAAGACAAAGGAAGGAAAAAAGGCCGTCTCCACTTGTTGCGAGTCACACGTTAAATATAGTAGAGATCACATCTGTTTACAAAGGTTATTTACACAAATTCACAATATGAAATGAAGTTCAAAAGTGCCACAGTATGTCTCTTGGAGCTATAAACGTTGTGTTGACAAACCCTATTGTTTGTCTCAGTAATGATACAGTGTGTTTGACTTCAATATGGTTGGATCTCACTAGAACACACAAACCCATGAACGAGGCCTCTTTAAAAGAATAGGACCCAGTATATCTTCTGATATGAGTATATTTTATGTCCATGCCATATCTGCACCTTTCTCAGTAATGCAATGGTGGTCATCAATTATAATACAGTAAGATCATTCAAATGAAAATATGTCCAACATGAACTGTAAACTCCTCAGTGTGTGAGGCAGATAGCAGAGCTAGCTGTCCTTGGTAAACTCCGGCACCTCCAGCACCATGCTGACCTCCAGACTGCCCGGCATCTCCAGGGCCAGGGTAGGGTGGCACGGCTGGGTGAAGCGCTGGCAGAAGGTGCCTAACAACTGACCACTTTGGGCATTGTAGAAAGATAAACGACCAAGCTGGTAATCCAGAAGAGTACCCACTCGCTCAGGCATCTCAACCACAAACACACTGGACTGAACTTCATTGTGGAGCAGCTGATACCTGCAGCTGGACAGACAAAGAAAGAAAAGAAAGCAGGGTTTAGACCAAAACAGTGATGGGAAGTAGAGCATATGGAGGGGCGGGTTGCTTTATGCATACCCTGATGGTGTAGGAATACACTGCAAACACCATGACAGGCTGTTTTCTCCCAGTGGGCTGCTTCTATTGGCTGTGCTGTATGCCACTCCTAGCCTGTAAGCTGTGCTTCCTGACACAAGGGTCTCCCAGTAGTATTGCCCTTGTGCTGGCAACAACTCACCCAGGATGGATGGGCACCTAGAAAACACACAAACTCTGGTTTACACATATTTTTTAAAAGGTTGAGTGGTAGGAGCTGAGTCAAACATACTCATTGTCTGTAGATGGTGTGTTTTCATATATGTCCTGAGAGTAGTGCAGGGTGGTCTGGTCCACTGACAGCTCTAGGGCAGGGTGAGCTGATGCCTTCAGCAGGTGGAACCTTGTCCCTGAAAAGAGTAACAGGTAAGAGAATATAAAAATTAAAAACATGAAGATAATTTACGTGGAATTCTGTACTGGTTTTGTATTTTTAATACACGTGGGTGTTTGTGTGAGTGTGCGTGCATGTGCGTGTGTGTGTGCTTGTTTTGTTACCTTTGGTGGAAATGAGGGCAGCCTCACTCTGTTCGCTGGCTCCAGACTCATTCACAGCTTTGATGTAAAAAAGATAATTCTCATTGGGCTGCAAGAAAACCCTCTGTTCACAGCTTTTGATGCCTGAGAGGGACCTAGGAGTGTCACACACACATCAAGCACACATACAGATTAAAGGAATAAACCTTGGTACATGTATATAATGTATGTAGATTTTTGTCCAGCTAGTTTTGGCGACAAATATAATAATGTATTACTTCTTTTGTCAGAGGCATGTACTGTTTGTATTAGTTTGTTTTAAAGCAAATTGACTGGCTTTCCTAATATGGTTAAATTACATTCCCACCCATCTATACGTACACCTATCTGCTTAAACCAAACACACACCTGAGCCCCTCCCCCTCCAGTTCATACTGCCGACAGTACTCCAGGGTGTAACTCAGTTCGGGAGTCTGATTTGCTGAGCTCCACCGCAGCGTGGCTGAATCCCACATGACAGTACAACGCTCGGTGTCAATCACTGGCACTGATGGGGCTGCGACAAAAACAACACAATGTCAGTAATAGTTTGAAATTAACTTTTGTCTTTAAAGGTCTTTCTCAACCCCCAACAAATGTAGATACTGTAATATAATAGAAATGACCAATCTACCTCCCTTCACAATGCCAGGAAAGAATAAAATGATGTTCTACAGTTTTATCAGACAAAGTCGTTTGTTGTATTGTTTTAGCTCCGGTGAGCAGACTAACCAGTTCTGAAGGAGAGTCTCTGCTGGGCAGAGAGCAGCCTGTATAGTTGACAGCCATCACCCACACCTTGTATGTCCTGTCAGGCTCCAGCTCCTCCAGGACACAATAACTCTCCTTCACTGTCACACGGTACTCCTCTGACACAGCTGTGGACAACAGCAGCCACAGCACATGCACCATGTTTATATGGAGGTATTTAGTAACTCAGACAGATTTCATATTACATTACATTTCATGTCATTTAGCTGACGCTTTTATCCAAAGCGGCTTACAATTGCTATATAAGTCAGAGGTCGCACGCCTCTGGAGAAAACAGGGGTTAAGTGTCTTGCTCAGGGACACATTGGTTCATGTATCGCGGTGGGAATTGAACTCCGGTCTTTCACACCAAAGGCATGTGTCATATCCAATGCGCCATTTCAACAAAATCTATACCTATTATAAATCCAACAAGATGATACACCATACAATGTGTATGTGTGAAAAAAATTACAAAAATTAGAATGAATTGCATTTTATATATTATTATTATATATATTTTAGTATATCAGTTTGAATTCTGAAGTAGAAAACCAAATGGGAACGCTTTGAACTTTGGCCACCTTTTCTCAGTTTAAACACCATCCTGAAAGTTTTTACCTCCTTGTGGATCCTCCATGCAGTAGACCTGGAAGCAGTCTATGATATCTCCAGGGTTGACCCTCCAGTAAACAGTGACACTAGTGCTCGTGGCTGAGCCTGGCTCCTGAGGCTGCAGCGTAGGCCTCTGAGGCACTGAGGTACAGACCAGGAGACATACAAGATTCATAACTGCCACATACATGCACATGGCACAAGACGCCTTGTAAATGTCAGGCGTATCTGCAAAGATATGTTTACACCAGTACCTGGGATTCCCTTGCGCTGTGCGAGGTGAGAGCTGGAAGTGTTGCCCTTGGCATAGTCCTCAAACACCAGCAGTCCCTTGGGACCCAGCTCCAGTGACATAGCTGAGTCCAGAGCTGCCTTAAGACTGAACACACAACCACAGCAATTATCCTTTAGCCACGATCACAGATCAGTTTTGAAAATGTGTTTTCTATATGTTGCGCAAAGCATAGGTTATAGCTCTGCAGGTCAAGCAGCAAACTGTTTGGTTATCACTATCGTGAACAATTGTAGTAAAACTGGTTAGAAAACCACACTAGCTCATACTCCATTCACTGAAAGCATATTACCTTGCATGAATGTCTTCAGGTGACTAGTGGGAGAACAGAACGAAGAGGGATTTATCAGATATGTCATATAAACCCTAATCATTGGGCGAATATGATACCATTGATCAATAAACCTCAGGACGCACCCGTGCATCAGTGTCAGCCTCTCTGGTCGTGATCTCCAGCGTGGCTTTGGTGGAGTCGATGCTCTCCTGGAAGGAGACAATCTGGTCATATAGTTGCTCCAGCTTGGCCTTCTTCTCCTCTTCCATGCTGACAGACATGTCGTTGTACTGCTCCATCACCAGAGCCATCATCTCCTCATTCTGCACCCGTATCGTTGCCTCGCTCTCCACACACTGGTCCTGGTCGAGAGGAGAGGGACACAAAACAGATATTACAATTGCAAATATTCACATATGAAATAGTGTGTATCATGTCAATTCATGAGTCAGTGTTATGTAAATACTGAGCTAATAGCCAATAATAAAAAGAGGTATTGTCCGTCCCAGTTAGTATTAAATGTGAAGTCTGTTTGTTTTACCTCTATAGAGTTGTAAGCCAGTTCAAGCTCAGACACCAGATCCTCGATGTTCTCTGACCTCCCCTGAAGCTCTGAGATCCAGTCACTCAGCTTCTCCTGATAAAAATACACACTTGTAGGTAAATATATCATGTGTATCCAAAGCCTCTGACAACAAGATAATGCTGTGATTAAAAAAAAAAAAACCTTGGATAAAATGTTGCATACTGCACCTTTAAGGGGAATCATCAGGGAGGATATTCTAGAAGGAAGAACGGTTGCAATCCCCCAACAAAAAAACAAAACCTGACAGCTCACATTTAGGGCTGACCACCACTGCTAAGAGTCAGAAGACAGGTGTGTGTGTGTGTGTGTGTGTGTGTGTGTGTGTGTGTGTGTGTGTGTGTGTGTGTGTGTGTGTGTGTGTGTGTGTGTGTGTGAGTGAGTGAGTGAGTGAGTGAGTGAGTGAGTGAGTGAGTGAGTGAGTGAGTGAGTGAGTGAGTGTGTGTGTGTGTGTGTGTGTGTGGGAGCTACTTGCATATCCATGTCTGATAAGGTGTAGTTTAGCAAAGTTGTTTTGGTAAACTTGGAAGGATTTTCCCCTCTGTTTTAATCTTTGTCTTAATTGCAGTTGTCAACATTTAACATAAATACAGTATAATATCACACACATGCACAAGACCCAGTCCAAATATCATCTGGAAATGATATGATCATCCTCAGTTTGTTCCTGGTGAATGAAATGTCTAAGGCATGAATTGCAATTTAAAAACTACACAGAAGCTTTTTGGAAAACTGCAAATAAAAGACAACAACATTTATATTTCTTGCTTGGTAGAATGTGCTATACCATTAATTTAAAAACACAAAACAAACAAAAACAGATTTAAAAAAGCAGATGGCTGACCCTGTACTGACCCGAATGGACAGTGAGTGAGAACATTGTGTGTGTGTGAGCAGATCACATATCAGTCTCCACTTGATGATGTCACACTGGACATTTCCACAGATCAAAGCTGAGCATTACATCACAACAATGTAATGTGCTTGGCCGCAGCCTGCCGGCATCCTGAGAGCATGCAGTCTGAATGGAAAAGTTAGAGCCGACTAATATAGAAGCACTCTGATGACCCAAACTAATGCCAGTAACGTGTGTGGGATCATAACCGTGTGTTGTAATAATGCTGGTAAAGTGTATAATGATGAGCTGCTATTTGAATACAGCATGCCATCAGACATGACAACTGCTGCTGTGTCCTTTCAGCTGCACCCTGCTAAGATGATCAAAAAATCTGGGAGACGCTGTGAAGCCTCTGAGGTCACAAAGAAAAAATTAAAACATGTTATCTGATTTAAAAAAGGAATATTTAAAGATTTTGGTAAGAATGCTTATTGGCTCCCAAAATGTTAAACTAGTCTTTTAAATCTATGTTTTAACATTTTGCTACACCCATTTATATATCTCCATTGAGTAATATTCATTGATAATAATACTAATAATTTGCATGTTAACTTAGCCATACATTTTACTTTAAAGTATTGTGCACAACAACATTTACTCAGTACTGTAATAGTTGTTGATGGCCTACTTGTTATTAATTAGTAGCAATAAATAGTTTTCCAACTAAAATAAATTAAAATAAATGTTAATTAAAGGGCAATAATTAAATGTGATAATTGTATTAATGTTTACAGAAGTCATTTACAACTTTTAATGAAGGGAAATTAATTAAAAGTTTTCCGGTACAGTTTACATACAGTATTTTATACTTATTTATAATCATTTTGGAGGATGTAGTTTGCAATACATTGCATCATACTGTTGTTAAGCCTACCCACATTGAATGGGTCGGACAAAATAATGGAAACACTTCCGAGGTCAGTATAACACAATACAGCTCAATAGCACCACAAACTCCAAAATGGCCATTCAGTTGAATCATTACAACCTTCTTAAAGGATTCAGTGTTGTTGTTTGAGCTAGGTCACTAGGTGGATCTAATAAACTGGCAACTGGATGTATATTTTTGTTTGCCAAAAAGCAATTCAAGTAAAGATAAAGAAATGTACAATATAGTAGCCTACACAGTGACATTAATAATGTTTGGGTTTGAGATCCTTCAATTCTAAACACCAATCAGATATGGTGCAAATGAAAATCCATTGTATTTAAGTTTTACAGCTGGGGTCTGTAAGGCGACAAACAGAAGTGATAAGTATCAATGTATCAAGGTGATGAAACAATGTTTTGTGAACTGTTAAAGAGGATCGGATCTCCAGGCCCTCAAATGCACCATTGAGGTTAAAAAGCTGTGACAACCATCAATATAAACTCAAGTAAATGTAAATGCACATATATAAAACATGTTCCCATTCAAAGAGAACATTACCTTGATTTCCTTGTAGGCTTGGTCCACAGCAGCAACGTCGTGGCTGTGATGCTCTCCAGACACATAGTCCCCCTCGGACAGCAGACATCCACAGGTGAGACAGAACCAGTCCATCCCCTGCAGCTCAGCAGCCAGTCGGGCCTGACTCTGCTCCTCTGCATCGATGATTTCATAGTCAGCCTCAATGAGCTCTTCTTCTGGGGGCAGATCCAAGACTTTCTCCTCCGTCTCTACCTCCATCCTCTCTTCTCTCTCCTGACCAGACTCTGGTTTTGGTTCCTCTGCATATCTTTCTGATTCAGGTTCTGGCATATCTTTTGCATCCTGTTTAGATATTATCTCGTATTCAAGCTCCTCAGCAATCACCTGTTGAGCCTCTGCAACTGCTTGATCTTGCTCTATCTTTTCTTCTATATCTTCTCTGTGCAGATCAATCTCTGGACTGGAATCCTCTGTAACGATGCTTGTTTCTGGGGCATCTTCCACCTTGTGAATATCTGCTTTTTGTTCTACATCTGCTGTTCCTGACTTCATATTCTCACTTTGTAGCCCGGACAAATCCGTCTGGGGAGTAGAGCTCCTCAGAGAGGAAATGTGGCCCTCATCTTCTTCAAAGCCCCAGTCCATCCTCTGGTCCTCTGTGTTGGCCTCCTCCACAGGAGCTGGAGGAGAGTACCTCCTGTCCAACTCGTTTCTGGGTAGTGTGTCTTCATTTAAAACAATGTCAGGTTTTACTTCCAGTTGAGGCTCTGTCATTATTTCTACATTTGGGGCCTGAAGAGTGTCTGGGCATGTGGTGGTTTCAGGTGCTATGAGATGTTCACATGTGCTGTCAGATTCAGAGAAAGCTACTGCATCACTTGTAGTCTTCTCTGACTGACTGATCGCTATGTCCATCTCTACAACTTGTCCTTTGGGGACAAGAAGGATGAACTCATCACCCACATTCACCGTCCCTTGAGCATCAGTGTCCTCCATGGGGTTTTTATCTTTGGCTTCAGTTATCAGCTCATTGTCAGTTACTGATTCCTCTTTTTGATGCTGCTTGGATTCAAGCAGTTCAAGCTGTTTCTTATCTGAATCTGTCTTCACTTCTTCTGGCGACACCGGTACAGTTACTTTATTTGAAATCCCAACTTTAACCTCTAACCCCTGATCAGCTTCAGTAATAAATTCAAACGACTGGCTCTCAACTGCACTTTCCTCTGCCAGAGCCTCCTGTTCATCCTCTCCTTCAGCTGTGTGTGCATCTGTTGTCTCAACACTTCTAACTTCCCGAAGATCAATCTGAACTTGAGTTTGGATCTCTTTTTCATCCGTGGCTTTTTCAGTGACCTCCACTAATGCCTGTACTACAGAATCACAGTCAGTGGTGACCTCAACAGGTGCAACATCTTTAGAAACAACTACTGCTGCTTCTTTTTCCTCACACAGTAATGTTTCAGCGGAAGACTCTATTTCCGTAGTGGTGAGCATTTCCTGCCTATCAGTCTCATGTTTTTTCATTTCAGCCAGGGCCTCTGCTATGGCCTCGGTAACTACTTTCTCATCAGCAGCAACCCTCCCAGTGTCAGCAGCTGCCTCCTTAGAGAAAGTCTTCTCAGTGATGATGGGAGGCGCCTCGCTGCTTACAGACGTTATCAGAACTGTCTCCTCTGCAGCATGTACAACCACCTGAGCGTTTTTTTCTTCCACTTTTTGTGTCTGACATGGCTGCTCAGTTTCAATAATGCTAGTTGTTTCCACTTGTTCAGTAGAGGTAACAATTTCCTCCCTATCAGTCTCATGTTCTTTCACTTCAGCCGGGGCCTCTGCTATGGCCTCGGTAACTACTTTCTTATCAGCAGCCACAGTCTCAATGTCAGCAGCTGTCTCCTTAGAGAAAGTCTTCTCATTGATGATGGGAGGCGCCTCGCTGCTTACAGGCGTTATCACAGCTGTCTCCTCTGCACCATGTACAACCACCTGAGCGTTTTTTTCTTCCACTTTTTGTGTCTGATGTGGCTGCTCAGTTTCAATCATGCTAGTTGTTTCCGCTGGTTCAGTAGAGGTAACAATTTTTTGTCTTTCAGTCTCAAGATCTTTAGCATCAGCTGGGGCCTCTGTTATGGCCTCGGTAACTACTTTCTCATCAGCAGCAACCCTCCCAGTGTCAGCAGCTGCCTCCTTAGAGAAAGTCTTCTCAGTGATGATAGGAGGTGCTGCAGCATTTACAACCACCTGAGCATTTTTTTCTACCAGTTTTTGTGTCTGACATGGCTGCTCAGTTTCAATAATGCTAGTTGTTTCTGCTGGCACTTCTTTCTGATGATCCTTACTCTGCTCTGTTTTCTCTACTTTACTGTCCACCTGCTGAGTTTCAGCAAGTGGTCCATCAGTGCTGCTCTCAGGAGGCTCAGGCTGGTCTCTCTTTACCTCACGTGTCACCTCCAGATCCACCGTCTGATCCTCTTCCAGTTTAGACTCCTGAACTGATTCTTCCGAAGCTTCTCTGACAGTCTGCTCTTCAGTCCCCATGGAAAGTTGGATTTCCTCCATCTCCTTTTCTGTCTCGGTAACTATTACTCTTTTCTCTTCAAATGTTGCTGATTGTAAATCATTGCTGTTATCTCCAACACTGACTTCCTGAGTTGTTGTTTCTTCTATCTTGTCTTCTTCTCGGTCCAGTCTTGTTAGACATCCAGTTGTGTCAAACTCAGACTGTGACCACATCATTCTCCTCTCCCTCTTATCCTCTAGTGATTCTGGTTGATGCTCCACTGTGGGAGTTTCATCCTTCAAAATAAACTTCTCCAAGTATCCGTCAGCCTCCTCTGAATCTGACAAACGTCTCCTATAAGTCTTCTCTGATGCCACGCTCTCTGCCTCGGAGTGTTCCCCGTCGCTCTTCGTCCTCTCGCCTACAGCGTCTTCGTAAAGGTCTGAGTACATAAAGGACATGGCGGTGGGCTCCTCCAGCAGGATTAGGTCAATGATCTTAGGGGGTCCAGGGGAGATATAAATGGGTGTGAGGATGGTCTCTTCACTCCCAAACAACGCTGAGCCATTCTCCTTCCCAGATCTCTGGCTCTCTCGTCTCCTTCTCATTGCACTCTCCGCCTCATTGTCTTCTCTCCTCTGCAGTGCTTCAGCAGGAGCTCCTTCTCCGTAGAAGACCTCATCCAGGTGTTCCCCAACTATCTCCACATCTGTAACAAACACAAAGGAGTCCTCTGATGCAGAGGGACTGTCTGTGGCTGTCTCCTTAGCCAGCTTTTGTTCCTCCATTTGGGGCTTTACTGCATGCTGTTCTGCCTCCTCCTGCAGCTCTGGAGCTTCTGCTTCTCCAGGAACCACCACATCAACCAGGGTAAACTTCTCAAAGTAGTCTATGTCACCAGTGCTCTCCTTCTGAGAGGGTGTGTGTCTGTGCTCTGTGTCTGCAGAGTCTTGCTTTGAGGGCTAAGGAAAGATCACAATCAGCAAGTCTATCAATTTGGACAATTACTTGTTCAAACCAGCACATTTACTAGACTAATGAATATATTAATTTCATGTGAATGGCAGACAAAGGCAAATGAAACCAAAACTAGCATTAGAAAGTGTCAGAAAAGGAATACCTCATTATTACAACCACTCAAATCAATCAGATAAATCAATAAATACCTCTTGGTGATGCATTATTTCCCCCTCTTCTGGCAGGGTATGGTTCTGTTGCAGTGTCCAGTCATGGTGGTTTCGGGACCTGATCTTTGAAGTCTGGTCCAAATAAGACAAATTGTCCTGCAACTCTGTGCTCTCTTCCTCGTCCACAGTGGGAAGTTTGGAGGGGACTCTGATGTTGAGAATCTCATAACCCTCTGAAATCAAACTAAAAAGTTGCTGATCTTTATTTTTGATTTCCTCCAAGTCTGGCTCTGTTTCGGGTTTCTCCTGTTTAACATTGGGGAGGGAAACCTCTGCCATCTCCGGTCTCTCCACTCCAAGGGCTGAAGCCGATCTTGAACTACCAGGTCGGCGCAGCCTGTCCCCCAGCCTGCTGCTCCGTCCTCCAGACCTTGTCCTCCTGCGGACGATTTTCTCCTCATCAAAGACGATGGTGATCTTTCCTGCGGCTCCAGAGCCCTCCATGCTGTAGGCTTCAGAGATGGAGCTGGTCTCAGAGGCCCAGGGAGTAGAGCAGCGGCTAGAGGCCGTTTCCCAAACAATACCACTGTCCTCACTTTGAACAGTTACCATAGAGAACGACGGATCCACCATCAGGCACTGGAATTTGGGCTTCACAGACTGGTCCTGGACAACCTCTCGCAGACTGGAAGAGAGATACATGGCCAGAGTTAGAGGAGAGGAGGAACATGACTAAACAGATCTTTTTGACACAGCTCATGGAAATGCAAACAGAGAACAAACCATTGAATCAAAACTGAGCAAGATGTGCCAGCATGGAAACCAAAACCACCGCCAATTCACGTTTTACATCTAAGACAACTTAGCAAATCCAAAATGAAAACACAATAACACCCGCTGATGTACTCTCAAGATGATTGCTTGAGAGGTGTAGATCTCCAGCATTAGACCAGGTGTCTGGTGCCAGGCTGCCAATGCGAGCGACGAGCCGAAGAAATAATCAAATGCGCTTTGAGCTGTCACTCCTACTATCAATACAGCTCAGCCCCTGTAGGGTTACAGCAAGGTGACGTCCCAAAGCGTCATTTATGTAATATTAGAGAAGATATGCCTGGCCTTCCCAGATACATGCAACGTATCAGTGTCTTTTACCATTTATGACATGGCAAGGAAAACTAGAGCACCCAGAATGAAACATGATAAATGAGATTTAAAATGTAGGATGGTGAAAAATGTCAAATATTGGAATAGAGGTGCCTGCAGTTCCACACTGACAATTCCTTGCATGAACTGAAGAACAGATGGTCATTTATTATATGAAATGAAATGTATGAGTGCTGCTTTTTTGTCACTTGGACACACCGGTCCAGTCATGCTCTGCAGACAGACTTGAGGCTTCTCTTTTCTCTCTTTAAAGCAAAATGTTTTAAATTAAGACTAGAATCTAGTTTCTCACAGAGTCCATTCAATATATTTCACAGTAAGATCTCACAGCAGAAAAGACACACTTCATGGAAACAAAATAAGCCACAATTAGGGTTATTCAGCTTGTAAGATCCAGTGTGTAAAGCACCTGTTTTGCAGTTCCTCCACCTCGTCTTCATCGTCCTGGCTGATTGCCTCTGAAGCCTCACTCTGAAGCTCCTGCAACTCTGTCACCTCAGAGTCCAGACTCTCACACTCCTCCATCTTGGTAATAACTTCCAGCTCTCCCCTTTGCAGTCCCCAAAGTTGTTTTACTGTGTATTTTAGAGTCCTCTTGACGTTTTCAGCCACTGTGATTTCGGAAGAGTTGGTCTGCCTGTTTGTGTCATTCTAAGTTGGGAGCAGTCCCTCTGACTAAGCCAGAGACAGAAATAAACACAGTGGGGAATTAAGGTGGAGGGGAGTGGAGCTAGAAAAGAGAGCAGAGAGAAGGTAGGTCTCATTGGGTCTTAAGAGTTTGTTGTTAGTGCACTTAACCCAAGAAGTAGTTAAGTTTTGAACTTATCATGAAAAGATTATTATAGAGGGGAAAATTATCTTTATCATGGTCTGTGCCTGCTGGATGAGCCAGTGTGGCTTTAAGATCAAAATTCCCCTTGCTAAGTTAAATATAGGCTATGTGCTGAAACAGTACCCCGTGGTCCCCCTGCTGCTGGTGGCTACACTAAACAGCGCACACACATGCATACACGTTTTGTAGGGTATCTACCACCGAGCAGTACTGGCACTATGTAGAAGTCATAAAACTAGGTGTAATAAGGTGTCAAACAACGTAACAAAAATTAATCAGCACAAGCGCTGCCAGATGAGGCTGCAGAGAACACTTAAAGAAAAGGTGCAGATATCCAGGAACCATCTTTAGTTTTAAGGCCTCTAACACCTATAACATACTAAATGATGTCGGAGCTCCCGATGATGGTGGATGAACTGCATTAGCTTGAGGAAACAAAATTACTTTAAATATAGCAGGTGGACTTGGTGGATTGGACCAGATCTATGGGATGGCATATGTGTTATGGTCATGTTTCTGTGGATAAAATCTCTGATCTTTATTTTAACTGCAAAGTGATCAAATTTAATATTGTGTGATGGGTTAGGAAGTGTTTATTGTTGAGACCTTTTGACATACCATACCCCTGAATAAATGACCATAAAAAAATAAAATAAGGATGCTACCAAACCTCATTTTGTCAAATACTCTGCAGTCAATTCATGTGAATATGAACGACCGCTACAAAAACAGAAGCCGATGTAGAGTTTAATATGATTTCGGAACGTCTATAAGTAAAGCCAAGATTTCAGCAGGTTTCACATAGAGCTCAAAAATATAAAGTGAAAACAATCTTCAAAGATTTCACTCTTTTAAATAAACATTTAAAAGTCAGTAATGTACAAAATGTACAAAAAGAGCTGAGGAAAAAAACAACTCAACTAAAACTTCAGTTGTAAATTCTTTGAATAACTTATGCATTAAGTGAACAGAAAATGACTGAATAACATCTATCAAGTAGATACTGAACTAAATTCCCACAGCATAGGCCTCAAGTGTTGCCAGATTGGAGTGACAAAATGTAGCCAGATCAGAGCCAAGAACCAACCCAATCATAAAAGTAGTCCAATTTTTATTTTTCACACAGGAAAGGTTTTTTGTTAGTATGTGTGCACAATTAAATAAAAAGTAGCCCAATTGGACAGAAATTGGCCCAATCTGGCAATACTGGGCTTGACACCAGTCTAGGGAAGATAATACAACACATCATGAGCAATGATAAAGAAGTAACAATATCCAGTTTCTGGCCTATTCACAACACCCTATTGATCACCTCTGAGTCACTTAAAGATCACTTAATAGCGAACTCAGTTTTCAGAGGAGCTTAGAAACTTAAAGATGGTAATAAAGAAGAGAAAGCATTTAATGCCGCTGTAGAAAAAAAGTGTATGGTGTTTAAACCCATAAAAGCTTCACTACTGACCTAGAAAAATAGAAAAAAAGGCTTTGATTACAAGTTGGTCCAGACAGGCTGAAGATACTGTATATATATTGTACATATACTGTATGTGGCAGAAGAAAATTGGCATATTCTTCAAAACTGTACAGTTTGGCTCAAGCAATCTTGACATAACTAAAATTGAGATCAGAGGAGATAAACTTGGTTGAGACGAACATCAACACTGCTGCTTCCGTTTATGCCAGCTTCAGATTTGAGCAGGGTGCAGGCATTATTTTGGCTTTTCATACTTTGTCAGTAAACTTTACTTCTTCCCAGGAATGCTATGTGTGTTGGGAAACAGGGCCATGTAACAGTACTATGTCCAATAACACTGAACATTATCATCATGCTTCAGTGGGGCATCTTTCTCACCAGTTTATGTGACAGGGTTATGATTTCAGAGCCCTTTGGTGTCATTCTTATCATCAGTTTCAATCAATGGGCAAAGACTGCTAAGCATTGGAATATGACTGCAGTATATTCAATACATACTGCCAAGGGAAATACAGTATGCCAATGAACCCCGAGCATTCCCAGTCTTTGTGTCTTTGAGCTGCAGAGCTGCAGGGCTCCTCTCAGCACATCCAAAAGGTCTCCGGTTGTTTCTAGGGACAGGCCTGTCTTGAGGTAGACTCAAGACATTGTCTAACATTGTCCGCTTGTCTAATAAGAGGAGCGACCCCTTATCTCCTGGATGACTCCTTGTTAATGATGGCCCTGACTGGGAGGATCGAGTTCAGGTCCTTCCTGTCCTTTAGTATCCGACATGACTGCAGACAGAGAGGTAAGAAGCACGAGGATTATGAATAACTCATCGGCTTGGAGGAAGAAAAACAATATGAAGGGAGTACAGCTATCAGAACTGGCATGTACCTCAGCAAACGTAGCTTTAATGGCATCAAACTTGATCTTCTCATGGACCGCCCTGGCGACGTTATTTTGTTCGAATGGCTCTGAAACACAAGGCATTGCTGTGACTCACTGGATATGTAGCATTACCAGGGACATTTCCTCCATGCTCCAGTTATTGGTGGCAGTGGCATGCTATGTCCGCTAAAATGTTTACCTTCCACACATATGTATTTGTTTCGCCACTCTTTTGAATTGTTCTTGGGCAAAGCTTTGGCCTCTCGAACAGAGATCACCTGCTTATCCCACCTGTAAGACAGAAAAAAAAACAAAAGCAAGGAATTATTTAGTCCTCTTTAGAATGAAAATAAACAATGAACAGGGTCCTTAAAACCCATACCAGTGGCTTTGCAAATTTCAGATATTCAACTACATGCACACCAACATATACACTAACAAACAAAGGGAAGGTTTTTTCAGATAGATTCTGTACCTTCCAGGCTCAAATGGTTTTAGTTAAATTCAGTGCAACATCAAAACAGTTGCAAGGTTGAACTAGTACTTTTCCAGTTGTCTGTGGCGTGTCACAGTAAAACACATACTGCAAACACAGGGATAATGGTATGTCATGTAATTGCAGGCCAAAGGTCCCACCTGCTCCTGCCCCTCACCCAGAAACATGAAACCAGAGAAGAGGATGCAGGATAGAGGAAAGAAGAGATGAGGGACTGGAGAGGGAGAAGAAGTTGGCAAGAGGAGCAGGAGATCAGGAATGGGAGCAAGAAAATGAGCAGGCAAAAAACAACAACACTAGACTCAGTAATGTGATGTCCTTGGGAGATACCTGAAGTCTGTGGCGTAGTATTTCAGAAAGCCCAAAAGAAGCTCTCCCAGAGAGGACTGGTTTGTTGAGATGTAGGGAGGGACGTGTTTGGGTCCCTCTGGAACCACATCAATGTCCAAGAGGGCATAAAAACACTCCTGGAAATAAGAGCACAGGACAAAAAGACATAGGGCCTATTTTAACGATCTAAGTGCATGGCGTGAAGAGCATGGCGCAGCTGTGTTTAGGGTGTGTCCAAATCCACTTTTGCTAGTTTGATGGCAGAAAATGGTCTGTGCACCAGGTGCATGGTTCAAAGGGTTGTTCTTATTCCATAGGTGTGTTTTGGGCGTAACATGCAATAAACCAATCAGAGTGTCATCTCCCATTCACTTTAAAAGCAAGTGCATTTGTACATTGGCACATTGCTATTATGCTATTATTACATTTTCATTTGTAATCTTTTGCATGTTTATGTGCCGGTGCACTTCCCTGTGTGTGTTTTTAACAAGCATGGTGTGCGCGTTGTGCACAAGCCTAGGCGCATTTCACTAATGCACTGTTAAAATAACACAAAATGCTACGTTATTGACTTTACAGCAGATTTTTGTTGGTAAATGGCACAATCACTTTCTGCTGCCGCCAGATAGCATTACGCCAAGAATGCACCGGAACACACCTCCCTGTAAGACCAGCATGCCCATGGGTGCAAAGATGAGCACAGGTGCATTTTCTACGGTCTCTGTAGACAGCTCAGGCTCCACAAAACAAACAGTGCCAACCTACACCGCCAAACATAACAGTGTTCCAGCCAATAACCAACAAGGAGTAGGGATGGGGGTATAAGGGGGTTAGTGCGCTAAAGCACGGAAGGGAGGGGCAAGCTAGTCTTGTTTGAAAATACTTTGAATGTCAACAAGTAGTAACGTCACCCAACATCGCTTAGAGCACCTTTAAAGTGATGCAGAAATATATATTTTTTTATTTAAGTAGAAAGGATAGATGTGTCTGCAAGGTAGCTAACATTTGGTATTTTCCTATTGTTTGCCTGTTAAACATACTATTTGACTGAAGTTTACAGCTGTACCTCTTGTAATTAACCTGGACGAGCAAAAACAGATGAACTAACTGCAAAAAAAAAGAGACTCTTACTGGGTAGTCCCTCTGTAGAGAGGGAAGGACCGGTTCCTTAAGAGCTGTAAACAAAAACATTCACAATGAGATTTATAATAGTCAAAAGTACAAATGGAAATTACACAAAGGTTTTGTCTGTGTGTGTGTACTGACTCTGGAGGTAGTGCAGCACCATCAGCACAAGTGTGTAGCTGCTTAACGTTCCTTTGCTGGCATCATTGATTTGATTGTGCCGTGCCCACTTCTTGACAACAAGGATCATAGGTCTTATCCTGAGATCAGCTGAGAGAGCCCACACAACAAAACAGCAGGTGAAAACTTTTTCTATTTTCCTTTTACGTATCAAATTTGCTGCTTACGGCTACTGAACAAAATGATCAGTCACAGTTTGAGCTGAATAAAATTTGACATGAATTTTCAAAAGTTAGTGCCATAAAAGTCAAGGTATTAATGACTCATGACCCACCATAGGCATAACTCCTCAGAAGGAATGTGTTTCTGATGCCCACTGTGTTGTTGATATTCAGATCAAACTCCAGATCACTAGAGAGGGTAGGAATAGTAAAAGAGTCATATGAACAGTTCTTTCTGATTTAGAGGATGTCACAAAAAAAAAAAAAAAAAAAAAAAACAGGCTTAAACAACTGTTTGGCTCCTACCTGCCTTTCTCTCTGAACCTGAGGATTGGCACTTTAGCTCTGATCAGCTGAGTCCTCTCCACATATGCTTTGAATCAAAACAAACATGAGATTTGAGTGCAGTTTTCTTTTCACCGTGTAAATAGCTCCACCTGGTGGAATCGATGGAGAACATAAAATATGTAGATAATTCAACTACAGTCGTGGTCAAAAGTCTTGAGAATGACAAGGATTGGTTTTCAAAGTTCTCTCATTCCGGGGTTTGTAGATATTTGTCAGATGTTATTACGATATACTGAAATATAATCACAAGCGTTTCATAAGTGTCAAAGACTTTTGACAATTACATTCAGTTCATGCAAAGAGTCAATATTTGCAGTGTGGACCCTTCTATTTCAAGACCTCTGGAATTCACCCTGGCATGCTGTCAATTAACTTCTGGGCCACATCCTGACTAACGGCAGTCCATTCCTGCATAATCAATTCTCCAAGTTTGTTGGAATTTGTGTTTTGTTTGTCCACCTGCCTCTTGAAGATTGACCACAAGTTCTCAATGGGATTAAGGTCTGGGGAGTTTCCTGGCCATGGACCCAAAATGATGTTTTATTCCCTGAGCCACTTTGTTATCACTTTGGCCTTACGGCAAGGTGCTCCATCGAGCTGAAAAAAAGCAACCCCACACATGAATGGTCTCAGGAGGCTTTACTGTTGGCATGACACAGGACTGATGGTAGCACTCACCTTGTCTTCCAGACAAGCTTTTTTTCCCGGATTCCCCAAACAATCGGGAAGGGGATTCATCTGAGAAAATGACTTTACCCCAGTCCTAAGCAGTCCAATCCTGGTACCTTTTGCAGAAAAATAATCTGTCCTTGATGTTTTTCCTCGAGGAAAGTGTCTTCTTTGCTGCCTTTGACACCAGGCCATCTGCCAAAAGTCTTCACCTCAGTGTGCGTGCAGACGCACGCACACCTGCCTGCTGCCAGTCCTGAGCAAGCTCTGCACTGGTGGTGCCCGGATTCCACAGCTGAATCAACTTTAGGAGAGAGTCCTGGCGCTAGCTGGACATTTTTTGGACGCTCTGAAGCCTTCTTCATAACAACTGAACCTCTCTCCTTGGAGTTCTTGATGATCCGATAAATGGTTGATTTAGGTGCAATCTTACTAGCAGCAATATCTTCGCCTTTATGTGCAAAGCAATGATGACAGCACATGTTTCTTTGCAGGTAACCATGGTTAACAGAGGAAGACCAATGAGTTTAAGCATCATCCTTCTTTTAAAGCTTCCAGTCTGTTATTCTAACTCAACCAGCATGACAGAGTGATCTCAAGCCTAGTCCTCATCACCACTCTCACCTGTGTTAACGAGACAATCACTGACATGATGTCAGCTGGTCCTGTAGTGGCAGGGCTAAAATGCAGTGGAAGTGTTTTTTTACGATTAAATTCATTTTTATTGAAAGGAGGGACTTTGCAATTAATTTCATCACTCTAAAACACATTCTGGAGTACATGCAAATTGCCATCATAAAAATTGAGGCAGCAGACTTTGTAAAAATTGTGTTATTCTCAAAACTTTTGACCATGACTGTACAAGAATCCACTATTAATCCCAGTATGTTTTTATTTTGTTTAGTAAAACTAGTAGGTTACACGCAGCAAAGCTAAGTAAGACATGAGTAATTAAGTGAGAACATTTTAAGAAGTTAATAGTGGACAATAAATTATTCAAAATGATTGTATATTTATAAGTGTTTTATTATTACTCACACAGTGACTTGAACAACCTTTGCAGGACAGTAAGGACATGAATAGGATCCGGTCTTTTCTAAAACCGAAAAACATAACAGTGTTTTAGAGGCAGTGGGTATCTATGATCACACACAGAAACACACAGACACACAGAGTCAGAGATACTCACATTTCCCTTGAGAACCAGACACAGATCAGCATCACTGCTCCGGCAGCCCAATCCATTCATAGAAGACCCAGTCAAGTAAAGTCGTGCAACTGTGAGACATACACACTAATGAATAAGCATTACAACAGAAAGTCAGAGCAAAGTGAGAACGTGTATTTATACACACCTGCATAGATACTCTGTATATCTTTTTGCAGCCGAGTTCGGCACGTCTCCTTCCGGGCCAAATCGGAAGTTTGTTGCTGGCATGCCTCAAACAGCTCCACCATCTGATCACTTAACTGAGGGCCCAAACACATGCACACTGGCTAAACCAAGCATACCTGCATGCACAGATCTTCAGACTTAATGTGTATCAGCAGCAAGTTGAGGCCTTTTGAATATACATTACCTTGTCATTAGCGTAGGCCTGCAGGCTGTTGGAGCTTTCTGGGACAGCATTCACCTGAGGGTGGATATGGGCACGTGGGCTGGGATAACAGCTATCAAAACCAAAGGATGATCTTGACGATCCTGGCACCGCTTGGTCAGGGCGACGAGGGGGAGTGGCCCGAGGTAAAGGGGAGCCTACTAATGGGTGGGAAGGGGATGCGAGGCGTTGGCGCTTCACAACATGGGGGCTGTATTCATCATTCTGCCTCCTGGGAAAACACAATGTTAAGAAAACATATGAAAAGACATGTTAAAAGGAAAATATTTATAAATTGAGACGTGTTTAAAGAAATACATGAATGAATGGTGAAATAACATACTTGCGCCCATTGGGGAGAGTTGGTGTGTAAGGAGCCGGGACTCGAGGAGGGACTGGAGCTTGGGCTGGAAAGGGCTTCCATTCATATGTAGGCAATCTTTCTCGTCCAGAAACATAAAAGCTACCAATCAAACATAAACATATTAGTGTACAGGACACAAAAACGCACGCAAGCAAAGTGAAAGTAACCATTTATACGTTTAATAGTATTTTAGAGATGCTGCGGGTGTCTATCGCACCAAAGCAAGTTAGTTCCTTCGTCATGCGCACCTGTTGACAGCAGCCAGGCGTTGGTGGTTATAATCGTAGCAAATAGGTACAGGGGGTGGCGGATACAGGCCGTCATGGTAGGCAGACCGCCCCCTCGGTGCGGCGCTGCGGGGAAACATGCTGCAGTTCTTCACAGGGCTCCAGCATTAACTCCGCTGAGTACCTGACAGAAAGACAACAGAGCGATAATACAGCTGGCCTGTTGACTATTAACAGTACTGAGCTCATCACCCAACAGGAATGGTAATTCAACGGAAACCGAAACTTATGATCGGACAATATAGTGCGCTAGCGAACGTTAGCTCAAGCATCACCTAGCTAACTTATGCTAGCTAATTCCAATATCTAACATAATTATAACCGCATTACATCGGTTTCTGTGTAGATGTGTATGAAGCATATGTCTACATGTAATACGTCATTAAATGTTAAAGATGTTTACTTAAAAACAGAACTCTGTAACGCTTACCAAATTGCATGTCACATGTAAACAAAACTGTGCTAGTATGTACATACTTCCGCATTGATGTCATGACGTAATGGAATTTGATTTAAAGGGGACGTGACCATGCTGTATAGGGGAAATCTACCAAAGAGCAAAATTGTGCTGTATAGGCTTTAATATTGGACATCTAAATCAAGATCCAACAAGTCCATAAAGACTGAATTGATTTGTGGCTGTGTATTTTCTTTAAAATGTTATTTGACACCGTATATCCAAATGAGTTTAATTTGGATGTAGAGCAGAGCTGTGAAACAAATAAGCCCATTACCAGTATAAATCATTATCCATTGTCTGGAAAAGCAGC
Organism: Percina caprodes; assembly: GCA_013375575.1. NCBI lineage: Eukaryota > Metazoa > Chordata > Actinopteri > Perciformes > Percidae > Percina > Percina caprodes. The sequence continues at coordinate 2,688,108 of JABXJD010000006.1, forward strand.
TTCGGGATTTTTATCTACATCACATCTTCACTATGGTCAGTCTTGCTCTACTGTTTTGCTGAATGACTATGTTCAAATCCACACATTAGGGTGTGTTTCACCTTGAACCCTTGTATGTTGTTCAGGTCTGTGGGACCCGTTTTCAATGTTTTCTAAAAGAAAGATTATGCTATTTATTATTTCTTCCAGCTCAAACTCATTGGCCTTGTCTCATTTTCTGTAAAGAACATAAACAATAACTTATTTCCATTAAATAGTTATTGCCAATCCATTCTCAATGTTCAGGTATGGGATGTGGCCCCAAAATATTGTTTTCTTTGACTTAAAACCACTATTGTCCTATATATTAAAAAAAAAAGTAAAACAGCTCACAGGGACCCGGATAAGAGAATATGTTAAATAATAAGATGATAAGAAAGAACAAGGTGTACAATTAATATTTTAATGTAGATTATGTGCAACACAACATAGGCTAGGTTGCAACTGATTTTAAAACAAAATGCAGATTACATTAAATGTGTCATATGTCTGCAGGCTGCCAAAGACAATTGATTTATTGACAGACACAAGCCTAAATAACTGATGGAGCATGAACTGGGTTATTTATTTGGTTATTTAAATTGTGTTATGTTGAAGGGATCAGTGACCTGTTCACTGGACACAATAATACAATAATAATGCTGCTTATAGATTTAGAAAACTTAGGGAGGAAAATTAGCCTATGGATAGCCTATTAGCCTAAAGGAACATTTTCTTTGAGCATTTGGGGAGGAGGCCACTTTCCAATAAACTTCTTATAAAACAATAAACCATCAAATAGCATAATTCCCGTGAGCACGGCGTGACCCCACTGCGGAGGAAGGTGTCGTGACCTATGCAGTTCAAAACTGAGTGATCTGAGGAGGAGGGCAGCGGATGCATCAGCCAGATGTGGAGCGGTTTGGTGGGCGGGGTACACACATAGGGGTCTGCGGATTGGCTTTGATCAATAAAGCACATAGGCTACAGCCACAGCGTAGAAACTGCAGGATGTTTTAATCTATGCAAACGACTCCGCATAGCCTACCAGCATTGATAAGGCGATAAGGCATTTGTCACGCGAATCAGTAAAAAAAGAAAGAAAAAGGCATACATCGATGTTGTATAAGCACAATATACTGCAGGTTTAGTCAGAGCCATATCAGAAATCGGCTTTATTCTATAGAAAATGCACTGGTAATACTGAGTGTGTGGAATAGCTGTGAAATAGCTGTAGTCTGGGCGAGAGAGTGGGGGTGTAGCTTGTGATAATTAGAGAGAGAGAGAGAGAGAGAGAAGAGACGCGGGTGGACAGTGTGATGCTGTGCGTTATCTAGTGGCTAAATGAGGGTTGTCTTTCCCAGTTCAGGCAGCAGGGCTTCTCCACCCTTCCAGCGAGGATCTGTAATTTACACGACATCAGCAGGGCGCCTGTCGGACCTCCATTGGACTCTGCGCTGGATCTCCCACAGCGGCACTGCTGCTGCTCCATCACCCAACCCTCAACACCAAAGGAGAAGGTCTGGTATCCGTGCCATGTGCAGAACGACATGTATGTGTGATTTCATGCGGTGACAGCGGAGGGGAATGGACCAATTGTCATCAAATTCCTGCAGACGCACCGACGGTGATATATCGAAGATTGTCGTGTAGTGAGAAGACCTTCATACGCAGCAGCCAATCCGAGATATACGTTTTTATTGCCAGTGAAAAAGATCTGCGATCGCCTCCATGTCAACCTTAACAATGGGGTAAGTGTGATTATAATCCCACAGGGTGACTGAGTTCTCTTTCACTCCTTTCTGTATTCATATCAGCTGCGGCTGCTTCACAGGGTATGAACTTCCCTTCCATGGAAACCACACCACGCATAACGACCCGGGTACATGCGTAAAAATGTGTCTCTGTCCTACATGACATATAATAAACTTGGTGGTGGATAGCTGAGGTAGGCTGTGTGACATGTGTGGTTGAGTGGTGATCTTCTGACGGCCTTGATGTGCTGCACGCTAAAACAACACCTTTTGAGACATGTAATAAAGCAACGTATTCCTCTGAATATGCACTGTTTACGTCAACATTGGGTTAAGTGGGTTATAGTGGGGGTATATGTTTTTTGGGTGTTGTCACCAACATGAAACAATAAGGCTTACATTCAGTGAAAGAGTGAATACAAATGCTTTTTTTTCTAGGTCTCACTGTTCCACTATTTACTCCTCACCTACATTTTACAGTTATGTAATTCTGAAAAAAGGTGTGTAACAAAAGCATTTCTTCTCAAATATTCTCAGAGATCTGTGGCTTGATGTACATCCTGTTCCGGGTCCTGCTCTTGAGAAGGTTTGGGAACCATTTAAAATCAGAAGAAGGGGAATGTCAGCAGCTACAACGCTGCAGGCTCTAATGACAGAAAGTGGCTTCCTGTCTCTATGGCAGCACGTTGACCACTATGTAATACATCAACAACAGGCACCAATCAGTGATATATACGCCTAGTGTGCAGCACTGCTTATTTGCATGTCCCGTAACCCTGAGCTCAGCGGCCCATTACCCCCTACCAAGCCTGTTGTTCATTAATAGCTGCCTTTTGCAGTTTATTGTGATTAATTGCACAGCAGCAGGTTAAAAATATGGCACAAGCATGTTGGCAAGGCATCAGCCAAAACTCCTGCATTAACTATTTGCAATACACTGGAGGCTTCCCAGGGCCCACTCTGCCCTCCTACAGTGTAGGCAGCACATCATTCAAAAGCAGTCTCCCACTCAGCTTCAGCTCTCCAACGGGCTCTGTCACACTGATGACTAAGTTACTGTTATGCAACTGACTCAATGACTCAATTGATCTACAGTGGAATAAATTGTAAACTGTGATTTAAGCACTACTGCATACAGTGTGTGTATTAAAGTCAGAATATGTGCAGGTGCAGATGAGATAAAAGCCCACATAGCTGTGTGGCAGCTTGTCTAGCAGTAATGGCACAGACCGATAGAGTCATATTTTACTTCAGGCCTTGTGGTTGAATATAAAGCTACTTAAAGCTCTAATGGTAATGGCACAGAAGAGAACATTAGTGTTGAACGAGAACTGGAGATGCCTATCAACACTTTCTCTGGTGTGCTCTCACTTCCTTGGCCAAATTCAATTAATGCACAGACGGACTCAGTTTCTCTCCCTGTCTTTGCCTGTTTGTGTGGGTGTGTGAGAGAGAGTGTGTTCACAGGCACATCTCAGGTCATCGAAGAGGCTCCCAGTAAATAGAGCAACAGGGAGCTCTCTCATTAATGACCTCTCTCTACCTTAAATAAGATCTACTTGCCTTCAAGCTCTACTCTGTTGAATTAATATAGAACTATGGAAACAAGGAAAATGTCTTGCTACCTCCAAAACTGGAATGGAGGTAGCAAAGGAAAGGGAGATCTCCTGAGATGGATTGTTTCATTATGCTTTTATTTCTCTGTTTGCAGAAATATGTGCAGCTGCAAAATTAACGAGGACACTAAAGTAGAAAATAAAATGCTGCCTTTTGTGGAATAAAGTGTGTGTGTGTGTGTGTGTGTCTGTGAGAGAGAGAGAGAGAGAGAAAGAAAGAAAGAAAGAAAGAAAGAAAGAAAGAAAGAAAGAAAGAAAGAAAGAAAGAAAGAAAGAAAGAAAGAAAGAAAGACTGAGTGTCCACATCTGTGCATTAAACCCCTAAAGCCAAAAAAGGGCGCTATAGGCAACCTGTTCCCCATCTTGGATCTGCAGATGTGTGCGTAAGTGCGTGCGTCTGTGCGTGCGTCCGTGCGTGTGTGCGTGCGTGCATGCGTGAAAGCAGTTGTTTTTGCAAGTGTGTTCATGTGAAATGCCCTGTAGGCATTGGTGTATTGTTGTTCAACCGATCAATACCTATGTCAACATGTGTAGAGTTGAGATGTGTGGCATAGTTCAACATATTTTGAAGAGTCGGTTCACCCTAATTGCAAAAAACAACAAACACTTTATTACACCATTTTTTATGTTAAACAAAATCCACAAACATCACTTAATGATAACTGTTCACATTTGGATTATCTATGTAAGTTTCGTTCACCTCCATTGTACTGGGGTGGAGACAGAAATATCCTAAAACCTGGGCAGATAAAATCAAAACTATTATGGCTAGATGCCACTAGAGGTAAGTGAGAAAATATGTTTTTGTATTGAGCAGCCATAGTTCACATAATTGTTACTGTGTAGCAGTTCAGAGCTTCCCACTTCCTTCATCTTCTTCTCAGCACTCTATCCTCTCCTACATTCATCACCTCCTCCACATTCTCCTCATCCCACCCTTCTTCTCTCACTTCATCGCTTTCCCTCCCTCTCTTATTCTGCCTGCCTTCTCTTTTTGTTTTACCATTCACTTTCCATCACCTCAATTTCAAACTAAAATTACACTGCTCCCGTACTTTTCCCCTATTCCTCTCCATTCTCCTCTTTCCTCTTCCATTTCCTCTGACCCTGTTTCCCCTCTTATAGGGCAAGGGAAGCTTTTGTTTTCACATTCACACTTTTGTATGCACTTATTTCATGCACTGATGGAAGATACATCTTAGGCATTCCCTGCTGCTTTTGTTGTGTCCTAATGCAGCCTACATGTACTGTTCATCGCTAGAGTGCGAGAGGATTAACACACTGAATTGACCTCCATGCAATATTATAACCGATTACTCTGACACGTTATTGGCTCAGACCAGAATTGCTGTAGTGGAAGCATGTATGATAGGCCTGATGCATTTGGTGTTGTGGATATGCCTGCTTTTGAGGAAGAAAAGTGTATAAAAGTGTATTAAATCATAACAATAGTTATCTCAAGACACTTTACAGATAGAGTAGTTATAGACCACACTTTTACAAAGACCCAAAAATTCCAGTAATTCCCCCATGAGCAAGTGGCGAGGAAAAACTCCCTTTTAGGGAGAAAACCTCGCAAAGATCAAGGCTCCTAGTAGGCGGTGTCTGACTGTGCTGGTTGGGGGTGGTTATTCTTATGTTTTGTTAGAAAGCAGCATTTAACTTGAATCACATTCCATCATTTATTGGGCTTTCTTTTAAATGTGTGGTTGTAGGATTGATTATTGCTTTTTTTTTTGGAACAAAACTCTGGCACAGACGTTCATGTACAAATCAAAGCACAAGAATGTTGCTGTGTTTGGTACAAACACAATCAAGCACAAAATTTGCCACAGCTCAGTCAAGTTATGCAATGAAAAATTATGCTAGTTGCCAAGCGGCTATTGCACGGATCATACGGACAGGCGGTGGTTGTGTGATGTGTGCTTGGAGAGATTTGAAATGACTCACAGTTCTGCCACTTACACTGCTGTTGATTACAATAATTCGTGCACAGCACTCCACAAGCAGCTTTGTGAAGCTGCATTAATCATCCCAGATTCACTCTCTGACTTCCTATACTCTCCACATTCCCCATCATTTTCTTTCTCTTGCTGTCTCTCTCCCCATGTTTTTTTTTCTTTTCGAGTCTTGGCTAATCACACACAGGAGGGGTGTTGCCGCTGAATTTTAATATTCATTTATACAGCAAGCCTTTGATGTCCCCCATCACCCCCTCAGTGCAGTGTAAGCACTTCTCTATCTCCTGCTCTGCCAGCACTGCCATCCCAGAATATCTCCCTCTGCACCCTGTGCTGTGAGTGTGTGTGTGTGTGTGTGTGTGTGTGTGTGTCTGTGTGTGTGTGTGTGTGTGTGTGTGTGAACTTACTGTAAATATTACCTAAGAAGCCCCAACAATAAATGCTAGAATATATTAGGGCATGGTAAGAGCAAATCGAGGGTGAGGGATAAACAAAGGGTGAAGATGTCGCAGGAGTGACAGGTGATTGGATAGTCAAAAAAAAACAAAGATGATAATAGGGGTGAATCCTAGCTTTAGTTTCAGTATCATACAAGGGTCAATAAGGAATATAGTCATCAAAACTCCATGATGAGCCTGTCATGGAGTTTTGATCATCTACTGCTCTAAGCTACAGGCACAGGCACAAATTCATACACTCATGATACACATAAATGCAAATTTGTGATTTATCACTTCGGTGTCATAGTGTGTGTGCATGTTTAAAAAAGTATACGCGCATGCATTATGTGTCTGTGTGGAAATTGCAGCTCTGTGGGGTGTGTCTTTGGTAGTTAACCGTGGACTACTGTCTATATTTAGCCTTAAACCCTCTCCTTTCCCCTTCTGTACTCCCCTGTGTGACCCTCGCTCAGTGCTGCAGGCATTTCCATATCAGAGCAGAAAGAGAGACAGCGCTGGCTACACAGATTGAAAGACAGAAAGAGTTTCTGTTGAATAGCTGCATCCATTCAGTGTATTGGTTCACAAGTAGAGCGAAAATGTATGAGTAGAAGTAGTTTGACGGCTCAGTTAGCTTGTTATCCATTTACACATGGCATTAAGTATATTTATTAGTCGTTTGACAGCCTCACTTACTGTGGTGTAACTATGGAGGATGGCGAGTTAGTAATTCGGTTGCCAGGGCGATCTGACTCACCTGTGGGCAATAGGAGTTGCGGTGCTGCTGGAGGGTTTGGTGAGACATTGGTGTTGCGGCACAAAGAGGTTCATCACTTCTTCTTCGTCCCATTCAGGGAGCAGCCCATCTACAGCACAAGGGCCCACGTCTTCCAAATTGACCCCAACACCAAGAAGAACTGGTTGCCCACCAGCAAGCATGCCGTCACGGTGTCCTACTTCTACGACAGTACACGCAATGTCTACCGCATCATCAGCCTGGATGGCACCAAGGTGAGCAGTTGATTCTGATTATTACTGTAACCATACACACTTTGTCGCACCCAAAACATCGATTTCTTTACACCGTACCCCCAATTGAATCCATTGTTGTTGTTTTTTCTGCCAACTGACATGGTTTTATAAAGATGTCAAACAGCCTTCCACAAGATTTTAGTGATACTGTGATCTGCTGAATCTAATGTGCAAACACATCTTAAAAGAGGTCAGTGCTGCAGCCTGTCCCAAGACTGACAGCTCATGTTTCATTGTGTGTAGGTATGCAACTACTGTGTTTGTGTGTGCATGTCTATGTGTGTCTGTCTGCACTTGAAAGTCCACACTTTATGTCTGAGGATATTCTTGTTAGAGATCCAGGAGGGATATTTCTGCTGGCCATGGTGTGATTTATAGGGACGGACCAGTCACACACATGCACACTTGCCACCAGTTATGGAGAGAGGAGGGGTGAAGTTAAATGAGAGAAACAGATGACAGAGTGAAAAGAATGGGTGGTAAAATAAATAACTAGTGCAGCAAAGACAGAAAAGTGTGAAGCCAGGTGATGGAGAAGGTTGGACAAAGACTGATGGGAGCAAAGCAAAGTTGCACAGTTTGCATTCAGTGATCACCAACTGTTGGTGAACAGTTTCTAATGGGCAACTGAGCAACCCTCTCATATCGCACAACAATCAATAGATAGTTGATCAGTAAATTCAGCTATTGTGTAACACATAGACCCACTGACTGCTACCCCTCCCAAACTCATTGTTATGTATTAATTGCCACCCGAATGTCAACCATTAACACTGCTAATTAATCAACCAATTAATTTGATCTCCGTTAATGTTATTTAACAAGGGAGACTGAATTATATAAGACCTAGAGGTAGCCTTCTATTTTAGCTCATGTAAATTAGAAGATATATTTCTCAGTGTCAAGAAACTAATAAAAAGGAAAAGACCAACTTTCTTACTTCTACTATGCCTGTCTGTTGCACTAAGACCAAGTTCATTGGTTCCTCTTGAAGATGTAAATATTTTTAAACCAGTCATGAATATATATTTCATTTCTTTGTCATCACTCCATGTGTGTGCATACATTAACTCACAGTCAAGCTTAACAGCCCTCTGTTAGCTTTCCAAAATGGATTTTATTGTGTTGGTGGGTGTGAGCCTGTGCCACCGGAAGCTATGTACTGTTCTTCCAGGCTTCCCCTGTCTCTCACACATACATACAAACATAAACCCAAACAAAGCTATTTTTTAGATGAAATAAAGGGATGCAACTATGAACAATTATAAAGTTTTTGATTAATTGATTAGTCATTTACAGTAATCTAATTTGAGTAAAAAATACAGAAACCCCAGGCGTTGCATTCATTTCACAATAACATGAAAAAGAGAAAAGCTGCAAATTCTCCCATTTGAGAAACTGGAAACATGATTATCCAAAGTGTTGCCGATTAATGCTCTATTAATCAATTATATCTCGATTAATTGGCTGATATTTTTGGCTATGCTGCAATACTTTGGAGAGTCTGATAGGCACATGATCAAGACACTTATACCAACAGTTACAGAAAGATAAAGTAGAGATACAGCTGAGTTTTAATGTGTGAACTGTGTCTTCCAACAATATGTTTCATAGATATTGTCATCTGTCATCCTGATTTATGTGTGTGTGTGAATATTCTTCATTCAGAAATACAAAAAACCAATAGCAAATGCTTGGCTTTAAATTCTCCTTGCCTTTTCATCTGACCCACTTTCTGTCTTGTACGCACTACGCACACACACTGCAGTAATAAAGTTAATTTAATATGTGTTAAATGTGTTGCCTTTGTCCTGCAGGCAATAATCAACAGCACCATAAGTCCCAACATGACGTTCACAAAGACCTCACAGAAGTTTGGCCAGTGGGCAGACAGTCGAGCCAACACTGTCTACGGCCTGGGATTCTCCACTGAGCATCACCTAGCCAAGGTACACACACACACACACACACACACACACACACATGTTACAACCATACTCAGTATAAACACAGTATAAACCCATCTTTTGATGTCCCGAAATAAACTATTGTTTATATCTTAAACTACCCTTTCCCAATCATTTACCCCTTTGTACAACTATGTTCTATAAGTGGAGAATTCTGGAAAATCCCGGCAGCCCAAAGATTGGCTTAAAGGGGACACACCAATTTTACATATTGGTTTACATCGGTGTAGTTTAGTTTATTCCTTGAGAAGAACTATATGACCTTTGAAAACAGAAGTATACGTTCTTTAGTGGCTCAGGAGGGGGCTCAAAGTGCGAGGAAATAAGGGTCCTCTAAGGGTCCTTTGGCTTTACTTTGGGGCCATGACTCAAATTAGGGACCAAAAGTCAGGCCATCCCGGCTTCTGCTGCTTTGATTTTGGCCATTCTATTTTAAAAGAAAAAGTGTTCCTCACAAGGTTCAAAACTCTATGAATGCTAAATTGATAGATTACCCCTCCAAGAAGTAAATGTGCCATAGATATTTTCCTATTTTTTGAAAGTGACGAGTGTTGACTGTCACTGAATTGTCTTGTTGTGATATTGTACTGTTCATATATAATTTGTTCTCAGGTTTCTCGTGCATAACATATCTTAATCTTGATTAGACTTTGTAAATAAAAGCTTATAATCAAGCTTAAATAATTGTCACAAATTAGATCTTTTGTTTTGTTAATTTTCTCATCTTCTTGGCTAATGTAGGGCATGTTTAGTTTGAATGATTCACAGTGGTAATAACACTATGGAACTGTGTCTGGAGTGTACCAATATGCAGTTTTAACAGACTCTTACCAGGCAATTAGAAGTATTTTTTTGTGTTCTAAAGTTGAAATAACCAGATTCACTTCTCAGATAACTGCGGTGCCAACACTCCTGAAGCACTTACTCCGAGAACTACTGCATTTAGATTACCATACTAGAACTATAATTGCACTGAAGTGAAATGATATTGAGTTACGTATTGCAACTCCACTAATGGCAGACACAAGATCGGCTCCAGCAGCACTGCCAATTTGATTTCCTCGCCACTCAGCCCTCTGCAGTACTGTATATACTAAATTACTCTGTAAAACTGTGGGAGTAGTGTCGGTGATAAACCACACCCTAAAGGGACATTGGCGATGTGGGCTTGTGTGGATGTGTTAGCGTGTTTATATTTGTTCAGATCCACTCAGCTGAGCTCACCTTACTGCTTCAGGCTCGCTGGATGTATATGTGCTCTCAACTAAAATAACTCCTGAGATCAACTTCAGCCACTCGCAACTTCTGATTAAAAAAAACAACACTATTAACAGAAATGTCAACAAGGAAAACACAATGGCACAGTCTATTTTGTTCTCTGTATGCAAAAGTAAAAAGTAATATATCTGTGATAGAAGAGGTCACTAACAGTGACCTAGTTAGCTCATGTTTCTGCTAAGGCATTATGGGTAAGGTAAAGTTCAACTGTGGGTTGTTATTGGCAACAGCTTCTCTCTATCAAGTCAAGTAGGAACTTTATTTGTCCCCAAAGGGGCAATTGGATTTTCAGCAGTGACCACCCGAGATCAATACTAATACAACAATAAATAGCAAACATGTATGAATAAAAAAATAAAAATAATAATTTGCCAGCTTCAAAACTGATGTATTACACACTGATCTGTGTGTGTGTGTGTGTGTGTGTGTGTGTGTGCGCACACATACGGCTTTACTGAACAGATTAAACCACAGTATTGTATGGATTACAGTCCATACTGATGGCAGTGTTCTGTGTCCAGTTTGCAGAGAAGTTTGCAGAGTATAAAGAAGCAGCACGGCTCGCTAAAGAGAAGAGTCAAGAAAAAATGGAGATGGCCACGTCTCCTTCTCAGGTATGTTCAGTAGGCTATGTAGTGTATTATAAAGTGAAGTTTAGAAATTTCTTTTTGGTGGAACTGCTAATAACTTACAGACATCTGAAACATGTGCAAAGGGGTCCCTGCCATACACGGCTTTTTTGTAAGGGTTCAAAAGCCAAAAAGGTCAGAAATTACTTATTTATAAGTATATATAAACTCTTAAGCCAAATAATGACCAGTAGTTAGCTGTCAAATATATTTAAACACCACAATATTATCTTCTTAATGTATAATGAATGTATAAAGTAGTATACATTCATAACAGTTTCTCAAAATTGTACTTAAGTGCAGTACTTACTTTTACCTTCCCCTGCTGCATGAACCACTGGGAGAGCCAGGTACTGAGGTTAAGAATAGCAGTCCTGATATAATATACACCAGTTTGGTAGAATTTCTGTGTATGTAGTCTATCCACCCTATATATTTCAAGAAAAAGACAAAGCTGCCTGTTGACTCACCATAAATTGGAGAACATCATTATTTAATGTGATAGGTATTTGTTTGCATGGAATATGTAATAGTTATCTGAGAGAAAATTATCTTGTTTTGGAGGAGAATCCCCAGAGAAATCTGTGCAGTTAACAGGCTTCATGTCCTTGTCTGTTCATACTGGGGGCTAGGGTAGCAACCCCCCTCCCGGTTTACTGTAGTCTATTACTTATACTATTAATGCTGCAGCCCCTACAGGTTGAAATGCTACAGTATATTGTGCTTCCCATGGGAGGATGTTTTTTAATAAAGCCAAGTGGACAGCTTTTCTCTCATCAGGGGTTAAAGGCTGTATATGTGCTGGCCACCGCCACATTATAGTGGTGACACTGGAGAGATTGCTGTTACTATAAAGGCTGCAGCCTTCCTGCTACAAGCCTGCATTGCTCTCCTCAAGCTGCTCTGTTTCACTACTGAAAGTCACTGTTGTAACATACATGCCTGCTGGCTTTCTTTCTAACCTCCAGATCTTGCCTTTTCTCTTCTATAAATATGCTAGAAAATATGAGAAAACTGCTAAAACAAGAAGAGAAAGCACAGAGCTAAATGCTTTATGCTGAGCCCAATAGGCCAGACCCCAGTGGATGTGCATCATGAACAGATATTGAATGAATGTGAAGCACAAAATGAAGCGCTAATCATAATCTTTCTCTTATCTCCCCTTCCTTCTTGTCCATTAGAGACATACAGGCAGTGTCATTGTGCTAAATATTGTGCCCAAGCCCTGAGTCTTAATAGCTTTGTTTTATGTATGAGCAGTGGCTAAATGATTTGTCTCTCGTATAATTCTGTGGTTGTATGGAATATAAAGATAAGCATTAATCTGTTAGTCTGCAATTTCCCAGTGCTATAGTAAGATATTAAATGGCCTATACATGTGGAACTGCTCACTAAGACGCTCAAAATGCTTTTTACACGAACAGCAAGAGCTTTATGAGTGTCAAAGACAGCACCTCCTCCACCACTAAAACACACACACACACACACACACACACACACACACACACACACACTCTGTCATTTCTAATGTCAGGAGAAGGATGATCCAAATTAATTATGCAATTTTCTTTTTATCTTGTTGTAATAAGAGGTTGTTAAGATCGCTCAAGTTAATTATTACACATTTTATAAATTACTATACTACTACTATGCAGGAGCTATTATAGGTCCCTTTCTGAAGGTGCTGTAGGATTGAAATGATTAGTTAATTAAACAGTCAGTCAATTTACAGAAAATAATTAAGAACCCGTTTTGGTTAATTGTTAAAGTATTTTAATCACTGCTTCCTGCTTCTCAAACATGTTGTAATGTTATAATTATTGTAAATGAATCATTTTAGAAATTTAAACTGTTGGTCTGAATTGTATAGGGTCAAAATTAATTGATTAATTGTAAAACACACACAACTGACAGCATAATCAGTAAGGAAAATAGTTTTTAGCTACAAGCACTGCTCTATATTTTCTCATGCTATCATCCATTTATTCGCTCTTTAATCTAAACAAATCACTGTCTCTGTTTTAGGTTATGTTAGACACACCATTTCTTGTACACTTAGGGCTGTGTCTCTGGAAAAAGCATCCAGACACCATTAATAACAAATGTAGAAGATGTAAGCTTTAACCTAAATTTAATCATTACTATTTCAAATTATTGACATTAAAGGGTATCATACAGATATTTATTTATAGGGAAATGTCACAAATGTCTAAATTTGACGAGTAAATGGTTGAGCTTTTAAAATGTTTTCGCAAGACTTGCCATATGTAGTCACAATAACTAACAGTGTAAAGAAGAATACAATGATTAAAATAATTCAGTTGTGTTTTATCGATTATTTGATAGTAGTAACAGCTGAACAACTTTATTTCACATGTAGGAATCTCCAGGCGGCGAGCTCTCTTCACCTTTGACCCCAGTAACTCCGCCCATGGAAAACATCAACGGCACAGATGACATCTGTGACACAACTCCCAACTCAGACACACGTCCAGAGCCGTCTCAGAACGCACTGGCCTTTGCACACAGGTACACCCCAAATTGTAATGTGTTCACTGTCCCCTTTTGTCCTGTCTACTACAGTACACATGTACAAATCTGACCACACAAACTCACTGTCACATAGATCACACACAAACAATGCAAGTATTCATTATTATTATTATTATTTCCTTTACTATTCTGTTTGGCACAGAAGTATACATCTTTCTTCCTCTGTCTTTCTTTTTGTTGGCACGCACCTACTGTATATACTGTATGTTGCATGTCAGCATGGTAGTGAACTCCCTCTATTCACTGCTGCTCTCTCATGTTTTTCCTCCCTAGGGAACAGTATAAGACTTGTCGGGTCTGCTCTTTCTGATAGGGATGTCTTTACAAGTCCTGAAAACTGCGACATCATAAGTACACAAAATAAAAAAAATGTTTAGGCACAAACTTTCCCAAAAATAGGAAAGGGTGGCAGGTCATCAACAGGGAGGGCCTCCTTTACAAACCTGGTGCACTGCCTGTTTACTAACTGCTAACAATTAAGGTAAAACAGCATGCCATCACTCCAGACAGGAGGAATTTTGGTGCAATGAATTATATCAGTGACATTTTTGCTCACACGCTGTCACATGGACAAGCAAAATATGTTACTTCAAGTATTTCTCAGGAATAAGGCATTATTCAAGCTATTATTTTGTCCACTCTAAGCATGCTTGTTAAAGAAACTCACATATCTTTATAGTGATATACACCACCGGTCAAAAGTTTGGGGTCACTTAGAAATTTATATAGCGCTCAATTGTAGACGGAATACCATCTGAGATCAGTTGAATTGTTTTTTTAACCAGGGCAGCAGTTTTCAGATTACATTATGTGCTTACATAATTGCAAAAGGGTTCTCCAATGTTTTCTCAGTTTGTTTTTTAAAATGATGTCAGATTAGTAAACAGAATGTGCCTTTGGAAAATTGGATGAATGCTTGCTGATAATGGGCAATGTAGATATTGCATTAAAGATCAGCCACCCACTCAGATCAGTGGTATTCTGTCTCTAATGGAGTGGCAGAAATTTGTAAGTGACCCCAAACTTTTGACCAGTAGTTTGCCTACTGCAATGCAATAATATCTTTTGAATTGAAAATTCTAATCTTTTGATTTTGATGGTGTTTGGTGCATTACAGAGTATGTGACGGTGTCACTTCTATGCATGCAGCACTACTGTTACACTGTATACATTCCTGCTGTTTTTGTGTCCTGTCAGCAGATTGAATATTGAAATGGTTAATTCATATTCTCTGTGATGTCAATACTGGTTCATATTTAGTGGATTGTGTAAGATAAAAAAGGGTCAAAGTTCCATGTAAATATTTTTGATTTGTATAATGGCTCTCTGAAGAGTTGTGTGGTTGTGAGGTTCACCAAAAAGGTGTTGATGAAGCGTTTTAATGTAAGACTTATATAACATACTGTGGGGTAGTGGGAGTCAGAGAAAGAGAAAGACAGACAGGGCCGCAGTGTGTGTGTGTGTGTGTGTGTGTGTGTGTGTGTGTGTGTGTGTGTGTGTGTGTGTGTGTGTGTGTGTGTGTCAGCAGCCGGAAAGAGCGAGAGAACGACAGAGAGAGGGGCATTGTATAAATTCTATGCATGAGTCACTGATATACCTAAACATTCTCCAACTGCACACACACTCACTAGAACAAATAAACTGAACAGAAGGACATGGTGCAATGAGTTTGAATCATTTGAGTGAGGGAAGTGTGTTTTCTCAGGAGAGGAAATGTCCTTATTATCTACTGTAATGAACAAGGTCTTTTCATTTGTAAAATCTCTGTAATCTTGTGCCACTTGTTTCATTATTTCTCTGGTTGCGATTCTTATTAATTAAAGATATCAATCAATCGCTTAATGTATTATCATTCTTTTTTTGCTTAACTCTGGGTGTCTGAGCAAAAGCTTAGAACATTTTATAGATATTTAAAGATCTTTGTAGCGATCTTTAAAGGTATTATTTATTAGTATGTTAAAGCCTGTGAAGCTGTGACAAGCTCAAATGCAAATGCTTAGAAATCCCTACCGCTACATCATGAGCTCTGAAAGGCTACACAGATCTGAGTGTGCAGTGAGAGCATAATGTAGAGAGGACACCCACTGCCTGCTGCAGCCTTGCTGCTGATGTGTCTATTAATGCTGCATGCGTGGGAGACCGGGTCGGCTCTCCACATTCAAGATGGCAAGCAAACCTCAGTCTCACATTTTCTCAGAGGCATATGCAGAGAGTGTAGATGCTTGGACAGTCCAAATATTTTACCACATACCTCTCCCTCGTTCTATCTGTTCTCTCTATGAATTATACTTCTTCTATTTAATATCTTCCGTGTGCATCATCTCACATGTCCATCACCTCTTACAGTAGCTCCATCAGCGTCTCATGTGCCTCAAGCTGCAGTGAAAATGTTTTTTCTTTCATATTGTGTACTGGTGTATAAGCTTATCATTGATTTAATAGCCAAAAGAAAAGAATAAATGATTGTAGTGTACTTTAATGTGTTTACTTGTATATTACCACATATAAAAACACACCTCTACACACAGGCATTTTGCTGTTTTTTTTGCACCAGACCTCTGATGGTCTTCATTTGACTCTCTACCATGTGTCTGGAATTACATGAGGACTTATCACCATAACATATACACCACACTGCTGCTTAGCGGGGCTGTGTAGGCTGGTTTGTGTCGGTGCATAGGGCAGAGGAAGAGAGAGGAGGATGAGGGTGCAGGGCTGTGAGAGGGTTTTTTTATATTCCAGGATGTAGGCGTGTTTGTCAGGTCTGCGGTGGAGTTGTTGAATGGTGTTCAGAATATTGGAAGACCTTTAGTTGGTTGTATGTGAATGGTCTTCTAGTGTTGGAGGATGCAGGCATCTGTCGGTGGGTTTGTGTGAACGAAGACGGTGCCGATGTCATACGTAAGGGTGCCACGAGCCTCCGTTCCTCCAGTGCTGCCATGGCAACCGCTCTTGCTCCCTGCTTCTTGAAGTGCTATGCGAGTAGGATGAACCTACCTGACAACTCACAGTGGTCAGGACACAGCAGAAACACTGAGGGCTGTAGAAAAAGCTTCAAAGCTTGTGTTTGGTAGCTTTATTAAGCCTGGGAGGAGAATTCTACTTAACATTGTGAAGCTTTAACACACAAAACAGAGATCTTGATGTTTTATTCAAGATAAATGGTGTATTGGCAGTGTGTACATGTTATGTTCAAACCACAAAAAAAACATTCAGAATTCCATTTAAAAAACATTTTTAATAACCAATTAAAACAAAGTAAAATGCAATTAAAAACTAACCCAACACCACAAAAAATCTGATCCTGTGCTCTTTTTTGTCATGACACATTTGCAGTATATTCTGGTTGGCAGAATATTGTTCACATCAAACAGATAAAAACAGATAAACTAAATATTAAACTCTATAATTCTGATGCAATCTTCTCTACAAAATACAGATTGTTTACATTTTTTTCTTTTCTTTTTAAATGTATTCAAAAACAGGGCAGACATTGTCTAACAATTTCAAGCTGATACAAACAAGGTAAAGTAAAGTAAAGTAATTACTCTTCAAAATGACATAAGCAAATATAAAAAATACGATTAGCTAATAAAAATTGTCATGATAAGGCATTTGTATTGTGTAAATAACTACATTATCTTTACAATCAGCGGTTCGTTGACACAGTGGCAGCTAACTTACCCTCCATGTGTCTCACACACCTTCAGCTCTGCTCTGCTGTCCTCAACCAGATGCCCCCCTTTCAGCCTTTCCACTCATTTAATGAAGACAAACGCCAGTGTCAAAACATCTTGCACTCTTCTCTTCTCTAATTCTTCCTCCATCGCTCTACTTTGCTTTCTCCGTCTGTCTCCATCTGCACATCTTGACGTTTCGCCTGCTCTCCTGCTCTCCGAGCTGCTCGCTGCTGTGTGGGGTTTATACATTGGCGAGGCTGTGTGCCTTGGTGACAGCATCACTCCATGTGTGTGTGAGTGGTTGTGTGTCAGTTAATATGTGCATGTGTAGGATGAAGTGTCGTCTCCCTCCTATGCGTCACACAGGCAGACACACTTGCACTTACAGAGGGGGTGGCTGTTGTGTAAGAATTGAAGGTGCCGTGGGAGTCCTGTGTGAATTACATCTGAGGTTTTCACTCTTTTACACTTCACAGAGTGGGTGTTATGGCATAGTGGAGTACTGCTGCAGTATGAGAAAATATATATTGTGTGTGTGTGTGTGTGTGTGTGTGTGTGTGTGTGTGTGTGTGTGTGTGTGTAGGGGGCGGAACAAAAACTGAAAACAACATTGTTGTGGGTCATACACAGACCCTCATCACTTCTTGAGCGAGTTAAGCTTCCTTTTGTGTTTTTCTGTGTATGTGGTTCCACACCGCTGTGAGGGATTTAGAAGTATGTGGGAGTAGGAGCTCCTTTTCAAAAGTACTTGACTCAGTGTCTGTACTCGACAATGTTTAGGTCTCTAATACATTCTCCCGCCCCATCAGACATTATGTGAGAGACAGGCAGTGGGCATTATGTAAATTTTAATTTATACAGCATTGCTCATATCTTACTGGGGAGATGCACAGCGGAAGCATTTACCCTCTAGAAAGTTGAGTTTGTACCTATATCTAATATTACCGTTCAACCCTGAACTATCGAATACCCAGACCATATGCTGCCTTTTTCTCCCACACATGGCGCTCCATCGCGCAATTCAATCACATTCAATCACTTCTCCCTTATCTCTCATTTCATCTTCTCATCTGTGAGTAGCTGGACCAGATTAGGCTCCAGCCAGTCTGATGATATAATCTCAGATTACAACTCATGTGGCAGACAGCTGCTTTCAGATACAGGCCAGGAAGTGCCGACCTCCAATTTGAGTGCCCGCTGAAGTCTTTGTCAGTGCCGGCGCAAAGATGGATGGATGGAAGCATTGTTTTTGAATGGGCCCCACCTGCATCACCTGCAAAATCTCAAAGAAACCCAAAAAGATGCAAAACGACCACAAAAAAGTAAAAATGATGACTGATAGACACAAATAACCACAAAGAGATGCAAAGTTAACACAAATAGACTGAAAACCACTAGGAAGAGACTCTTTTGGACCGGAGTGTCTTGATCTGAAGGGGGTAGGGAAGGCCTTTTACATATCTGTGTCCAAGGAACCATTGTTTCAAAATGATGGATGGATGGATGGATGGATGGATGGATGGATGGATGGATGGATGGATGGATGGATGGATGGATGGATGGATGGATGGATGGATGGATGGATGGATGGATGGATGGATGGATGGATGGATGGATGGATGGATGGATGGTTACAAACAATAATGGTTGTGATATGCTGTGAAAAAATAAATCTTCACATTCACAACTCAATTTTGCAGAATCAGACATCATTAGTTTTCAGATTTATTGCACATATTTTGCATCTATTGCATAAAACCATAAGCACATATCATCTTATGTTGCTGTTGTGGTGAACTGACGGTATGAACGTTCCTCTGTTCTGCAGCCCTGTCATGACAAAACACTGGGAGGCTGAGCTGGAGGCACTAAAGGGGAACAATGCCAAGCTAACGGCAGCTCTGCTAGAGTCCACAGCCAACGTCAAACAGTGGAAACAACAACTGGCTGCCTACCAGGAGGAGGCCGAGAGACTACACAAACGGGTGAGGGACAGGGCACAGGAATGCTTGCTTTTTTTATGTGTGATTAATTTATTCACATCAAATGAGAGGGATCATTTGGACGGGATGGTGTGAAGCCAAGATGAGAGGATGCAAAAACAGAGAAGAGAGATGATTGTTGGCATGAGGGAGAGTTAAAAAGAGGTAGTCTGGAAATAAAAGATAAACTGAGAACATAATACTGTTGTGTCCTTCTCTCTCCATGGATCTAACATTTGATCATCATCTTGTCCTTTTAGGTGACGGAGCTCGAATGCCAGAGCAACCAAACCCCGGCTATCAAATCCCAAAAGACTGAACTCAACCAAACCATAGAGGAACTGGAGAATATGCTAAGGGATAAAGAAGAGGTGTGTGTGCATGTTGTGTGTGTGGTAGGGGGGAAGTGCCTTACTTGAAATGTAATAGCTCATGCATCAACACCATACATGCTACACAGCCTTTTAATCTGTTTTATGTTTTTCAGGAAATGGAAAAGTTTAAAGAGGAATTAGAAAACATGAATGACCTGATGGAGCAGAAAGACACCCTTACCCAGAAACTTGAGGTGAGTGATACAAAGATGCATTGTACATACAGTAAAACTGTTTCCCAAATTATCAGCATGCCATCTGTCTTTATTTACCTCAAATGACGCAAACCTGACAACAATGCTTTCTCTTCTCCAGGAGACGGAGCTGCGCAGTCGGGTGCTAGAGGAGCAGCTGGTGGGGGCCGAGCAGCGGCTGGAGGAGAACCAGGAGGAGCAGGAGAATTTCAGGAAGAGCCTGCGGACGCTGCTGGAGCTGCTGGACGGCAAGATCTTTGAGCTGACGGAGCTTAGAGACACCTTGGCTCGGCTCATAGAGGAGGCCAGCTAGAAATGGAGCTCCCTAATCTTCACAGACAGAGCCATATGATAATATACACCCTGAGACCCTCAACTCACCCACACCGATTCTACCCACCAAGCCCCACCTTCCTCCTTCACCCCGCACACATCAAAACTGAGACACTACACTGCCCCAATTCTGATTTTGCTCAAAAAGGGCAGCTAACTCCCATAATCAAGCTCCCAATAATCACAGGCACTCCTGTAGTTCAAAACAACGCAGGGACTACTTCATCTTGCCTTCTGATTGGCTGGTGTAGGAGTATCCTCAGTTGAATTGATCTTTCCAGAAGTAGGGATGCCTGTCTTGGCACACTGCAACTGCCCCCGAAACCCACCCACACACACTCAAAGAGTTAACTTGAGATCTGTGCCTCGGTGCCACCTGCTGTTTAACTGGGAGAGCTGCACCACAGCTTGCAGCATCGCATCACACACACATACCCCTTTTCTTTCTCTCTAAAGTACCCCCTCCAAGGGGAATGTTGAAAGTCATGTGGAAATAATTGCTGTTAAGACTCAGAGAACTGCGCCAAAGCTGCCAAATCCCCCCAAAATATTGTCCTCTAACTAGCAGATGCTTTGATCCAAAGTGACTTATTGTACAGAGAAGGGCTGAACAGAGAAACCATGTTTGAGCTCAGGCTGCCAGCGGAGTGTCACTGGAAACAGCGAATTAAAGGATGGCTCTCAACAAACCAGTCTTACCTATTTACACAGGGCTGCTGGGAAATGAAGTTTGGTTTATGTATGTATCCTTTATATTCACACCCTATATAAATTCCTACATGATAGCTGAGTGTTGAATCTTCCAGAAGCATTGTTCATGCCACACAGAAATTTTAGAGGGTGTGTGCCCATGTTAGATTCAACATGAGAATTCCTGTATCCAGACTGCTTCCACCGTCACAGACACCTGACCTGTCTTCCTGCCAAACTCAGTGTGGTGTGTGTTCCCAAACAAGGCCTGACCTGAGACATAACGCGTGCCTTCAAAGCACATATGCGTGGACACATGTTTGTATATAATATGTGTGTGTAATTTGTGCTGTGAGAGAAAGACCCTGTTTTTGGACATCAAGGCCCACACACAGACACACACAGACAGACAGACAGACACATGCACACACGCACACATACACGCATACACGCACCCACCCACCCACGCACCCACACACGCACCCACACACACACACACACACACACACACACTGAGCAATACCAGACAGGCTCTATACAACACCTCTATCTATCTCTATCAGGTACTCTACTCAGTGGATTAAATGCAGATAGGTAAAATGAATGCAACTCAGCTGATTCCCCCCGTCCGAAAGAAAGTGAACTACTGTTGACCGCGAACCTGTGTGGCAGCCCTGTCTGGTCGAAGTAGTGCAACATGAAGGGCTTATAGAGTGTCATCTAGGTGTTCGTAAATCTCCACCTTCAGTGGAACTGGCCACAGTTTTTCACTTAAATTAAGAACTGTACTCAGTTTCAATTCTTTTTTACGCTGGATAAAACAATGATGATATAATTATAGAACTGTATAAGACAACTTTCTACTCATGACATTGTAAATGAATGGATAGATAACTCAAATGCAGTAACACCCTGCAGTGGCTTATTGTTGTGTATTAACCCACGGAAAAGTATTGCATAGTTATTATAGAATATCTAGTCTCTAGGAAAACAATGAAAACCTCTTCAATATATATTTAAAATGCGTAACAACACAATGTGAACACATAGTGTTAAACGTTCTGTACCAAAACTTACACTTCTAAAGCAGCTCCTGTACCAGTAAAATCCAAAACTGCATCTTAAAATCTCTTTCTTTGTAATCAATCAATTTCTAAAAAGCTATATTCTCACATGAAATGCTGCTTATATTTTTTTCTCAAAGGAGTACCCTGTTTGCACTGTGTTATAACAATGTTGTAACTACATTATATATCGAGAGATTTGCATTAAACACTAGCACAGCCTAATTCTGTACTTAAAATATTGTAGTTAGTTACATAGGTTAATACACTGGAATAAGACCCATGTAAAGGAAGTTACCCAATTTCTTTTCTTTCTGGTTTATCTTTGGCAGTCTAATGACAGAGATGGAATAACTTGATATTAATGCTATTGTTAATGATAATGAATGCCTTTGTACAGTAGTGGATAAGAAGCTTTTCATTCTCCTGTTTTGTAACTTATGGTATTTAAATGTAGGTATTATTATTATTGTCTTTAGAGGTATGAGAAGACTGGCAATATTTTTGACTATTTAAAGTAATTTTGAACTCATGATATTAAAGAGGTACCTCAGGCCAATGATGTTCGTAGATTGGTGAGACTTGTGTGTTTGCAGTTGAAAGGATTTACCAAATGCTGGTGTAAAACGATCAGGAGACACACCTGTTGGTGCTTCAGCCAAACTAAATCCATTGTTAAATTCAAACAAAGACAGCCCTACCAGGCTAAGAACACACATCTGTGAACTGAGAAATGCTATGTTTTATATTCAAATACAGTGACAGCAGAATTCAGTGTGTCCGAATTGCTTTTGTTATGGTTTGTTTTGTAAGAAACACATTATTCAAATTATTCAACAGTGAAACAGACAATATCAGAATTTGCTTCACAGGGTTTTATTCAAATGCAGGGGAGAGGTTGTAAAAAAAAGGTTTGAATAAATGAAAGTGGTAGAACAAAAAAGGCAAAAAGGTATTCTTGGAACAGTATGTTTATACACTAAAGTGTAAAAACAACTGTAGCATTTAATAAGTCCATTGTTTTAGGCAATCAATTTGAACTCATTATTACGCGTTTAACTTGTTTTATCCCTTTTCTTGTATTTCTCTATATTGATATTGCACTTCTCAAGTGTCTGACTGGTTTATTCAGACAGCGGGTCATATAGTCTGCCTGCGTGGATAACAGGTCTACATAGGAAATGTTCCGAAGAAAACACATCACAAAACGATTTGGCTGGAAATGCTTTGGAAAAAACAGGATACAAACAAAGCAATGTAAAATTACAATTAGCTCCAAAAGGTTATTTATAGATAAAGATCAGTGTAAAGCACATGACAGTGTGTTTCTAAGGTCAGTCTGAGCCCAGTTTCCTAAACATTTTGAGCACATTGTTAGTCATTGTTAACTGAAGCAAAGTAAACCTTAGCACTAACATATTCTGGGAAACTCTGCCCTGGTCAGTTATAGTGACATAGAGTTGGGTAAGGTCTGGGATATGTTTTTAAGTTAAGGTTAGAACGTTAGGGTTAGAACTCTTCCTCATGCTACATGATGAGGGTTCCATGGACGAACATTGTGCTGACAGTGACAGAAGACATGTAAAAGTTCCTCAGGTTTGCTCTGCCAGCATTGAGCTATTTTCAAGCTGACACATAATTCCATGCCTGTTCTTTCTACATTAGTGTGTGCTTTATAATTAATACGCAAATGGACAACACAAGAACAAGAGAAAAGCATAAATCTTTGGGTAACACTTTACAATAAGGTACACAAAAAAGGGTTGTTACTGTTTTTGAAAGGGTGACAAATGATTAGTTACTGTTTTTCAGACGGGTGAATGATTAGTTACCCTTTTTTAAAAGGGTAGTTACCCTTTTTCAGAAGGGTAAGGAATGATTGGTTACCCCTTCTGAAAACGGGTAACTACCCTTTTGAAAAAGAGTAACTACCCTTCTAAAAAAGGGTAACTACCCTTTTGAAAAAGAGTAACTACCCTTCTCAAAATGGGTAACTACCCTTTTGAAAAAGTAACTACCCTTCTCAAAATGGGTAACTACCCTTCTGAAAAAGGGTAACTAACTTTGTTACTCTTTCAAAAACAGTAACTACCCTTTTTTGTGTACCTTACTGTAAAGTGTTACCCATCTTTGCATCAAAGCTGTTTGTGCATGCTGAGCCTGTGTCAGAATCAGAGCTTAGTTTTTTTAATTCACATACTTTTGCTTCATGTTAACATGTATGTTAGCATTTTGTACTATGCATTTTGTACTATACATTATGAAAGTGCCGAAACCATTTAAAAGACTTATGAGTTGAGCCTGTGGACTCACTTTGCCACTAAAATGTTCCTGCACATGTTAGCTGTGAGTTTAGTGTGAGCGTGAGAGTCCATGTGTGCATAAGCGGGTTTTCACCTCCAGCACAGTGAGTAACAGGCCTCCTACTGTGTGCTTCTGCCCACTGAGTGCAGTGAAAGAAATAAGATGCAATAGCGGAGAGAAACGGCATGCATCACGACTGCCTAATCCACAGCCCACAGTGACTCCCTACAGCGCTGAGAGAATCCAGCCTCCCACAAACCATCCATCATTCAAATGAGCGCGACGGTTTCACAGCTCTGCCTTGACTATCCCACATACGAAGTTTGGGAATCACCAACCAAGTCTGCCCACACTTTACCACACTAAGTATATTAACTCCTCCCCACTAAAGAAACTGCAGCTCTGGTGGTGACCCTTCATCTAATCCTTTTCCCACTCTAGGTGACCAGCTTCTGCTCAAAAATGTTGTTAGTTTTGGCACCAAATTATAAACCTACTGCGACTCTCCATATCTCCCACCATCCTGGCCATATGCTGCGGTTGAACAGATGGGTCGATAAATATTCCCTCATCCAAATAGGGGGTGAGAGTTAGGGCTAGTGAAGGTCGGAAAAGGACAAGAGCGGGGGAAGGGGCAGGAATCTGGTGCGACAGATTTACAGTCGTGCAGTGTCAGACTAGACAAGCAGTCATCCTTATACTGTAGGGCAATAACACACCTACATGTGACAGGACAAAACCAGCTGTGCAGCATACAGTAGTGTTGTTGAGTCATAGTACACTGGTTGAGTAAAAATAGGACAGAGGGTCAGCAGAGGTGATGGTGTTATGGTTTACAATCCGGAGGTTAAGTCCAGTTCAAATGTCAGTGTGGTCTTCTATTTGTTTTTCTGTCTCCCACATGACACCAGATGATCAATCATACCCAATACTTCATTTGTGTTGCAGTTAAAGTTTCTCCTTTCTAATGCTTTGGAGCGAGTGGTTTCAGTTTCACAAATAACTGTCAGTGCAGTGTTTTAGTGTAAAATGTGCTGTTCTGGATGTTGTAGCCACAAAAGGCCAGTGCAGAGCTTCTCAACAGTACAACTGCAAAACAATAAATAAACAAAACATCCTCACAATCTGATACAAGAATAAGAGCTACAAATAATGTCCTTGACGATGGTGCATTTAGTGTGAAAAACAAATGAACAGGTTACCCATAGACCTTTGGAGCATTTGGTGAGTTGGTGATATTCGGTATGACTCAGGCCCTGGCGTAGTCACTAGGTACATGTGTGACTGGGCTGTGTGTGCTTGAGTGTGAGTGAAAGAGTGCCACAGTGTGCAGGCATCTGTGTGTGTATTATTTGTTGCGTCTGAGCCGTGAACCCTAGCTTTCCCAGTCATGGCCGACCAGCCCATCGTCATCTGAGTCAGAGTCTGGCGAGGCATCCTTTATGCGGCGCAGCGCCTCGTGGATGCTCCTGGTTAGGGGGTCAGTGGAGGCCGGGAGCTCTCCCTGATCCCTTCTCTCTTTCCTGGGGACGCGCCTCAGTTTGACCCCCTTGCGAATCTGAGCCAGGATGCTGTTGGGGTCATCGTCAGCTGTTGAAGGAGGCAGAGAACGCTGGTCGACCTTCCTCAGGTGGAAGCTGCCTCTCTTCAGGGAGGCTAGCACCTCGTCCATGGGCGAACTCACTGCATATATGGAAGAGAAAAGGAAGACAGATGGTGGTTAACTACTGTAACTTGCTAATCTAATTGAGCCTACTTTGGTAAATGGTTCCAGTACCTCTTCTGCTGTGGGTGTCAACCTGGGGAGTCTTCCTCAGTTTTTGCCGGGCACTCAACAGTTGGCTGCTATCAAAGAAGCGAGGGATAAATGGACCAAGTGGGGAGAGGGAGAGCTCTTCTGCTGCATTCTTCCCTTCAACCTTCTGCCCATGCCGACGTGGGCTCCCAGAAGGCGACAACTCCTCCTTTATTGGCAGGGGAGGTGGAGGGGGAGGTGGAGGAGGAGGAGACATGGGGGAAGCCAGTAGTGAGGACAGGGAGCAGGGAGAGCAGGTGGAGTCTGTAGTACTGGGCACAGGCAGAGGAGGAAGAGATGCTGTGCGGACCGTGACGGGCTGAGTGGTGAGTGTGGAGCTGGGGTCCGTCTGCACACTGGTGCTGAGACACAGCGGGTGGCCCACACTCGCGCTACTCATTTCCATGCTCCTTCCACGCTCTCTTCTTCTGGTGTGGGTCACGCGTAGTCGAGTGGACTTGAGAATCACCTGACCTGGGTACCGCTAGAGAAAGAAACAGCGAAAGACAGAAGTTGTTGATTAGTATAAAAAGAAAAATGTTGATGTTTACATTTAATTAATAGGAGGGCACATACCTGCTTGAAAGTGCGTAGTCTCTCCAGAGTTTTCTGCCTCTCCTGACTAACTCGGCTGTTCTTCCTCTCTTCGTCTTCCTCTTCTTCAATATTCAACTGAAAATTGTTGGGGTTTAGAGGAGGAGAGAGTTACTGACATTGCTACAGGTATACAGTCACATCTTTATAAAAAGCACATACCTGTAAGACCTGGTGGGATACAGAGTCCTGGTGGATGGCTTGACGTTTCTGCTGTTTCTGAGTGTGGTTGGATACACAGATCTCCTGCAGAAAGACGGGAGAAAAAAAAAAAAATCAACACACTGACCAACACAGCATCATGAATAATGCCAATACCAATTCCAATACATATTAGTTAGTTTCTTGATGTAATGGGTTTCTGGCAATGGCAAGACAAAAAAAAGTGACTTCTACTCAGATATGAAGCCCTGTCAAACAAAAGGCAAAACACACACTTCTACATATTGAATAGGATGCAATAACAGTATGTAAAATCCGGGATACACTTCAGGAATATAAATTAGTGTAATTTTGAGTAGGGTGTACACACCCTTTTGTTCCTCAGATAGGAACGCTTGGCAGTGATGCGCCCCCTTCTTGCCTCCAGCTGTCGAGCGCTGACCTGAAGTCTGCGCAGCTCTTCCCTCTCTGCAGTATCATCCCCTTTTATATCGTCTGCACTTTCAACGGTGTCATAGTACACCACCTCATCCTGACGCTCTGCAAACACACATACATAAATACTGTATATGGACTTTTTTGGAGACACAGCTACAGGTCTTTCATGTGTTAGACAGACACTACACACCATTAATGTACAGAGTAATACTTACAAGTAATACAGACTGTTTTGTAGGATGATCATACAGAAGAGTTTGTGAAATGTCGCTTACAATAAGGGCCTTATACTGTAAGCAAAATGTGGCCAAAAGTAGCTTGTAAATTCAGCCAAAATACCTGATATCTGTCTGTGAATGCTGTCTAGTTGAGCAGTGAGGAGCAGCTCTTCACACTGTAGTATCTCCACCTGGATATCGTACAGTTGGAGCTGGCGCTCATAGTAACGTGTCTCCATGTGGTCTAAGAGGGCCATGGCATCGTCACTGCTACACAGACTCTGCATCTGAGGGGACAGGACAAAAAACTTACCTCAAAAGACTGTGTGTGAGTGTTAATGCCTGTTCACATGTGTTTTGAATGATGTTGAGTGTTACTACCGCACCTCCTCTCGAAGTGTGTGTTTCCTCTGCTCCAGACAGATCTCCCTGGCTCTCTGGAGCTGTAGAGTTTCCTTGGCGACAGAGTAACAGAGTCTTTCCATGCGCTCAACCGCTGCTGTCCATGAAGACTTACCAAACTTACGCCGATCCACCTTCATACGCTCATAGAGCCCTACACACACACACGTGCACGCACGCACGCACACACACACACACACACACACACACACACACACACACACACACACACACACACATGATAACATGAGTGGGCATTTCACTCACTTTCTTTTCTTTTAATGTGATGCCTAAAGTCTCATGGGAGGAAATATGTATTACAATAATGTAGAGGGAGACATCTATTGGCCACATTTGGACAATACAACGTCTTTCATTCCAGTTTACATTTGAAGCCACTCAGCAGATTTTTGATCTAATATTATATCAGATAATAACTGGACTAATCAGTAGTGGATAAAAAACTGGGATAAGCAGGGTCACATTGTGGATTAATCCTTCACAAAGACAATCTGTTCGCAGAGCTGATTGATCAATAGGTTGTCCTTGTTTCCTCCTGGTCCTGTCAAACCGTGGCTGTCTGCACTGTCTCATTAAAAGCAAATCAGCCTTGGTGTTCAAAACCACACACAGGTCAATAACAGGCCAATACTACCATGTGTGTGTGTGTGTGTTTGTGTGTGTGTGTGTGTGTGTGTGTGTGCGTGTGTAATTAGTCATTCATCTGCTGCTTTATTGACTTGACATTGGCAGTGACTGTGATGGAATACTGTACCTTTCTGGGCTCTAGCAGTGATCTCAAAGTATTTTACAGTAAACTCCTGGATGTTGAGTACTGCCTCCTGAGCTTTCTTCTGCCAGTCAGAGTCCTCCTTTTTAAGAGCCTCGATCCGCCTTGGGCCCAAATAGTCGTTCTCCATGGAAATCTGTTGAGAGAGGTTGACATACTGTATTTACAACATTTTTTTGTCAGCAAGGCTAAGAACGACAGGCCTCACTGGGGGAGTAAGACAAAGATTTATCCCGTGAAAAGTCCAAAGAAAATGAATTATACAAACTAAAAATATGTACACTCCGTGATACAGTATATATTATGCTGATATTAAAAATTGGATCTGAAGATATATGGTATACGAATAGTTTCATCTGAGTTAGAGGCACATTGATAAAAATCCAGAACCAGAAGATATACTGCTTCAGTTGAGATTCAGATGTGGTTGGAACCCCTCACAAAAAGAAGTAAGAAATATTGGTAGCAATGTTTTCCCTAATAAAACTTAAGAGTTATTTGGTGGTAGTTTACATGACAGGACAGTTAATCTCACATAAACATGTAGAGAACGATTACCTCAATTACAGTAAATTGATGTATGCCATGAGGACCAGTATCAATTATAAATGGTTTCACTGGGGAAAAAAAGCAGGCCTGGAGAGGGAGCCACACTCCCAGACATGGAAGTATTGGAATTATGCAGTACCATGTGCCTATTCAAACAAACATGATTATTTTATTATAAAAACCTATTTTTACCATCTAACAAAAGCATAATTGCCATTTAGATTGAACATGGAAACAATTGAAAACTGTTAAATGCCTTTTGACATTTTTCCTGAGGATATAAGGAAGAATGATGTAATAATAACAAATTCACTTTATTAGCACTTTATTAGCAATTTAAACCTGTAATATTTTAGCATCACACATTCACTTTATCTTTTGTTGTTTGTTCGCTGTGTGTCTGTTAACCATACGCAGACAAAATGCTCACTGATCAATAGGGAGCACAATTGAACTACCACAGGAAAACAAAAAGTTTTCAGAAATGGTTACAGAGCTAAATCTCTGTCTGACCCTAAATAACCTTGCTGCGCCTCTGCTCACACTGCACTACTCAGCAGTGCACCAGTATCATTTACCACTGCAACTTCCTGCTGTCCGATTGCCAGTGCTTATTCCTTTGCTTTAATTTTATTCAGCATTGCTATACATTGTGTAATGTTAGACATGTTGGCTTTACATCTGATGATGTGTGTTACTATAAATCGTACTGAGCAACCTTTTACACAAAAACCTACCATAAAACACTATTTAGATATACTGTGTGGCCTTGTTGTGCCCTTGTGAATGCACAAGATTAGAGACCACATTGAGACTTGAACAACTCAAACACTGGCTAGGCTGATGCTACTCTATATCAACATGTTATATAACATGTTAACATTTTATAGCTAAGGGATTTATGATTGTGTTTGATGGTTATATTTTCTTTGTTAATCTTATAGTTTATGATCAACATTTTATCGTATTGTCTGACACAGCAGAATCCTCCCCTTTTTTCTTGCATTCAATGACCTGATCTTAATTTTTCAAATTGAAAATCATTTAAAAACAGTGACTTTTCCTGCTCACACAATGCAGTAATCTTTTTCCTGTAGTAATTTCTCTCTCTCCTTATCTTATTTTTCACTTAAACTATTCATTAGATTTGGAAATTTCTTTAAAAAAAAGGCATTTTCACACCTCTGTACAGTGAGAAAAAAGAAGCAGAAACACACAGTGGGATGGACATTTAGTAGTGACAAATAATGCAGACTTTGAAAGATAACAATGAAAATGTGACCAGCAAAGGTAACAGTAAAAAGATACATAAAATTTAGAAATTAGGACATTTAGATGCAGAAGAGCTACATAAAGCCATGCTGTGTCTAAGCTACATACAAGGCAGGCTATAAATAGACCCGGAAGTATAAGTTCAAGATTTCCTCCCCTTTCAGTATCCAGCCAGGGGGTTCCAAGGTGTAATGGTTAGCACTCTGGACTCTGAATCCAGCAATCTGAATTCAAATCTTGGTGGGACCTGTCAGTTTTGTAACTACTTAATGGTCCTTTCTGGCAAAGCCTCTCTGGGATCTCTGCGTGTTTACTGCAGTAAAAAAAAGCTTTGCAACAGCAGAGATACAGAAAGGAAGAGGGTTTGCTCTGGCAAAAACCATAAACAGTAAAAGAAATGAACAAAGTGATGCTGTAGACTTCCACGGAGACCAGTGAAGTCAATTAGAAGCATTTTTCCGGAAGCAATGGACAAATAGTGTCTTTAAAGGCTTCAGGTGTAAAGTTATTTGCTGTGATGCCAAAACGAATGGAAGTCAATGGAATGCTAGCAGAAGGCTTGTTAGCCTATGAACCTCCCCTATGGAGGTACCCTTTTCAGATTACCCCCTTGGCAAAACAAATGTGCAGTGAAGAAGTGATTTGTGTTGACTTTCAATTTGGGCCTATCACTAGTGTAGTGAGTCAATGGAAGTCAGTTTGATGGTTTGTATGAGCAAGTTATCGTGCAGCAGGTTTTCTCGATGTAGCATTCTGAACAGTATAGTTATTCAAGAATAGAAATACTACTAGCTACGCAGCACAGATCTGGTCCGAAGTACTACAAGGTGGGAAATAAAGGACATACTTTCAGTAAATTATCTAAGAAACAGGTAGTAACAATCAGTAGCTATTTTTTATCACCATCACCACCATATCTTATAGTTAATTCAGCATACCAAATTGATGTTGTTCAATTACTCAAGCCAACTTCAAAGGAATTTTGTCCTCTATTAGGTATCCGATTTTTCCAAATCAAACTGTTTTTGATTATAGTTCTCAGTGTCATTTAATTAGCCCACATTTCACACACATCATGTGGTCCTGCAGTTCAGATTTTTATGTATTAGGATTTTTTTTTTTTTTAAAGAATCCCCTTTCACAAGAAATTTAATCTAGGACGGTCTTAAAATAGTTTTCATTAAAAAAAGAAGTGATGGAAATAAACATTTGTCACAAATTATCCTAATAATGACCTTTATTTTATTATTTTTTAAATTTTATTTATGTATGGAAACGTATGGAATTATTTCTCTCTGTTGTTACAATATTTTACTCAGCTTAAAGTTTGAGTGGGTTGAAAGCAACCAATAGGAACACTCCCTCTTTCTGAAATGACCTGTAAGTTGATAAAGTCTCCCGTTGCAAGCTAGATTTTCTAATGTCAGAAAACAGAGCTAAAAGAAGATGCAGAATACAATATTCAATATTACAATATAGTACATGCCTCATATTACTTAATTATTTACTTACAATATAATGAAAGATTGTTGTGGAATTTTTTCCCAGCACCGCCAAAAATAACCTAGCACAGCTTTAAGAAAGGATTAATCATTCTGCTTACATTCCTGTCTTCAGCTGACACTGAAGGTTTCAGCCACAACTAAACTGAAAAGCTCTCTAAGTTCCTCCATCTTCCCATTTCTGCTGCATGTTTGCTGATCTCAGTGTATCAGCATCATCCTATACCTGCAGTAAACCTACAGGACTACACACAATATGACTTATTTATGTCTCTGTGAGATGGCAGGAAATTGGAGATCCATGGGGCTCCATTCATCTCACAGTATGTCAATCAATGCCCAACTACCACATCAAGTGTTTTAGATACTGTGTGTGTGTGTGTGCGTGCGTGCGTGCGTGCGTGCGTGCGTGCGGCGTGCGGGCGGGCTTGCATGTGTATATATATAATGTATATATTGTCTATACATACTGTATGTTTTCTTTTTTTCTGATGGATGTTATGCAGTAATGTGATTCTGTGTTTTTATTACTGACATGAGTCAGTGAGCTAAATATAAATCCGCTATCAGCACTGCAATAATTATTTCCACCATTTATCCATTCACCACCCTTCATCTTTTCTTTGCAATAAGATGCATCTAACCACCTTCCCACTGCTTCACTATACATAAGGCATTTATCATAATATACAAAATAATCCATTTTGCATAGTACACCACAGTCAATTATGCACATACACAGTGATGCACACAAAAAGAGCAGACTCTATTTTGAAAGACATGAAAATTCCCTGTGTTTTATGACTGTGCTATGTTGGTGCCTGTAGAGAAATACAGAAATAAATCACTGAATCTAGGACCATCTGCATTGTAGCTGCTTCCCACATATGTTAGTTACAGTAAGCATACATCTGAGTTACTCCTAGAGTCAGAAAATATATATTCAAATTATAAACTGAAAAACAGAAACAACACAAAAAACAAACTTTTTAGTTTATCCTGGTTGGATGCCACCAACAGTATAGACCTTTTTTGTTTACTACAAAAATCAGCTGGCCATCAATGAGTAGAGTACCTGATAGAGATAGATAGAGGTGTTGCATAGAGCCTGTCTGGTATTGCTCAGTGTGTGTGTGTATGTGTGTGCGTGTGTGTGTGTGTGCGTGTGTGCGTGTGTGTGTATAAAAGTTGAAGAGGCTTGGATGCTTCTTAATGTGCACACGGTTATACACTTAAACAGCTAAATTTACAGTAACTGGAGCAAATTGTTACCTTGATCTGCTGTCTGCGTAGCATTGCTAGTTCCCTCATGTCTCTGAAAGGCTGCAGCAGGTACTGGTACAGCCGTGTGGAGGCCTCCAGCAGGCCTCCATAGGCCTCATCTTCCTCCTCGTAAAGCTCCAACAGCTCCACCATACTGTCCATGGTCTGGTGCTTCTCCAGCAGCTGCATCACATGCACACACAGAAAGTTAATTTTTATTATTGTCAACATACAACTAACTTTCTGAACATCAGAAGAGATAAATATTCAAAGCTTTTTTTTTTTAAATCTGTACGACCTTGTTACACAATAAGGAATTTGCGGTTATCTATATTGGATGTAGGGGGAAAATGGGCTTCCAAAGAGGTCCAAACCGACAGTTGTTGGCACCTTGATTGAAAAAAACAAACATATTTATTCAAGTGTCTTTCACGTACAAATCGGATAATGTGCAGTGAGCAGAAGCCAAACATACTAAGTGGCTGTAATGTAGATGTAACATGTGTTTCCATTAGACTGTTATCTGTAGAACAGTGTGATAACTGTGTCAAATCAGTTAACCCATCCACAATTACCCAAGCCATAAGAACAGGCTTTAATACATCTTTTAGTGTCACTCAGCAGTGAATAGAAACTTGCACCTCATTGTGAGACTATTGTGTAACTGTAAATAATAGGAGTATATCTGAATGCAGTCTCAGTGCACAGACATTGGCTGACTGAGCAAAGTCCTTTCTGCTGCTGGGAATAAAATCAATACACATACATTTCTGCCAGACTGAACAATCCTGCAGGCTACCAGCAATCACTGAAATAGCCATTAACTCAGCCCTCAAATGGAGTGGAAGGATCAATATGCCAGTGTGTGTGTGTGTGTGTGTGTGTGTGTGTGTGTGTGTGTGTGTGTGTGTGTGTGTGTGTGTGTGTGTGTGTGTGTGTGTGTGCCCCAGTCTAGGGGTGCCTAGTACACAACATGATCCTAGGCACACCTTGTGCGTTGATTGAACTTCTGTACAGAGCATTTGCCATGATAAAGAGCTGAATGTCCTTATTTTTCCCGATAACATGGTCAAAACTGAAGTCAAATTGTTAAAATTCTTCACAGTCAGCCAAACAGAAGTCTATGTGGACCAAATAGCGAATCACTTTTCATTGCTTTCACGTAAAAAATTCATTAAATTTTTCCAAAATCCAAGACTTTTTTTGTAAATGCTTACACACCGTTTTCGAAGCAGCTAAAAACCCTTTCAATTCAGAATGATGGCGTAACCATATTCAAATATATAGAAAATATTTGCGGAATATTTACAATAAATTAAATATTAATTGTTCCAAACAGCTGATTTCAGCTAAAAGACATTAGATGTGATGCTGATGAGAACCAAGTGCAAGAGAGAGGGATGACTAGAACCATCACAGTGCTGTACAGAGTTATACTATTTATTTTTGTTATTACAGTATAATGGTCGCTGTTGTTAATGGTTTTAGGTTTTGCTTTCTGAATGAGTATTGTTGCCAGTGTTAGGCCAAACAAGCTTATTTTGAGACATGGTGGTCTGAGTGAGTTTTGGAGGTGAGATTAACTATTTGGCCATGATGGTAATTCAGACCGTATGAAGAGTTTTGAAAAAGGTGTGTGTGTGTGTGTGTGTGTGTGTGTGTGTGTGTGTGTGTGTGTGTGTGTGTGTGCGTGTGTGTGTGTTTCTCAAATGAAAGGGAGTGGATGTGGGACTGATTGGGTGGAATGACTTGTGGGTGGTTGGTCTGTGCCACTCACAGCCTCTTTTCACTGCCAAAAGCAAAGCAGAAAGGAAAGGCCAGGAAGTCATCCAAACACATCCGTATACAGGGATGAAGTCTCTGACTCTTTCTTATTTTTGCAATGACAGTAAAAATTCAAGCAGATATGTATTACACTGTCAACTTACTGTACTGCTAGAGTCATGGGCATTGGAAGCTTAAAATAATAAGAATTATTTTTTCATTACTTCCATTTTTTGTGATAAATAAAAATACAATCTACAAATATACAAATACAATCATACCATTCACACTGCAAATATTCTTTAATTTGACTGTTTTTAAGTTCATAGTTTTGCAGCATTTACAATAACTAGGTGGGTTTTACCTGGGAATCGAATTATCTTGGTCAATACTATGTGTAATGGAAAGATATTTATTACATAAATACAGGTAACAGTAGAAGTTGATGTACCCTCCAGTATAATGATCAGGAGGCTGTGATGCTAATAATGGCAAACTGCCATTAATACTCTATCTGACCTGTACTCTCAGAGGACTTTTTGCATTCTCTGGCTTAATAAGCCAAGGCTGCATTAATCTAACCCCATTGATTGGTAGTACCATGTGAGTTCCAGTGAGTATCAATATATTGTCTGTTTATAGTAAGCACAGTTACTGTAATCAATCAATAGCTGCTGCTGATGTGTAAGAGTGTATGTTGTCTGGATTATGTATCCACTACTAGTGTTTGATTATATTATATACATGCATAGTTGTTTTACAAAAATGCTTATTAATATAACTTTAAGACATATTTTATTTAGAAAAACTTTATAAACTCACATCGTCAAACATCTACTTTATTTCATCCATACACACTTTTGAACACACCCCCACACATACATACTGTATGCTATTTGACAGAGTAACAAGTTATAATCAAAGACAGTCTGAGTTTTTTTTAACAACATTTACTAAAATATCTGTTTTATTTTTGTTATGTTTTCACCACATGTGAAATTCTCAAGTTTCTTCTTTTTGGATATCAAGACTAATGTTTTTTGATTCCGTTCTGGTGCGCACTGAAACTACAGGATGTGCACTCTGTTTTTTTAAAATGCTGATCTGTTGAATAAATGTGTTTTAATGATAAATATAAGAGTAATAACAAATATATTAATATTTATGACAATTATTTCCTGATACATAGATTTGTCAAAAGAATATTGACTGTTTCAGCATTTTGGTCCTACATGTTCTCACAACAGTATAAGAACAAAAGAGACAGAAATGTGATATATAACATCTGATATTTCAGTTTGTCATTATCATTAAAATGTAAATATAGTGTGTTACTCAAGTCTTTATATATAAATAACCAAGAAAAGTCCACTAAAATTATGATAGTTTGCAACTAAACCGACAACATTCTACCTTAGGTAAAGTCTTCATGGCAACCTGCCTTGTTTGAGGCTGTCCAGTGTGGTTCCATAGAAAAGCTGAGATGTATGCTTTACCAGAAGTGTTTATTCTAAAAGATAAGAAGTGCTTGAAGTGTGTGTGTGTGTGTGTGTGTGTGTGTTTGTGTGTGTGTGTTGCTGTGTAACCATGCTGAGGGTATAATATTACTACAGTTACAACCTAATTTTACAAATTCCTCCTTCTATTACTAGCTGATCAGTTCCACTGTATTCCCAAGAGAATATCTGAATAGGAATAAAAGAATAATGGAGACACTTGTCAGTGTCACTGTCACCTGTCTCATCAGTGTGCAATTAAAAAAAGGACATGTGCCTATGCCTCCGCTTATGGAGGTTAGACTGTTTTATGCCTTGTTGTACTTCTGGTGACCACTTTTTCTCACAGACCTGTTTTAGATACCTATTAATTGTGAAATACATTAGTTATACCAATACCAAGTTAGCTGGTTTCCCATATAAGAAAATATATAAATGATGATGAAAATATACTTATTTTAAGCTAAGATCTGACACAGTATCATAGTTAACCCCTTTTCTGAAATGCTTTGTACTCAGTTGAATGCAATATTTTGCTTAGTATGTCTTTTAAATACCTGGCTACCTCACATGAATGGCTAGTGCATCACACTTCCCACACTACCATTGTGGTCTGGTCACCACAGCAGAAAGACTGTGGTCTCCAGATGTGCAAAGTTCTGTGTGATTGTGAGTTTCAGAGAATGAATATGCACAATACGAAGCTGATAAAGTCATAGAGATGCTGTGGGAGAATCAAGATCTCACCTCTTGCAGATGTTTTGCTGCACGGTTGAGCGCCTCTTCTAACCCGGACTGCCTAAGCTCGCTCAGGCTCTCATAGTACTCATCTAGGTCGTCGTTTTCCGTAAACAGAACCTGGGAAAGGATCTTCCATCCACACGTATCGAGCGCGTGGCCTAGGTACATCTGTAAACTGTAGCAAAGCTCATCCATTTCGGTCTCGGTTACTTCCGTAGGGCCGAACAGCACTGTCCACATACCGGCTGGTTCCTCCGGAAACACCGGAAGGCAGGGCTCCAGGTCCGAGTTCACCGAGCACAGCTGCTGGTGGATTGACCGGAGGTCCTGGAAGGAGAAGAGTCCGGCCCAGCTGCAGTCCTTCATGCCCAGACTGTCCAGTTCCTCCAGGTCCAAGCTGTCCAGTGAAGGGGACAGTTGCCCCTCTCTTAGTGATTTTAACACTTCCGTATCAGGACTAACAGGAGATGCTGCAGATTTAGTCACAGTTGGAATTTTGACAGGGCTTGGTGTTGTTGATATGACGGACTTCTTAGGGCTTCTATACACAGCCTCCTTGGCTCCTTTGCTAGGGCTCTTAGATACTCTGACGGGACTTTCGGGCCATTTTGTTTTGTCCCCATCCTTGCTAGTCGCCTCCGCCGGTGGGTCCCTACCAAAGCTTCTCCGCTGCACCGTCCTGTTGTGACACGTAATGGCAAATTTACCCTCCACTTCATTCCAGGCAACGATAAAGACAAATTTATGCTTTTCCTTCACTTCAAACGCATTCGGGCGAACGGCTACCCACCCCGACTCCAAATTATCCTCCATTGTGAAGGACATGTCTGCAAAGTGATGGAACAAAAATAGTAACACAATTGCGCCAACAAAACCTGCGTTGGCACTGTTTGAGTCGGATACAGAATAGTCAAACGGTGTGTGTTACAGTGTTACAGTTAAAACAACGTTAACCAAACATTGTTTTCTCTCCGAGGATATTTCGCCTGAAGGGCTATATCCTCCTGCGCTTGAGCGGATACATTTAGAGCAGTGCGGTACGTGTCATTTCCCATCTCTGGCCCACCTGCATTCAACTCGGATGGCTGCCTATCCCAACCTCCTGCAACCGTTATCATTAGCTTTGGGACCATACAGGTCTCGACTCAGACACAACATGCGACCGTGTGTTTACCACGTCCAGCGGTCGAGCCGTTTCTCAGCTGCGTTCCGTTATTCTCGATCTCTCGGCTGCAGACCTTTTTTCATTATAAAGTACCCCCCCGGATCCAAAAACAGCGGCGTACATCGTTCAAATACCACAGAATGAGGTCATGAATAAGTGTGACAAAGGGATTTTTCCAATCGCACTGTCTCCAGAAAGGTTAGCATCGTCTCCAAACTCATAACATCACCATGTTTTTCTTCTTCATTTGCCCAGCAAGACCACATACTCAAAAAAAATAATAATAATAACGTTTACTCCAAGTGCTGGAAGAAATATCGGAATTTCCATGGAGTCGGCAGCAAAGTTTTAGTGTCACCGTTTTTTGTTTTTGTTTTTACATTAAACCAGCTTTACAATTTTGTTGCTCTTGCTATAATCCGTTTAGTTTGCAGTATTATACTGGCTAAATAGAAGCCACAATTAGGCGACAGTCTTGCGAAATAGGCTACTGCTAAGGACATACTGGGTCTGTGAGTCCGAGGAGCATTTAAAGGCAACATTAGTATCTCAACTTTAGGGCACGTAGGGACGTGCTGACGTTTTAGGTTGAGCAGTGTGGAATGCTTTGCAGAGTAGCTGCATCACCGAGAACACCATATCAATAAAATGCTAAAATAAATAATAGATTATTATAATAGATAGTGATATATTTGCACTACCGTTGATTAAATTCAACATTATTTGTGATTGACTGATGAAGACTATTGTAATGTGATGGCCTTAGTTCATGTGCTTTCAGCTCATACAAAAATACTCGGAGTTCTATTGCCAGAGGACCCTGAAATAGTAATATGTAAAACAGTTTTACCAGTCATTATGAAAGTTAATGCATTACTGACAAGAGCATTTCTTTCCAAAAAACATATAAAGTAATCCTCAAATAAATGTTAGAAAATGCTGCATAAATGTGGCAGTTAAACTGTTAAGTAGCTGCAGAAAGATGCCTCAAGCCATCTGGTTGAGTAACTATGTCGAAGAGAGCTGTTGAGCTTTCATTGTTTACACATATTGACTGTTACAGAAGACAGGAATGGAAAATAGTATTCCCCTTTAATGGTCACACGTCTTAAAGCAGTTGAAAGTCAATTCCTCACCAAGTTGCATTAATTCTAAAGATGCTATGAGAAATGCTTGGGACCATGACCTATGAATATACCTCTTAAAGTAATTACTTTTGAATAAAATCATTAAAAATGCCTTTGTTAACATCTTATAACATACTGAAATAGGCTAACAATAATAAATAGCAGAGATAGGCTGCAGTAACAGTAAGGAGCCAAGAATAGTTATTCAGTAATATTCAAATAGCTCACTCCAAACCTAAAGCCTAAAGCAGTTTCAATAAATTCCTTGAATTTAAGCCTACAAAAAGTGAAAAAACTTTTCTACGACTCCTTGATCGTCATCTGTGACCAATAATAGGATTAAAAAGCAGGCCTATCTCCTGAATGCCAGCTAAAATAGACTAATGTGTCAATTGCATCTAGCTGCTACAGTGTGTCCCAAAAATGTTTTGGTTAAAAGGAATAATATAATTCATAAAATATACATCTTAAATGAGTTGTTCAATAAATAGACCTACCCTGTGGCTTCTAGAGGCAGAAGATGGGGTTCTCTTGTGCAATAAGAACACAAAGTGGACACATGGATAGTAATTAGTCTGTATTCTTTGGTTTATCTCTTACAAAGGGATGTTTTTTGTAAGTTAGTGGCATGTTTTTTTTTTCTGTGATTTGCTATGTCAACTCAATCCAGTTTTATTTGTTTCTGGTGGTTTTGGCAGCTGGTAATTGAACCATTACTGTTGGGCATAACAAAGCAATCATAAATTGATAAATTTCCGTTTAATCACATCTGAACACACTGAACCAAGGTTCAGGCTCTGATAAGGTTGTTGGAAGTGCTTGAAAAATATGGATATATCTTAGCCATAAATCCATGTTTTTCTTTATTGATGACTGATCACCAAATGTATTAAGTGTTCCTAACTTTAGCAAAACATCAACATATGCTCATAAAAAGTATATTAAATACAACCTCAGGTCCATGGATTTATTATTATTTACTATTTCTGCTCTGGTTAATTCACCGACTAGTATGTAGCAATGCACCAAAATCCCCATATGTGACTGAGTATGTATGCATGTGGTGCATTAAAACTTTCATAATGGCTGGATAGGCTATCGGGGCAACTGCATTGACAAAACATTGTGAATCTGCTGTGAAAAGCGGCCATATGTTTTTACCACAGAATTCATCTAATTTTGCAACTCATGTTTTTGGCAGGCCAAATGTAACATTGGTAGTCGCTTTGAACAAAAGCATCAGCTAAATGAAATGTATTAATATGCCTTCAGGACACCTTGTCACCCACTGGAAATAAGAGTAGATTAAATAAGTCGTACTGTAATCTTCAGTGTCTTTATGGACATGGTTCCATGGTGTAATGGTTTGCACTCTGGACTTGAATCCAGCGATCTAAGTTCAAATCTCGGTGGAACCTCAAGACTTTGAAAGGGTCTGTGAACACATATTTAAAGGAAAGAATACTATGCAATAGATGCAGAGTTATTTAAATACATCAACCAACTACCTGGGTGAAAGCGTGTTACATGTTCAATCAACAGATAATTTAAGAAATTCCCAGGTATAGACACGTGAATAAATAATGCTGATGATAGCTCCAGATAAGAAAAATGAAGGGCTTGCTGATGAGAAAATAAAAGAAACTGAAATTGTCAATACTGAGTTCTGACAAAGCATGTTTAATTTCATTTTCTCCAAACATTTCACATCATCCTAAATGCCTATGTCTATCAATGTTAAATCACATCCAATTTAATCACTGGTTTGTAATAGCTTTCAGTTTTTCCTTTACAGTGGTGAGAGTTGTGCATGCTGTCAATTACAATTTAAAATTTCAAGAAATAAATTGGTATGAAATGGTATGATTAACACAGATGCGTAGTTAGTAAAAGTTAACAGGAAACTTGCATCAAACTTCAAACTCAGCCATACTTTGCATGATTAATTAAACCATTGACTGACGTTATCAGTCTAGTTTTGAACCATCTGTAGACCACGTGGTTCCATGGTGTAATAGTTAGCACTCTGGACTTTGAAACCAGCGATCAAAGTGCAAATCTGTGTGAGTCCTGTTGCCTTAACATGATACCTCAAATATTGATATTGATTTGTACAACAACCTGTGTATTTTGCACAAATGTGTCACATATACAGTATGTCTCTGAATAACAACAACAAAGGATTACTTGTTAACAAATCAACATTGTTAGAAATATTTAGTGGCAAAAATTCTGCAATCTAACAACAAATAGATTGCGAGGATGTTTATAACTAATAAATGCAGTGGTGGGTAAAGACACCAGCTTTGTATGGCTGTTTAGCTCAGCTGGTAGAGCAGGCGCACATGTACAGAGGTTTATTCCTCAAGGCTGAAGGTCCAGCGTTTGAATCTGACCTGTGATGGTTTCCCTGTGTGTCTTCCCCTTTCATGCCTGAGCTGTCCTGAGCTTTGCTTTTATGTGAAATTTGTTATCCATTTCAGTAATAGTACACAGTGTAGAAAAATAAAAAGTAATATGATCAGACACACAAGGAATACAGTATAGTCATATTTCACTATACAGAAATGTTCAGTAGAGACAGGTGATTGAAGTTGGGCCACTTCACTTACTAAACTATTTGTATACAGTAACACATTAAGCAGTAAGTTTCTTTTTACATAACAGGATTGTTGGAAAAACAAGATCATTTTCATTTATTTATGTGAAAATATTTTGCAGCAAATTACAACTGACCAACTGTGTTCAATCTATGTATTATTAGGTTTGGGGATAGAGCATATGGTTACAGAAAATAGAGGAAGCAGCTGATTCACTGATGACTGAACCCAAGTTATAGTATGTGTATTATGGCCAAGCTAATGGCCTTATAATAAAGTGAAAATAATGAGAGGGGCTGTTGAGTTTTGAAACAGTACAAAGCATTTCACAAATCTGTAAACAAAGATCTGGTTGATCAAATCCTCAATTGTTATTCATTACAGTACATGAAAAAAGGGAACCATCTGATCACACATATAAAGAATATACAGTTAACTGCATAGTCTATACAAGAGATCACATTTGTATTTTTGTTTCAAGCTGTTTTTCATAATCATCGGCTGGTGTGGCCATGGAAGGGCATTTGGGACGTCCAGAAGCAGGCAAAAGGTTTTCCCAGTACTCCCGGCGAGCCCTATGACATTTTTTTGTGGATTAGTAGGTTGTAAACCAGGACTTTTGCAGAGCAGGAACACACACTTTTTTCTATTTCTCCTGTTATTTTGCCTCCTTTGTTATAACTTTCACCTTTCCACTGCATGTACTGTATAATACATAATACGGAGTTCAGTCTTTTGGGAAACTTTTTAAAGTAGATGGAGCATGCTACTTTTAATACAGTAGCTGTTACTGCTCGGTCTTACCTGGCTCTGACCCAGGGTTTAGTGTGCATCTCCAGAGCAGCTCCCCAGAGTCCGTGCTTCTCTGAAGCTGGTGGGAGGAATCCTCTCTCTGCAGCCACTTCTTCTGCTATAGCTCTGATATGGTAGGGCTCAAATCCACAGCAGCCACCAATGTAGCGAATTCCAGCATTGTACGCCTCTCTGGCGTACTTATGGATGTCCCAGCGGGTTATTGCTCTGGTCTCCAATGCTGAGAGGATAGTAAAAGCATTTTCACATATCTCATATCAGTGAATTGTTAGATTATTTAAACATCATTTAATCCTAGACCCTGTTTAGTAAACATAATGAAGATCCCTGTCCTTTTTGGAAGTTATGTAAATATGTAATATCTTGATCTTTTTAAACCTTAGCTAAAGTGCTATTTTTTTGTACCATCAATCTTAACATGTTTTTTAATTGTTTGCTGTTTGGTGCAAAAACAAACACAAAAAAGACATTACATGAATGTACTGGAATAACAATAATGTAATTGAATATAAAACAGTTTTGTCTTTATTCTGCAGAAAAGAATTATACGAATACTGACCGAACGGGTATTCGGGTAGGCTGGTGTATCCGCCAATGTTGCACTCAGGTGTGTGAA
The DNA here is from genome assembly GCA_013375575.1 of Percina caprodes. Taxonomy (NCBI): domain Eukaryota; kingdom Metazoa; phylum Chordata; class Actinopteri; order Perciformes; family Percidae; genus Percina; species Percina caprodes. Next base: position 2,731,284 of record JABXJD010000006.1, read on the forward strand.
AGCCCAGCGGCTGGATCATGAGATGGGCTTTGAGACCAGCTTTCTCTAATCCCGCTTTCATCAACTTCACTGTTTGAACGCATGTCAGAGGGTCCAAGTGGCAATTTACTCCAACAATGTCAGCTCCTGCACATGAACACATTCAAATAAAACACACTCAGATTGTACATGTCAGACTTGCCGACTTGAAATACCATATCACAGAAGGTCGATGTACCAGCTTTGACCAGCCTGACAGCACACTCTCCAGGTGGGACTCCGTGCATGTCTCCATGAGGGGAGATGCACAGTGTTGCACCTACTGGTTTACCGCTGGTCTTAAGCACCTCCACTGCCCACACTGCCTCTTCCACATGATCAACAAACTGCAGGAAGATTGTGCATTGAATCATTAAACAAGAGGTAGTAGAGAGAAAACACTGAACTCATGCACATTACCATCTGTGGAACAGTCATTTCTCCTGGGTAGTGTTCATACCTCCACTATAAAGAAATCAATGTCCTTCTTGAGGAAGTCATCCATCTGTTTCTTAAAGATGGCCTTGACCTCAGTCTCACTGTGACTCTTCACATAACAGGGAGTCTTAGACACACACCCAGCAACCAATGCATCACCCTCATTGGCTACCTCCCTGGCCAGGTCACAGGCTGCCTCATTGATCTGGGCCCCCTGGATTAGACAAAAGCAAATTGTGATACCAGACTAATGTAAGAATCATTTTCATCAAGTTGTAGGGCAAACAGGATGAGGATGTTGTTAGATTTTGTCTGATAGGTGTTTTTTCCACTGACAGTGATGTTGGTGACATTGCCACTGATCTCCAGTTTATCCTCACTGCAGTAGAAGGTGAATGTCTGAATCACATTGGCTCCTGCTCTCAGGAACTCCCTGTGCAGCTGCCGAACTGACAGAAAGAGACGTAGAAAGAGGGGCTTTTACGGAAAAAAGTGCTTTGCAAAAATTTACTCATATCATGTTAATAAAAACATGTACCTGCTTCAGGATGTTCAACAGCAGCCTCAGGTGTCCAGTGTCCAGCCTTCACATAGCCACGTCGCTCTAGCTGCATCACATAGCCTCCATCTCCTACAACCACCTCCCCAGCATTTAGTCGCTCCAGGATACCCTGAGTGCACACACATATACACCCACACACACACACACACACACACACACACACACACACACACACACACACACACACACACACACACACACACACATATTTGCGTCACTTAAACAAGTATTGTAATCTGAAAACATTAACACTATTGTTTTGCATTTCTTACTGCCTGTTAGTCTCCCTGACAAGAGATGTCCAGGCTGGACAGACCATGGCACTGAAAATGACCATTAATAACCATGTTTCTACATAATTATGTTAAGATCAATTTAGTCCAAATCCAATCAAATTATCACAAGGCAAATTGTAAAGGTCTGATAAATACCCCCACAGCTAACATATACTCTAACGCCCTAGTTTTATGTTTAATTAGGTCTATTACACCACACAAACTATTCACAATTTACATGATGTACAAAGTAGGCTACTTCTTTTTAACTTTGAGGCAGTCATTGTAATGGCTTTTGCGGGATTAATAAAGTATAGTTATTATTATTATTATTATTATTAAACAGTGTCGATTGAACTTCCATCTTTTTTTCTGTCCAGTCGAAGCACCTGCTAAGATTTAGTTGTTCGTTTTTCACCTTTCCTACTTAGGCTACAGTCATATGCTTAGGTTGAATAAACTTTAGGGTGAGCATAACTGCTCTTATGATTGCAGTAGTCACTAGTTATATATAGCGCATATTTGTGCACAACACAGTTAACTCTTACCCTTCTCTTCTCCTTGCTGTCCATCGTCGACGGTTTTACAGTCTATAATAATATATAATAGGTTCAGAAACGGGCAGGCGCTGATATCTTGCGTCACTGAAATGAGCACGATAATCTCACGAGATTGAGGAAGCCATATTAGTATAAACCAAGACTCTTCTATACCAAAGATCCTGTAACCGTCTCTGCAGAAAACGCTGCAGTTGCTCCCTGGTTAGTGTATAGTTCACTGCTGCTGCCAGTGTCTTCCCGCTTCTTCAGGCAAGGCGGATCATAAATGATGTAATGTAATTTTTTTTGCCAAAACGGTCTGCTTAGAGCCTCTTGTTTGAGATGTTGGCCTCGCCTGAAAAATTATGAGAATGTAGGCATACAGTAGGCTACACTCTCATCATTCATAAATTATAGTTGAATTCAATGTCAGACGGTCGAAGGGTTTCCAAGAAGTGTGAAGATCCCCTCCAGGCAACAGACAAGCGGACCTTTGTGTCCCCCAAAAAAACTTGGATACAATATTATAACTATGAACTTCTTCAATATTATTTATATAAATAAATATTCAAGAAGTTCCTATAGTCGAATTTGACAAATTAGTTATTCGAACTTTTTAGAGACTGTTAATGCTGGCAGAAAAGGTGGAATTATTCATTCATTGGCTGAGTAAATGAATCCACAACACACTGGCACCGCATAATACATTATCTACCTTTAGACACTGTTGACCTAAAAAAAAATGACACCTCTATTTATTTATTTTTAAAATCTCATTTTGTATGTAGATAATGCAATACTTCTGTGGCTCCATTTGATTTTTCCACATCAACAAACCTTTTCCTCTTGGCCAACAGGGGGCGAGGGGGGCTGCTCAGTGTTGTGAGAAGACATGTGATGTCACTTCCTGGCGGGATTTCGATCTGAAAAAAAGATGTAAACAAAACAAATGACCGACTGTTATCTTAATACGTCCATGCGAATGATACTATTGACAAGTGCAGTGCTTTTCGGTAAGCAGTTCTCATATGTGACAGCCGCTGAAGGCATTTGTAAAGTTATTGTCGAAATGTTCGTAGTAAACAGTCGCAGTAAGGTAACGTATCTAGCAAGTGTTATTAACGTTAACTGTTAGAGAGGAGGAGGTCATTTCTAAGTAAGTATAGTCGTATAAATTAAGAGAATATCCGTAGTAGCACTGCCTTTATTTAATTTTGCAACGTTAACCTCAGTGCTGTTAACTAACCACTGTCCGTTAATGTCTGAACCTAGCTAATATGTCTATGGCTAATATAAGCCCTGTGCTAACGTTACAGAGAAATCCAACTGTTTACATGTGGATGCTGACTTTTCGTTAGTGTTAAATGTTTGTTTGCTCTGGATTAGCGTACATTAACCTACATAGTGTGCTTAAGTACATTTTAATGTACTAGTATTGTTATTAACGTTACTAGAGTATTTCCATTTTCGCTACTATTAAACTTCCTCCACCACAGGAACTAACGTTAATTACATCAGGACGTAATCAGCAAGCTGTTTACCAGGTGAGTGACTTTTTATTTTCTTGTACACTACATTAGTTTCTGAAGATTAACTAATTAGTTAATTAGTCTTAACTAATAATTTATGGTGAATGTCTTTTTATAGTCAAAGGTTTTATTATTATTATTATTATTATTATTATTATTATTATTATTATTATCTTTATACTGTCCTCTTTCTCTCTATACTGTATTTTGCTGAAAACTGCAGCTGGAAATTTCAATTTCCTTGCGGGAGTCATCCCAAAAGGATTAATAAAGATAAGTCTAAGATGATATGTTCACTTGGCATGTTTGCCTTTTAATTTTTCCCTTGTACTGTAGTAAGAATTAGATTTACCCAAAACATTTCTTTCATTTATTATTCAGTGTCATTCTCCTGCATGCTTGGATATTAGTTTAGTGAATTCAGTATATCTTAAGTAGTAATTCATTCTTTTGAGTCAACAATATCAAATTGTTTAAGCTTCTTAGAACAAACCCAGGTGATCTGACATTTTATCCGACTTGATTTGTCTCTCTTTAGGCGCCTTCAGTGTTATGCCATGGACCCATCTGACAACATGGGGGCCCTCAACCACATGGTGGAGGCTGTGGCACTGAATAATGGTCCTGCTCCTGACAGCTCCACCGGACAGAAAGATGCCTTGCCTAAAGACATGCTGAGGTTCTCCCCCCACATCTGCTTTAACACTTCTATTATTATGCAGTTTACAATGGCTGAGTGCTGGTTTATTTGATGACTAACACCCCAACACCTAAACTTTCCATCCACTTGTTGTATCCCCATGACAGCACTTTAGCTCTTGTCATAAAACAATTACAATCTTTAAAATTGCTGAAATTACTGTTTACAGAATAAAACAACAGATGTCCAACCAGTGCTTTGAGATGGCAGTACAGCTTCAAGCAGGTATATAACTATGTGCATTCCCCAATCATATTGCATTTTCATTAAGTGCACAAACCAAGCATTAATATTGTTTCCTGTAACAGGAAAAAGTAAGAGATCATGCAGCACATCTGAAGCTGAGAGAGACTTGTGAGTATTTGAAATAAGCTGGGTAATGTTTACTTAAAATGTAAACCAAATGGACGATTAGAGGTAGTTTCAAAATGTATTAACATATATTTTTTATTAAATGTTGCAGGCCAGATTATGTCAATGACATGGAAAGAGTCAAGACAATTAATTTCAACAGCACGTTGGCACTGCACAGGTAATCTGATGCTTTATCCTTTGTGATGAGGGGTTTCCCCACAATATAACATATATGGATGCAGAATCAAGAAGCAGTAAACTTTGAACCAATTATTGATTTAACTGTTGTCTTTCAGAATGCAGATGTGGCATGCTATTGGAGAAAAACTGAAACAGAATGATTCCGAGGCAGTGTAAGTCAATTGACAACATATTGACAACTGACACATCTATTTTTTAAATACTTTTTTTTTAAGGATTGTATCATATATTTTTTCTCAGGGCCCTGAAAGCTGTGAATGATCGCGTCATGGCTCTTTGTTCACAAATAAAACAACTTCAACAAGTAAGCAGCCTTATCATCCATTGTGCATATATTTAGTTTTTGTCTGCAATATTACCATATTTATAACAATTATATATATATATATATATATATAAATATAAAAATAGTGTCACTATGTTCTTGATGACCTCTTTATATAGATGTGTTTACAATTGTTCAGATTTAAGAGGACATATTGACTCCTACAGCAGACAGCTAATGCTTCAGATCTTTGCAAGTTTACTGCCACAAGTTGATATGTGTGAATTAAAATTGAAATATACTTGTGGTAGAAAGAAAATGCTTAGAGGGGATGTATTTGTAACTGCTGAATCATGGCTAATTTACCCTCATCCTTGGGGGCCACAGTGACCTTCATACCCTCTTTTACATGTGAAGAGGTTCAGGCTGACTAGTCATATTAGAAGACTGAAGTGTGTCAACTTCTTGAGATATGCAGGGGAGAGGAAACGGGTTCGGTCTGCTATTGTAGACTCTATAGCTGACAAAAGTAGTAAACGCCCCTCTTTACGAAGTTGTTAAAGACCATTTAGGATATATTTTGGGAATAGAGTGGGGGTCTTTAGGTTCTGATTATAGGCTCTATCATCAGACTCTCCTGTTATTGTATCTAAATAAAACAATACACTGAAGTAAATCAACAGATGCTGATACATGAAGGGTTTTTTTATTCATCAAAATATTGATGTTCTGTGAAATTGAGATTATTCATTTTGAACCGGATTCACTTCTGTTTTGTTAACAGGAGTCCAGAGATCTTCAAGATGAAATTACAGAAATACAGAAGAAGAGGCTTGGTATGAAATATGGTTTACAACTAAAAAGTACAATTTGAGTTTGATTACATTTTTTTTTTTTTTTTCCTCCCATAATCCAGTTTGTTGACAATTTGTGTGTGTAGAGATGAAGCGGCTCACACATGAGAAAATGAAAGAGATGGAGGAGTTGATGTCCAAGAAAGGGCACCCGGATACAGAGAAGTACAAAGCTGTGTTGGAGAAAGGCCAGGCCAACCTGGAGAAGTACAAAAAGATGATCATCATGGCACAGAACGTCCTCAGGGTACATACATTATACATGAATTGTGTTAAAAACATACATCTTTAAGTACAATGCTTTGTACTTGTTTTTTTTTCATTAATTGTTTGTATCTGTCCCTGGCACTTTGGGTCTGGAAAAGCGCGTTACCAATCAAATGTAGTATTAATAATATTATTGTTATTATAATGTTTTAAAATTGTTAATGCCTGGCATTTGCAGCTGGTGTAATCTAATCTGGTGTAATTCTCCTCAGGGCATCCTCTTGGCCTGTAAAGTCAACTGGCTGGATGATCCCAAACTTCGAGACATGGCCATGACGCTGGAGGATTTTCCCATCTCTGACTGAAAACAAATTAATATGTTTCATATGTATGTGTATCTGTATTGTATGGTATTGTCAAATAAATAATAAACAAAATGCTAAAATCAGTTTTGTGATTAAAAAGCATAAAAGTAATGTACATGATGCTAGCTGCCAGTAGAGGGCGGAGGAGGCCAGGAAAGAGTTTAAACCTACTGCACATTCTATCCATGAAGTAAAGCAGTTACACGTGTTTACTCCGCGCAGACTAGTCTATTGCCCAGACAGATAGATTTTTAATAATTTCTGGATCTTTAACCGGAATAAAAAAAATAAAAATGCCGAAGGTCAAGGCGGAGAAGAAAAGTAGGCAGCACCAAGAGGTCAAAAACCAAGGTATGTTTCTCCAAGGAAGAGGTTAGCGTTAGCTAGCTAGCATGATAGCAAACATCACAAGCTGCTGAAGGATATGGGCTTTAAAGTTCTTCATCATATCGCTAAAACACATTGGGCAGTGTTCAGGTCTCACCGTACCGCATGTTAAAAACAACACTTTAATAAGAATTTGAGTTGTCTCCTGTGTTAATATTGGTTTACGTGATGTTAAGTTATAAACCAGTAATTAAGTTCTGGTTCTGTTAAGACTTCAAACTGGATTCAATCGTTATATTACGTGGCTGACCCGCTAATGCTTATGCTTACATTGTTTATGACACGTTAAATTGTCGAGTGTCTTCTGGTTATTACAGCTTCAATACGAAGTGACAACCAAATAAGTTAAAGTCAAACGTATTGCCTAACTGACGAATTGAACAAGTATGGCCTCTAAACCGTCTCTGGCAAAGTTTTATTTTTCTAGTTTTATCATTCATTGAGGATACGATATTGGCATCTATATATATCACAAATTAGCTTTTAGAAATGTTAACACTATTATTTCACTAATCGAACGATATTACAGTGAAACAAAGTACAAAACAAGTTTTCTCGATCCAAGTTAAACATTGTAATGTTAGGGCTGCACGGTAGATGCTGCATATATTCGATAACGTTGTTGAATATCACGATAACGATATTACTTGCGATAAATAAACAGATAATAAAGTGTACTCAGTTCTGTTACTTTCAGTTATCTTGTAAAACACAACAAATTGCTTGTTGAATTCAAAACAAATGAAAAAATAAGTCATTTCAAACATTTTATTGGACACATATGTTGAATTGAATATAAAAAGCACCACTGAAAAATAATGACTGTTAACATTTAAAGAGCCATTTTTTCTACAGATAATTTCTTTCATCTAACGCATCAAAATATCTGTCGCGATATGTCTCAGCCTTTCACAATGTGTGTATTGCGCAAATTGATGTCACTATGGCAATAAAAAAAAAAAAAACTATATATTGTGCAGACCTAATAATTATATTGCAAATAACATTTTATAGAACATTTTATAGATACTAGGATATTCTCACTCCTGGGACAAACACCTTAATGAAATTATGCAAGAGCCCTTGACTTAGAATAATATCTACTTATTTGACCATAAATGCTTTACTCATTAACATCCCACAAGCCTAGTACAAAGTGTCCCAATCCCGTCTGTTACAGGGATCATGTTTAACACCGGCATGGGTCAGCACATCCTGAAGAATCCATTGATCGTCAATGGTATCATTGAGAAGGTACGCTGGATGCCACTGGTGCACTCTGATACTGCATCACACACACACAAGCACCTTCTAAACAAAGACTGTACACAGAGGACTGTGATGCACAGTGTTCCTAAACCATGGATGTGTTTTTTAGGCTGCGCTGAGGCCGACAGATGTGGTCCTGGAGGTGGGACCTGGTACTGGTAACATGACAGTGAAATTGCTGGAAAAAGCCAAGAAGGTAAGAGGGTCAAGTGTTTTCATTCTTGCTTTCGTGCTAACACATCTAACTATATCAAAGGTGACTCTGATGCTGTGATCAGGTTATGCAATGACAAGTGTTATCTTAGCCAAATTACTTAAAGGGTGTTACTTTATGTGATGTTACTTGCCCCCATGCACTTCCCTTTGAAAGAATATTACCGGTAGAGTAATATCTTTTTTAACCCATGCCTCATAAAAATGTTGTTTTCCACCATTTGTATTTCTTTAGTTTGAGAATGTTTACCACTAAACTGGAGCTCATTAGCTTTAAATACAGCTCACTAAATGATTGTCACTGTTGAGTCATAACATAAGTTGTTATTTTGGCAGGTGGTGGCCTGTGAGTTGGACTGCAGATTAGTGGCTGAACTTCAAAAAAGAGTACAGTGCACGTGAGTGGAGACTACAGCACTGTGCCATCACACATATTGGCAAAGTATCTGAGATTAAATAAAAAGTGAAATACATGATCTAATAAAATGACATTTGCTTTCCGACAGACCCATGCAAACCAAACTTCAAATATTAGTCGGAGACGTACTAAAAACAGATTTGCCTTTCTTCGACGTCTGCGTGGCTAATTTACCTTACCAGGTAAAAAGACCTCCACCCTGCACACAGTTGAGTCGGTCTCATTCAATACGCGTATCTCAAACTTGGCTTTTCTTAATTCTGCAGATTTCATCACCGTTTGTCTTCAAGCTCCTGCTACATCGGCCTTTCTTCAGGTAAGACGCAACCGGATGCCCACTGAGAGTTTTTAACTGTGATCACCAATCGGTGTCCACGTTGGGCATTTAGCAACTCTTTTGTGTTTTACTTTTGCTCAGGTGCGCCGTGTTGATGTTCCAGAGAGAGTTTGCCATGCGACTTGTTGCCAAACCTGGAGACAAGCTGTTCTGCAGACTGTCCATAAACACACAACTACTGGCTCGTGTCGACCATCTGATGAAGGTCAGCGGGCACTCTCTGATGTCTGCCTGACATGCTAACTGCAACTCTCCAGAAAACAGAAACATCATGAAAGCGTCTTTTTAGATGGTTTACTTTCATCATTTTTCAGTGTTGCAACAACTGTGTCTCAGTGTTTGTTTCCCCCCTCGACCAGGTAGGGAAGAACAATTTCCGTCCTCCTCCAAAAGTGGAGTCAAGTGTTGTCAGGATAGAACCGAAAAATCCTCCTCCTCCAGTTAATTTCCAGGTGAGGTTAGTTAATAGTTAATGCTGTGAAAATGCAGTTGATCAACACAGGAGGTAATTTGTAGATATTCAACATTGTTTTCTTTTCCCCTGGAAAGGAGTGGGATGGCCTGGTCAGAATAGCCTTTGTAAGGAAAAACAAAACCCTCAATGCAGCTTTCAAGTAAGTACTTGCCTGCTGCACGCACGGCCACACTAATCATCTCTCACACACACACACACACACACACACACACACACACACACACACACATATATATGCTCTTTAGACAGAACGATCATGTTGATTTCTAATTTCCAGGTCTGCTGCGGTAGAACAGCTGCTGGAAAAGAACTACAGAATTCACTGCTCTGTACATAATGTGGTGAGTCATAGTGTAGTTTTTTGTTCATATTGGACTTGCGTGTTTTGCAACTACTTTTAAGGTAAGTCTTGTGCTCCATCATGACAGGAAATCCCAGCAGACTTCAGTATCAGCAAGAAGATTGAGAGTGTTTTGCAAGAGGCTGAATTCAGTGATAAGAGAGCCAGGTCCATGGACATTGATGACTTCATGGTGTAAGCTGAACATCTACTACTTACTTATTTTCAACCTTTCCCCCCCAAATAATCTACTAAAAAACATATCTGTTTTAATTTTGAGTGTGTTCTTCATCCTCAGGCTGCTTCATGCATTCAACTCTGCAGGGATCCACTTTTCTTAAATGGCAGAGGTTAACTATAGAGAACAGTGCTGTGTCTCTAATGTCCTCTGGCCTTTATGATGAGAGGGGAGAAGTCAGCAGCCAGATGAGTGGGAAGATTGTCTGACTGATCTTTCCTCTTCTGGAGCTTTGTTTGGATGACTTAAATTTCAAATGTTGAAAAAGTTAGATGAAATGTACAAAGGATATTTGAGAATACATTTAAAGCGCTCATATTGAGTGTGTTATTTTACCCATATGAGTACAGATAAAGTGTGCCTGGGCATGCATGGACAGCTTTTGGCAGATGGACGTTGTATAAGCCCTCTTGGCAGAGCGAGGGCGTCTGTCCGCCTGTCTGTCTGTCTGTCTGTCATTGAAAATAATCTGTAATGGATGATTATTCTAATCTAGAAGCAATCTACAATTTGTATGTCAAATACCTACTTGTGAAGAAGGTAATTGTTTAACAAGTGTAGATTTTTGAGCGTGTGCAGTACCTTAAAATAAATTCTGATTGTTTTCTTTGAGCTTTTCTTGTTCTGTGATAACACCATCTGACTAAATGGTACTGCAGACTAAGGCTGCAACTCCAAGTGGTGCGCAGATTCTCCAACTATCGATTACTGTCTTATAAATTCAGTTGTATTTTTTTTAATTAAGTGTTGGCATTTCTTTTGAAACTACAGATAAACTGGCTATTTGAAAGTATTTTTGAAACAAAAGTCCTAGATCAGGGGCTCTCAAGTATTAATGGCTGAATGTAATTTTAGTCAGCCAACATATGACTGTGGACCGTACAGGAAAAGTGCACACTGACATTTTTATGCCATATATCATGTATATAATATGTTTTACTATTTATTCTTTGTTTCTGTGACATCCATGCGTACCATTTTGGACTCACTATCCCATTCAAGTGAATTAGAAAGCGTGTGTCTAAACCTTTGACTGGTACTGTACTATACAATGACAGTTAGAATGTTGTCCTCAAAGTACTTAATAGAATAGTATGCCATACAAATGTCATGAACATTGACAAACAACTTAAAGTATCATATGCTATGAATAAGCTTTCCGTATACAATATGCAACGACATCTGTATTTGGATATTGCTGTTTTGATAGTTCTTATCGGAAATCTTTAGACTCTTCCGACGATCTGATTTCAGCAGCTTGATCTGGAAACCTGCACGTTTAATTCTCCTGCTTGAGTTCCATACACTTTATATTTATTAATTAATATTAACGGTCTATGTTCAGTTCGCAATTTAGCGGAACCAATCACAAACTGGTTTATCTTTCTATGGTGGATACCTGTCGCGTCTACGTCACCCGGAACGTTGGTCTAAATGGTTGATGGACTATCCAATTGCGTACAGAGTCATTTGAACTATGCCCGTTGGCCACGCCTCCTGTGCATAGAAAATACAGATCACTCTTCCCAGATCAACGCTCAATCTAATCTATTGAGCTTGGCTTGGTCTGGTGATAGCCAGACTAGGACATCTTTGTAGTTTGTTAGTGATTCTTTCTACTCTACGAATTAGCTTTTACAGTAACAATCAGTACCGTCACCGTCAATGAAGTGTGCACTCGTAGGTAATGAGTGTGACCACTAGAGGGCAATGAACAACATGCTTAGGTTTCATCTGTCAAGCTGCTAGACACACTGGCGCTTCCGGTAAGTCCCTTTCAAAGTAAAATTAATTCGTTGTTCGATATAGAGGTAATAGTTAATCTTCTAATCAACCTCGGTATTGTTGACTATGTACACAATGCCTTTAAAGTCATTCTACGTTCTGTATGACAAATCAAACTACAATAGTCAGGTTTAGGTGTGGGGATTGGTTCCGGTAAGTATACCAGGGTAAGCCATCAGAGGCAGAATAAGGTGGGCCACGCCCACGAGGCACCATCAAGTCATTACAATGCATGACGTCACATTTTTCTTTGTAGAGATACAAAGGCATGTCAGGCAATCATGGGCATCCCATGGATCCCCATGATTGCTGTGGTTTTACATAGTGATACAGTCATATTCATAGTTATGAAGGCGGCAGGTTTTCACAATTTCTACTCAGAGGTGGTAGAAGATGGCTTTTGATGGAAGTTATTCAGTTCATTTATTTGGATAACTCATCACAAAAGCCATTTAAATGAAACATGAATCTTTATTACTTCATCCAGCATTACATCCGGTGCAAACACTGAGAAACATAACCGTTGGTAGATCGGTGGGCTTCACTATACATTTATTAATAGCAGTTTTTTGTAGTTTCAGTTTTATAACAAAGTGTTAAACGGGTGGAAAACATGTTTGTTTTTTACATTTAAGCATGAGCTTTTAAGACAGTTGCCACGTAGAACAACATGGCACAAACTGAAGTAAACTACATGTAAAAACCTCTCAGGGACACAAGGAAAAGAACACAATGTGGTTAAAGGCTTCTTCCATTTTGGGAAAAGCTCTGAGAAGGAAGAAAGAGAAGAGACCACCTGTAATGAGATGACTTTACAATGTCAACTGAGGACCTAGAAGCATGAGAACTGAGGACAGTGGCGTACATACGCTTTCACAGAGTGCTCATGCAGACACGTCAGCCACAAATCTAATACTGGTTTTGTGCAGTAAACCTTAAAAACATGTTCAATGAAGATCTCTTCTGAAACCAGGTCAAAGTATTCAGTTTAAAGAAAGTACAAACAAGTATAAAAGAAAATAATTTAATGAGAACAGAGAGGGCAGACTAAACATTCTTCACAAAGGAAATAAAACTATTTTCCTTCCTACGTTTTCTAATGAGACCATAGTGGGGAACAGCCAGTTTTGTAAGGAGAGGGATCATAACAAATGCACCTTGAGCCTGTTGATACATCAGACAGTCCTTTTATTCGTATTTTCACAGCTGCTAGAGACAGCCCGAGTTGTGCCAAACATCTAGTGGTTATGCTTCTGTATGTGCCACTTAAATCTCTTCAGCCTCTAAAGAGCACGTGGCCTCTTGGGATTGATCTGCTTACTGGCTTGCTCTTCCTCTTGGAGTGTAGAGCGGAATGACTTCACTTTATCTGAGAGGAAGAGACATGATCGTAAAAAAAAAAGTGTATTAGTGTTTGCTGGAGCAGGATGTATTGTCATCGACGGGCAACCGCGTGTTTCAGTCATACCTCGGAGCTCAGTGAGGATATCTATCTTCTGGTCGAGGATCTGCTCCAGTTGAGTTGCATACGACTCCACGTCATAATCCACTTCCTCTGTCATCTCCAGCAGCACCTTCTCATCTTCCAGCCACCGGATAGACTCCTGCTCACAGAGGAATACAAGTGCATATTCAGTTTATGACAGGCGGAGATGAAATCGTGCCAGAAGCACAGAAGAATGTCTTCTTAGTACCAATGGTACCAATGCATTTGTTAGAAGTGTTAAGCTTTCTATGGAAGAACATGGCAAACTGCTTTTGTTTAAAGGCCGGGTTGGTAATGTTGACAAGCTAGAAGATTTGAAAGTAGCATCTCCAGGGGGCAAGGAGGCATGTCATTGGTTCTTTCAAAGCGGACCACGAGGCAGTGATTGGTTGGCGTTTTTACAAGATTACAACAGCTACAGAAGATGGATGTAAAAAAAAACATTTCAAACAATATATGAAAAAGTGTATATTGGAAAAAAGTTACCAACCCTGTCTTTAATGTTTACAATGTATAGATATGTTAAAGTGTGAATCTAGCATTGTTTTTGTAGACCTTCATGAATGTACGTACAGGAATTACAAAAGTCCTTAAAAGCAAATTATATATCTGTATTCACGTATGTGGACATAAGAAGTGAGCAAGAGTAATTCAACAGTCATGTTTTCTTCGCTGTTCTGACCTGAAAAACAGCTCGGTGGTCCTCCAGGACCTGCTCCTCCATCTCCACTAACTGAGACACTGCCTCGTGGAAGGTAAAGAGCTGGGGAGACACTTCCTCCTCCTGGGAAACATATTTACATGGTCAACATGGGACACAGATTTAACATGGCTTCAGCAGCTACAAAAACTGGCCATATTAGAGAGACTTGCTCTGAGATTACTGCTAGAATCCCAGTAGACATTATGTTGATTCTTTAAAGGCTCTAAATATTCTCTTTTGACTTTCTCACGATCAACAGTCATATATATATATATATATATATATATATATATATATATATATATATATATATATATATATATATATATATATATATATATATATATATATATATATATATATATATATTGTTGGAATACATGCCGTTTGCCACAACTTTGCACCACTTTAATAGCAGGCTCTGTTTCCAGAACAGTCACTGTCTATACCAAAATTGGTGACTAGGTACTTGATTATTTGGATGAGCCAAAATCAGACAATTATGACTATAACAGTTTAATTTGATAGAAAATTAATTGTATCACAAGATGCTGTATATTGATATTGTGATATGATGTTACACATACTGTGAGACCTCATGTACTTACATTCTGCTCACAGAGCAGTTTGAGATCGTCTCTCTGCGGCGAGATACTCAGCCAGTCCTCGTCCAAAAGATCCAGCTGGTCTACAGTATGGATGGTGGGTCGAACCCCCTCCATGACTTGGTTGGTGTCCACTGTCAGCTCCTTCACCCTGCAGAGAAAAGACATTGAGCCGGTTGGGACCGTTTTCTTCACAACGCAGACCCACTCTAAACATGGCTGCTGTTTGATTTGGGGTGTCGTTAACTGGTGGTGGTGGTGGGGTGGGGGGGGGGGCACAGGATAGTAGCGTCATTACAGTAGTGACATCATGCATGGGGAAAGATGGCTGTGTTTGCTCTAATGGCTTTAATGAAGCCTCACAGGGCTGATGAAGTATTACTGCCCTGTTCCTGACCTGCAGGTACAGCGCTAATTAATTTGGACTATGTAAGAGGGATTACCTGCTGAGTTTGTTCAAACAAAAGCTGATCCTGGGTGCTTTTATTGAACAGCTTTGTGAACGCCTCAGTGTCATTATTGGTGCAAAACAGCATCGGACACCTCATTAAGTCACTAATCCCACCCAGCTTTCACGGTTGGTGGTGTCACACAGAACAAATAGAAGAAACACCCACATGGGCAGACAGATGTATTGTTCTTCAGGAGTCGGTGAAAAGAAACACAGCTTAGCCAAAGATAAAAGTGGAAGGAGGGGAGGATGAAAAGTGTCTCGTCATGCAGATGGGAAATAGATTTCACGAGCTTTCCACAGTGAACAGCTGATGAAATGAATGAACAACACCATGATGAGATTTGAGGTTGTTTATCATAATATAATAAATACCTGGAGGGAGCACATGCATTGTGGTTGGTCTGTGTGTGTGTGTGTGTAATAGTTCTGTGCTTTAGGGAGTGCTTGACCTGCTGGGAGAGGTATCAGCAAAGTCATCGTACTCAAAGGTATTGGTGGGCGAGTGCTCAGAGCGACTCCCCTGACCGCACTGAGAGAAGGGGATGTCTGACGGACTAATCCCGAACTCCTTCACTCTACACAGCGATGCCAGCCACACCATGGCACAGAGGAGCAGAGGGCGGGAGAGAAGTGGGGAAACAAAGCAGGAAAAAGAAGAGAGAGCGGATACAAGAGAGTCAGACAGAACTACTGAGAGTAGGCAAAGAAATGTACAATTACATTGATACAGCTGATTTTAATCCATACAAAAGATGCTGGGGATTATAGAGGAATTAAAAGGAGCTATGCTTTTATAACATTCCATAATTTCTGTTGGTTCCTGTGGCAATAGCGCACTGTGTAAATCACTGTAGTAGGTTAACATATTTCCACCTGTTGGCGTAGCGTAGTGTGTTGAGGGTATTCTCGCAGGATGTCATACCAGGAGAGATTGTTGCAATCTGTGCAGAGAACGAGAAAATTAATACCACCTGGAAGCTAAAGGAAGACATGGACATAGGATATTAATAAAGGCAATGAACTGACCATGCATGTGCGTGAATTTTCCCCGATGAATGAGTCCCTCAGGACCTGGGTGAGCTTACTGGCTCTGAATGGAGTATGAGGCTTGTTACGGCCAAGAGCCCTGATACACTCCTGAAACAAGAAAAGCAGAGACACATTGTATGGTTAATAAAAATAAATAATGGGTATAAATAAAAATAGGAATCACCGTGTATTTTGCTGCTAAAGTAGCCAGAAATGTTTGGCAGCTGCCCACAAACCTTCAGGGCCAGCAGGCTTTTGTTGATCTCAGCTCCTCCAGACGAGTTTGGCGGTCAGCACTTGATGTATCAGCCCCCCTCTCATTACCTGCGAGGTCGATGAGGGAGAACTTTCCGTGCATCTTTCCCTTCCTCCGAAGAATGATCTGGAAAACGGCGTGGCTGCGAGAGGAGTGTGCGTTGGCTGATGTCTGCCCTGATGTTCTGGGATTGAGAGGAAGGAGATATGAAGATGAACAAAAAGGAAAAGAGAGCAAGAAAAGAACACATGTAGGAGGAAAAAAATGTGCATGACTTTCTGTTATTTGTCATGAACATGGTGTACAAAAATATGTTCTTCTATTAAGACATTTGTACAACGAGTGAACAACTCTTCATGGAGAACAAAAATAAGTGTAATGTTGTGATCATAATAACATGTAATGAACAAACACAAGAATTCTAAGTCTTGCACCACTAACAACAACTAGACGGACAATGTTTCTGTCGTTATACCTGCAGCTGTTGCCAACTTCTATGAGTTTCAAGACCTCCTCGGTGCACTTAACGTCCTTCTCCTGAAGCCCCACAACCTGCACTTGCTGTTTCCCATCCTCCAGCACCCTCAGCTTGGCTTTACGATTCAGCAGGTCAAACACCTAACAATACAAACACACAGTCAGCATTACTTATTTTTATTTTATTTATTTATTCATTTATTTTTTTGGGGGGGGGAGGGGAAGATGACTACATATCACTCGCCTTTCCACTGTAGATTTCAAAGAATGTTGCGTACACTTGTAGATCTAACTTCTTGTAGTTGGGTTTCTTCAACATGAGAAATACATCCCGAGCTGTGTGGAAAGAGACAAGACATCTAAATATTGCACCAGAGCAAACCGAATCCTTTATAATTTAATAACCAAACAAATTTTATTAGAACGCATTTTTTCCACTAGAACACACTACACTAGCACAAAAAAAAACATAGCTCATTGACTTACCAGCTAATGCATAAATTCCTTTAGAGCAGTCTTGGTTCTTCCCCGAAAAATCTCCACCCATAGTCTAAAATACAGTACACAACATAAGCATTTTTAAATTGCATACAATTTCAATAGAATTAAAATAGAGCAAAACTCTCAATAGGAACAGTTAGGTTGGATCCCTAGTAAGTGATGTGGTTTTGGCTTTTTGAAGGAGTCATTGAGCCTGACTCACATGCGTTTTTCCACTGCCTGTCTGCCCATAGGCAAAGCAAGTGGCCATGCCCCTCTCAAAAATGGTCTCCACTAGAGGTCTGGCAGTGAACCTGCAGGATGAGACAGAACACGCATTAATTCAACACTCCATCTGCAAAAGAAAGATGTAACTTCTAACAATTATGTACACAAGCAAGAAACACATTGATTCAGTTCTGTAAAACAACACATTTTCCTCATTATATCGACTACATTAACTAACATACAACAATTGTTGTTACAAACCTGTAAACCATCTCATTGGTGGTGCTGTCATCAAAGGCGTAGTCAAAGCGGAAGGTCTGGTTCTCCAGGTAGCGGGTCAGGTCCACTTTTTGTTTAGGTTCATGAACCATCACTACGTCTTTACTGGGGATGGTGATCACATCCAAATCCTTCATGGACAACTCTGGAACCCAGCACAGGCACGACTCTCAATCACAATAATACTTTGGAGGAAAACCTTTTAGAAAGACTACACCAAATGATTGGTCACAATGTTTTTACCGATGGAAGACCTTACCTTTCTTGTTGAGTGGACGTTTCCTTACACAAACACATATCCTGTGCTCTTCAATCTGGACAGTGCAACAAAGACAATGTCATTATATTCTTCCTTTAGGGTCAACACCGAGCAATCAGGAGAGAAGGAGAAGCTACATCCACTCACCAGATCTGCGGTGGTCAAGGGCCGGTAGTCTAGACTGGCTCGGAAATCTCGGATCATATACATGATCTCATAGTTAGGGATGGTGGTATCCACCTCCTGAAGGAGTAAGAAAGGGACAGAGTGAGGTGCCAGCTAGTTAACCAATAGGTAGATCATTGTAATGTATTTCAATTTACCATCTCAATGTCAAGAGCGTAAGTGGCGATGAAGATTGAATATATTAAATATTCTGTTTATTAAGAAGGAGAAAAGTGAATGAATGTACCTGAGCTCTTTTCTCCCTGAGCTCCTGTTGCTGCAGCCGGCGCCTCTCTCTCTTTTCCTGCAGTTTCTCCACCTCCTTCACGCAGTTTGACTTCCTCCGCGCTGCCATAAAGACAAGGGAAACAGTCACTCTACTGCCGTTCACAGGATATGCCAACAGCTTTTCTTTGTAAAATGGTCTCTTCCTCTCTTATTCTTCCTCCAAACGGTTTCTTCTACTTCCTCAGTCTTTTCCCTTGGCTTGAGCAGTATTTTTCTACCAGCGAGTCTTTCCTTTCTCATGGTAGTCCTTCAAATAGAAGGGAGACTTTGGGCTATTTTTAAACAAAGCAGTACATGGATAGTGCTCAAGCACAAAAGGATGCAGTGGCTGGCGCAAACTGCCTCCAGTATAACACTAGCTTCTTTCTCTACATAAATAAAAGGCCTATACAGTATGTTCAAAATCTTCTCTTCTCGTGTATGCCTTCTATCTGCATCCTAAAACACAACTGGACTAAGGGACTTCTACAACAAATCACTCACATTGTGCAATATGTACCCTGTATTACTCCAATTACTTGAAATTAAATTAGAGGTGGAAGTGATTAAAATCAACCAGTAATCAAACAGAAGCTCATTCTAAATCTCCCAGCACAGATTAGTGGTGTTTCAGGTCATATAATAAGAGAACACAAGTTAGCAAACGTGAGTAAAAGCCTCATAACAGTGTTATCTGATTAGCTCTGGCTCGCTGCTACAGCCCCAGCTTCCCACTGTAAAGCCTGGTCGCAGCTCTGTAATACACTCCTGGCATCCAGTTGGCTCCAGTCCCTGAAAACCCAGACTATCAGAGCAGAGGGATTAATAATCTACTCTAATCTGGGAGGAGAAGATGATCTGGGTCAGCAGCTGGACAAGGCAGTATAAGAGGGATGCATCACCATCACTACTTGAGGGTTGCTCTGTCTCACAGGTGGTGGGAGAGCTAAGCATCTCACTCCTCCCCTGATTTCATCAAATGACAGTGAGTGGTTGGATGGAATGGGAGATGAAGAAAAATGTTATTGTTGTTGTCTGGGCCTTGAAAAGAAACGCAGAGCCACAGGCTTTTCCACACATGTACTTGTGTGGAACTCAGCAAAAATCGGACAGGGAAAAGACAGTCGCAGCCAGCCAGGAGCGCAAATATCTTTTCCCACTGTCTAATACCCAGAAAGCCTGTCTGCTGGATGGATTGTGTTTGTGCTACTTTCCCACCACAGCTCAGAATAGTATCTGGCAAACATTTTGGGTGTACAATTGTCTCGTAAGACTAGAGGACTCTCACTTTCTATGGGGAACTCTATTAGAATCACCATAAGGCATTGAGGGCAGGGGAAACATGCAGGTGATACATACAAAGCTGTCCAAACTCCTTTCTGGATAGCAGGTGATGTGAGGATTCTGTGATAAACATGCGGTCAACAAAAACGTGAAACATTAACAGTTTTATAGATGGCCTAAACCAATTAATCAAAAATACTGTAAATGTTAAAAAGCGAAGGAATTGTTCACAATTCATTCAATGACATTTTTATCAATATTTTATAAAAAAGATCATATCTGGATTTGGATTTCAAAACCTTATGGGTTTGTTAACTTTAGGCCAAATACTTACTACTAATTTGCTGAAAACATTATTTTCTGGAGAAAGGTCCCGTTTGGTTCACAGCTTAGGTTAATTATAAAACAAATGAGTGTTTTGATCAGGTTACCATTCTGCAGTTGTTGTTGCTGCTGAGCCTGAGTGAGCTGTGTAGGCTGCAGAGATTGGGGGGGCGGTGCAGGCTCTGGTTGTTGAGGTTGTGGTTGTCTGGCCCGGGTCGGAATCCCTGAAAACACGAAACCATAAAAAATTAATAATGATAAAAAATATAATATATGGTCTGGAGTCTTGCAGTTGATACATGAGCTTCAAGTTTTCAGAATCATGCGCATAGTTCTATTTTTTGTATGTATACAATGGAGACAAAACTGTCACGCCAGACAACCAGTTGTCAATGTTCACCAGTCAATGGTGTGACGAGTGTAATTTAACTATTCCCAGCGAATGAAACATGAAACAAACCTCTATTATCCCTGGACGGAGTGTCATTCTTAGTAGGTGCTATCGTCCGACGGTTCTGCAAGAAAAAAACAAAAGCTACAGTAAAATATTCTAGCTAAGAGGATTAGGGTTTAGTAAATCCTAATTTCACTTCTACATATATCATAGCTATTCTGGACCTGAAAAAGGAAACCCATACTGTTTTTTTTTTTTTTTTTTAAATTTAGTTTTCAGCCTCTTTAGTGTACCTCTGCAATTTAGTAGAGATACAGAAATAGACAAAGCCTGAGAATCAGATTAGTACAGAGTATTGAGGCCTCCTTTATCAACACTAATGTTTGTGATGGCGCTGCTAATGCACGTATCTTAAAAGTATATTCAAAAAAAGAAACAAGAGTAGACCTTGTCCAAATCATAAAAGGCTGAAACTCCCTGTATATATTGTTGTTGATGATTCTTGTACAGGTTATGGATCTACTTCATTAGAGAATCTACTTTACAGGTTATTTAAGTACCAAAAGTACTTTGATACAGGTGATTAAGCAGGTTAAATCCCAATTGCAACATTTACCAAATTAATCCCAGTGTTAACGTGACAACATGGTGCAGTGGCAGTTCTAATCTACTGTGCACCACACACAGTGTACTTTACAGGACCAATTAGTTGGGTTCTATATTAAGGTCCAGCAAACTGCTGCCACATAACTACCTGAGCCAGTCTGAGCACTTTAGATGCACTGTCCCTCACATGGAAGGAATGAGGAAAGAAAGAAAGCTGCATTTTTGTTTAAACAATCCAAACTATATTACACCGATTTGTTACTACAAGTTGTGTGTACTCACCTTTGCAATTTTATTGACCTTCACACATGTTGGTGTAGGTGGGGGTGGAGTCTCTGGACTGGGGGCAATTTCCTCATCTGGAGCCACATCTGGGTTAAGTGCAAATATACTCTCCAAGTCAATCTGTCCGAGAGGGGTATTAATGCCAACAGATTACATAAATGCCAATTAACCGATGGTTGGCATAAGACAATATGTTTGTTTAATAGTCTCCCAATAAGCAAACAAGCAGAGAGACAGGCTGTAGCAGAGGTTCAGGCTTGACATCAGTCAGACTTGTATTACAATCTAATGACTTTAATGTTTAATGTAAAATAAAATAGACTTGCATCTTGACTTTGACTTCAACACCAGTGACTTGAGACTTCACTTGGACTTTGACTTGAATGACCTGATACCCCTCCATAGCCCAGAGATAAAAACAATTATGCTTCTATTAGTAGCTCGTGAGCATTTATCAGTGAGCAACAAACAACTGATGCAGTGTAATTTGCCATCCTTCAATGGGCTCAAGATCTAAAGCAGTGATTCTCAACGACCACCAATAAGCTGACTTTTTAACTAACTAAGTAACTAAGTACTAACTGAATTAACATATTTTAACCTACTATATCACTTTTTAAAAACATTGACAGAACTTTTTAATATATAGGTCCATATTGGCTTGCTTTTCAACTATGAATTTATTTACCATTGCAGTACATTTTAAGTGACAAGAACACAAGCTGATGAAAGCTGCTGTCTGAATGAGGAAACTATAAGCTTTTACCAGCCACCTTTCAAGACTACGTAGGTTAAGTCTTTGATACCAAAATGTCACAGTCACAGTGTGGTAATGGGATTGTTGCATTCAAGATTTGGTAGCCTAAATGTTGTATTCAGAAATATTATTGTCCGACATTCAGTTAACCAGAGAACCAGAGCGAGAAAGTATAAAAAGAAAGGAGAAAATACAGATAGAGAGCTTGAGATGATAGAAGATAATGATTTAATAAATATCTATTCACTGCCCAAATCAAATGTTAATACCATTCAATACTTTCCAAAATCTCATACACCAGGGAAATATATTAGTGGGTCTATATAAAGCAAATATATTGCTGGGCTGCGGCCAAAGTAATCTGCAAGTGAATTGAGAATTGGAACCCTGTTAACTGCGTACCCTTCTCACTCATGGTAGTAACTTTATAACTAAGGGTGCTCCGATTGATCGGTCACCGATCGATATCGGCCGATAAAGGCTTTAAATAGTTTGATCGGTGGTCTCCTTAAAGGCCGATCAGATGGGCCGATGAGACGCACCACTCATGAGAAAAGAAATTCTACGCGCAGCTAAAATGGCGGACTCTCTTCATTCACCGGTCTGGCAGTTGTACAAGGTGTCTGAAAAAGACCATACATTAGCGATTTGCACCGTGTGCGCCAAGGAAATTCCAAAGTTAGTTAGCGCTACGGCAGAGAGAGAGAGAGAGAGAGACCGTGTTTGCGCTTGTTGACACCCTAATGAAGGACATCAGATCAATCAGCTTCACAAGTGACATTTGGAGTCCAGATGTACGTCCCATGTCCATGTTGAGCCTAACTGCGCAGTTTATTAATCAAAACTTTGAATTAAAAAGCGTTGTGCTTCATTCTCAAGAATTTTCGGCGTCACACACCGGAGGCTCTTGCTGCCGCATTCAGCGACATGTTTCGCGCATGGGGAATCCCGAAGAAAAAGTACACGTTATTCTAACGGATAATGCCAAGAACCTGGTAAAGGCCATGAGAGATGCAGTTCTACCCAGCCTGCCGTGCATGGCTCATACACTGCAGCTTGCCGTTGCCGACGGAGTTTTATCACAACGCAGCATCGCTGATTTAACAGCCTGTGGAAGACGCATCGCCGGTCATTTGAAACATTCCTAGCTTGCCTACTCTCGACTTCAAAATATTCTGAAGCAACTTGGCCAGCCTATTAAAAGGCTCCAACAGGATGTATCCACCAGGTGGAACAGTACCGTTAATATAAAAACTTCGAAAGCCACGTTGTTGGAAGCGGTCCAGAACAGATTCAGTGACATTCAGTCGAAGCGCCTGTACAATCGCAACAGTGCTCGATCCGAGGTGAGAACTTCAGTCGCACATTTCTCTCTCTCTCTCTGTGTCTACAGTTGTGTTGCTGTCAGAGAATGAAACTATATTTAAATAATGTCAATGTTAATTGAATATATTGAATTCTCTGAGCTCTAAGCTGTTTAAGATGTTTCTAACAGGATTCAGAATGTTGAAAGTTTCCTGTCAATAAAAGTAAACAGTTGACAATTCACAATACATTATCTTCTGTTCATTTTAATACATATAAATTGTTAAGACTATTAAAATTTTGTATATGACAGTGTAAATAGAAGGCTTCAAATAGACCCAGTGATCGGTATTAAACAATACTGCTTTCAGCAATCGGTGATCGGCCCCAAAAATCTTGATCGGAGCACCCTTATCTATAACAGAACAATTATTAACAGACAACTAACTCTGTTTAACAGGATAAAACACCATAACACACAACAATTTGTGGCTTAAACAATTTCTAACACTAATAATTTTACATTTTCATATTTACATCGCCAAACGGCATGCTGGGTAATATTCCAGCAGCTAGCCAGCCAGGTAGCATAACAGTCTAAGCTGGGAGATGCTCCGGTTACAACTGCACATTTAAGAACAGAAAGTTAGAGGATGAAGAAAGGCCGGCACCAGAACGACGTAGCTCAAAAGAGGAGCCGTCCGCTGTTGTGAAGTTTTTTGTTTCTAAAAATAATCGTACATAATTTAGCCCCTGTTGTTGCCCGTTGCTCTGACATTACTTGGACGCGCTAATGTTACACAGCTGTGCTAACATTCACAGCCATAATAACGTTAAAGACATGTCACTTCGAGCATGCAGCGGAGCAATAATATGAACGCAAGACGGAGAGAAGGACAGGTTCAGAGCAATGATTTAAACACTGGATTTAAGATGTATGCCTCGCTGAAATATGTCCGCTAACCTACTAACATTATTCAAACACCACGGAGGCTGACAGTGCAACTACATTCAGTCAGCCACTTTTCTACAACAACCTAACTTACCTGTGGCCAAAGTAGTGTTTACACAACTATCTTACAACTTTTTTGTTTTGAAAGGGAAACAATGTTAAAGTTGTTTTTATGTGTATTAATTTGATTTAAATTTATTTTACTACTTTGCAGTTTGCGCAATAAAAATAGTTTAGATTATGTAACTGTTTCATGCATTATCCTTCATTTAACGTTATTGTATAATGTTGTGGAGCCAAGCAAACCCTTTAGTAATCAATTTTAGTAAACATATTATTGCATAGAATTGCTTTGTAATATTCTATGTACTCTTGACAGTAGAATAAACCATTGTAAACCTATATAAAAGGGCCAGTCAAGCAAAAAAAAGAAAATACAGTGATACCGCCGCAATCTTTAAAAATACCCTGATACAAAATTTTGGTCATACCGCCCAGCACTAGGCAAATATATGAAATGAACGCAAAATACAGTCAGCCTTCATTGCTAAGAAGTGGGATATACTGTTCGGTAGAGTATACATTGTGTGGGACATATGACAGAGTTACAGACTGTTAGTTCAAGCACATCAGTTGATCTGGTGATGTCTGGTGGGACTGTAGTACATGCAAACTGGCTGTTAGGGTTGTAAAGATTCACAGATATGAATCTGTATTCGGTTGTATTATCCCAGATACGACTACATTGACGGTGTGTGTGTGTGTGTGTGTGTGTGTGTGTGTATGAGACAAAAGCCTTGCCATTTGTGTGATGAAGGACTTAGTCATTCATTGTAGGGGTGGCAGGGATCAGTCAATCAACGCCATTGTTTAGGTTTGCAGAAAATACAGGTGACGACTGCTAGGTGTTGTTTTTGGAGTGAGAGGAATACATTTTGGAGTGAGAAGAATACATTGTGAATAATGAATAGTGAATTACACTAACTGCGGTCTGGGAGTCATCCATCCACGTGTGCTTTCATTAACATGTGAGTGGACTGGTAATACATATAGATATTTATTTTGATTTGTTAAGTTTATATTGATGTTTATGTGTTCTAATGCTCTATGATCTGTTCAGTCAAATTAACGTAAAAGTCTGCTAGCCACATGCTAACGCTCACAACAGTATTGCATGCACGTGTCCTCACGTAATACGGTTAATGATTATGATTGGAGTGCTCACAACGGTTGTGTAACGTGAACCTGTGAGTTTGATTTACTTGAGTTCTCTCAAGATTACAGCAGCAAGAAAGGTTATTTCAATTTACAATGGAACATGAATGTGTTTACATTAAAAGAATATTAACTGTGTCCATCAGATGAATTGCACCAAGTCGTTTTAAAGTTTTGGCCCTTTCTTCGCTTTTTGCTCGCAGGTTTCTCTATAGAGCTCCCTTACAGCATCAGAATAGATATTTGGCAACTCCTATGTTTTACTTGAGACTCCTCACTCATTTAATCTGCTGGTTCCTCTCTGTTCCTCCGACAATGCTTTCCTAAGTTTCCGTTTCTTTTTTGCCAGCTCAGCCATGACAACAGTGTGAAAACTCGGGAAAAACTCCATTGCTACCTTGTTAGCCGGTTCGTGAATGGACGTATGTGTGCAGTGGCATAAAGCCATTGGTTACATCGCAAGGCCTGATATCACGTGAAACTTCCTGATGCTGAGTCTGGCTCGCCGGCCGAAAGTTGTAAGCGTGGTTTTTCCGCTCACAGGTGCAAGGAGGGAGCGAGACGACCACCATACAACTCGAAAAAAAGTCATATGACCATTCCAATGACTCTAAAGCTGTTCAGTTAAGGTAAATTAAGCTTAAAAACTGCAGGGTTCCCCTTTAACATTGAATCACACTGAATCATTCCATATTAAAATGCATCATCCCTGAACCGTATTGTAGCCCATGTATCTAGCTACGTATCTGATCATCCTAAAAAAGGAGAAATACACACCTCTACTGGTTGTGTAATCACAGCTCCTGAATGTCTTTGAATGCATTATTTATTGCTATTGAAAAAGAAAGCACATGGTGGTGCTTTGAGTGGTAATAAATGGTCATGTACCTCTTTCCCTTTTGTGTCTCCGTTTTCTATCCACTCCACTGTGACACTCTCGTTGTCCTCATTCAGTGAGGTCACCATTGCCTGGTGGATACGCCCTGTGAAAGTATCATAGACAAGAGAAACACAAACATCAGACAGGCATACTAACACCTAAAAGTGAAGGCAGTGCACAAAAATCCAAACTAGGGCCCAAATTATTTTAGGGCCCTTGCAAGTTTGGTAGCAACAATGGTGGCAATATTTCAATTTAAGTGGAGTAATAATGGCCATGCATGTGCTACTCACCGCCTGATGTTTTAGTAATGAAAGACACAAACACACACGGGTTAACATAAAATGGATTTCACTAATACCTTGTGCATTAGCAAGGTAATGTATTTAGAAGGGTAATTACAAAAGGCCTAATTACCACCTGCACGCCTGATCAGATCTGTACCTAGTAGTAGGCCTGTTAAATTAGAAAGTTTTTAAGAATGTTTTCTCAGGACACGCTGATTGTCTGTGTATTGCAGAGTCACTGACTGCAAATCCGGCTAGGTGGTTGGTGATTCAATATTATTGTTTAGCAGCTATCAGCTTGCGCAATGATACAAATTTGTATTATCACTGTAGCATTTCTACCGCTAAATAAATGAATCAGTGTGCAAGTTGTAATTAAAAAAATAATAATAAATTGACATGAGAACTTGTTTTACATGTATGAAGAATTTGGTGACATGTAATGCAAATAGTGGATCACAGGCCGTTGCTTTGTCAGTTTAATATAATCTATCAGTATCTAAACTATCTGTATAAATATTGTGATCATGATCTCAATCATGTCACCTAACCCTAAACTTCACTAAAAAATTTTAAAACAGCTTGTTACACAGCAGTGTTTCATGTTTAGCATTAGGCAGGGGCTACTCTTAGTAACATCTGACTATGAGACTTTGGAGAGAATCGCTGACAATAGAGACAAGCACAGCTGCTGCAGCAAGCCTGTATGCTTCTCTCCGCCTCTCTGTCTGCAGCGTAATAATACCAGCTGTAAAGAACCTGCTCTGCCCTCCCATCTTTGTGAATTGTATGCTGTAAATTCCCTGTACGATCCAGGGAAACACCATGTTCCCCTATCCATTATTCAGGAGACACACAGGGAGCTAGCAAGCAAAGATGCTTTTAGTGTTTCCAACGGCTGAACATTTCACGGATTTAGCTTACAATGGTTTTATTTGGCAAAATGCAAAAGAAAGCAAATACATATTGCTAGGGAAAAAATGTTTGTACTCTGAAGATCAGGAAACTCTGGCTTAAGAGGGTTGATGTATCCCAAATATTAACAAAATAATACATTCACTATACTTAGTAAAGCAAGTGCAGTTTTGATATGCATACATTCAATCTGTTAATATTCAGTGACGATGACTAGACTATACTGTTATGATACATTCTCTAGTATAACAGACTTCATCACACACACACACACACACACACACACACACACACACACACACACACACACACACACACACACACACACACACACACACACACACACACACACACACACACACACACACACACACACACACACACACACACACACACACACACACACACACACACACACACACACACACACACACACACACACACACACACACACACACAGTGGTAGTCCCTATGAATACATACTGGTTACATTACTGGTTGAGTGAGCGCAAATATTTAGGTACTATGTCAAGGCCACGTACAAGCAATCCACAATATTGGGCCACCAGTAGTCTCGCATATTCCACATAGCATTCCGGGATAGGAGGAAAACGTGTTCTGGTTTATTGGTAATAAACTCAATTGTACCTACCTATATGTCTTTGACCAGACACAAGACACTACCTTAAATGGGTCATGAGTTATGAAAAGGGGCGTGGTTTAAACACTGTGGGCGTCCAATGACAAATTAAAATGAATCCAATCCAACTTTATTTGTTAAGCACTTTCAAACAACCAAAGTTGACCAAAGTGCTGTACAGAAAAATACCATGAGTGACAATAATGCCTGCGCAATAAAAACAGTTAACTTCATTTACTGCATTTAAATAATTAAATGCAGTAAATGAAGTTGACCTCTTACTAGATGTCAAAGGCCACAGAGAAAAGGGGGTTTAAGATGTGATTTAAAGACAGACAAAGAAGAGCCCTGTTTAACGTGCAGATCATTCTACAATTTTGGAGCCAACACCGCAAAGGCACGGCCCCCTCTGAGCTTCCGCTTAGTTTTAGGCACACTCAGGAACAGCTGATCATCTGACCTGAGAGAGCGTGTCGGTACGTAAGGCTCAGCGAGGTAAGGCGGCGCAAGACCATTCAACACTTTAAAAGCAAATAAAATAATTTTAAAATGGATCTTTAATTGAATAGGCAGCCAGTGGAGTGAGGCTAAAATGGGGAAAATGTGCTCATGTTTACGTGTGCAAGTTAAAAGACATGCAGCAGCATTCTGTACCATCTGGAGACGGGCGATGGAGGACCCACCTACCCCCACATAAAGTGCATTGCAGTAATCCAGCCTAGTGGTAACAATGACGTGGATTACTATCTAAAAGTGCTGTCTTGACAGCATTGGCTTTATTTTGGGCAGCTGTCTCAAGTGGAAGAAACTTGATATGACAACGGCCTTGATCTGACTGTCAAACCCAGATCTACAGGGGGAGGGGGTCCCAGTGGTGCCACCAAAAACCATCAGTTCCGTCTTTTCATCATTAAAATTTAAAAAGTTCAGAGCCATCCAGGCCTTTATGACGTCGAGACACATAAATAGCTATCTGACGGAGTATGCATCTTTCTTTTAAAGAGGCACATAAATCTGACTGTCATCTGCGTAACAGTGGAATGAAATACCATGCTTCCTAAGTGTCATGGGGCTACCCCATGCCTTCAGTTAAACCGGGGGTAGCATGTTGTATCATGCTAAGCTAACCTTAGTATGAGCAGTAGTAAAGGGACAGTTAGCATGAGCACTATCATAAGCATGTGGGCTTGTAGCAATAAACACTTGGTTTGTCATTTTATTCCAGTTCATTTAAGTACTAGTCGAAAGACTAGCAATCATGGCTGGATAAATAAAATACATACACAATTAATTTCCAGTCATTTATTTTAGTTTCATTCACCCGTTTTCATTTCAAGCAGGGATCTGGGTTGAAATGGCAAACAGGAAGGGGTAGAGTTGGGAGTAATTTATAGAGGGGAAGACATGGAATGGCCCAAGTGTCAACCAGTGCAGAGGGGTGTACAAAGGGCATGGAGTTCTGTTTTGAGAAGCTTGTTCAGCGTGTAACATTTCATCTTTGATGTCATAGTTGATATAGTGTGTATTCATGCAGCCAGAAATGGTTGGGAATGGTGAACTAACACAATGATGTTTGATTGATTTCCAATTAACTTTGGTTTGTCTTGTAGGAGGGGCTTCTGCTTTAAAGGAGAGAGGCTGAGGCTCCTCTGGAGGAAGAACAACTTTGGCCTGGAAGAGTGCAGATGTGAGGGCCTAAATAGTCACGGCCTGAGGTTTGTGACAGTTTGACATGATAATATCTGAGAAATGTTTTCTTTTAGCATCTTTCACAGTTTCCTGATAACGCCAGCAGTCCCTTAACATTTGCAAAGACACCTGCACTTTGTCCTTCTTCCACTTGCGCTCAGCTCTACAGCACTCACGTCTGACAGCATGAGTCATGTCGTTTAGCCAGGGCTCAGTTTTAGTTTTAGGCTGCCTGGATTTTAATGGAGCCACAGTGTCTAAAACGGTTTGGCAGGTGGAGTGAAACCATGAGCTAAGCTCCTCTGTATTGCACACAGACTCAGGAATGATGGAGTTTTGACTGAAAGCAGCCGAGAACTGAACAGCAGTGGAAGGGTTAATAATGCGACAACGCTGGGTAGAAGCGTGAGGTTTAACTGCATTATAGGCAAGAGCAGCCTCAAATAATACAGGCATATGGTCAGAAAACACTGCGTCACATATCTCTAGATTAAAAACCGGCAGACCATATGATAAAACAAGGTCAAGTATGTGTCCATGTTCTTGTGTGGGTCCAGACACAGATTGCACAAGATCAAAAGAATCAATGAGGTTTTAAAAACCTTTGCTGTTGGGTTATCTGGCCAACACACATGAACATTAAAATCCCCAACAATAAGAACACGGTCATATTTAGGCATGATTTCAACAAGGAAATCAGAAAAGTCATTTAAAAAGTCTTTATTGTACTTGGGAGGCCGATAGACCACAGCACGCAACACTGTGTGAGAGTGACCAAGCTCAAATAAGGTCAGTTCAAAGCTTGTGAAAGAGGATGATAGCAATAGGTGCTTACATTTATAATGACTCTTATATACAGGCGCTCATCCTCCTCGCCCGACGTCTGCGGGAAGTTAAAGCAGCAGCAATCATTAGGGAAGTCTTGTTCGCTAGTGAGCTAGCATTTACCAGGCCAATCCTGTCAGGGAACTGGACCCAGAGGCCGCAAGACGAGGAGAGAGGGGCCGCTAGTGAGCCATTTTTGTGTGCCTATTCCCAAAACTCTTAAAAGACGTAAGTTTTCACCAGACTTGATGTGACCACCAATTTTGGTAAGTTTTTGAGTATGTTAAGCTCCTCAAAAAGGCGATTAATTTGCCGGATAAAGAATAATAATTCCTTCCGTTTCAATAGGGCCTTCGCTGCCGTCTGCGCTCGGGCCCTAACTAGATGGCAGGTTATTTTGCTTAAGTTTCCAATTGACTAAATATATAAGTTATTGTTACGTTGTTATGTTAATAAATGTTTAAAATTTGACAAAATGTAGTGTGGTACATTGCAAACAAAGGTCAGATGTTATATTGCACGTTTAGTCTTAAAATGGCATAGCGTGAATCAAATCGTGAACTTAGAAAATGCAATCGAATCAAGGATTTGGAGAATTGTGACACCCCTACCAGATATAATAATCACCGAAAAGGACAGGGCAATACAATTCCAACAGTATACCAGCTTGACAGAAATAAAGGAAGTCATCCGTTTCTTCCTAACTCTCCTGACTTAGAAAAGATGTTTGTTGTATCAACCAGCACGCAGTGACATCCGTATAACGATTTGTCTCTATTGTTTACATAATACAGTATGTATCTTGATATAATGACTCCAATAAACCAGCATAGGTTAACAGATGTAATGAAGAGAATATGTGGACTGGGGTTGAA
This sequence comes from Percina caprodes, assembly GCA_013375575.1. Classification (NCBI taxonomy): domain Eukaryota; kingdom Metazoa; phylum Chordata; class Actinopteri; order Perciformes; family Percidae; genus Percina; species Percina caprodes. The sequence goes on from JABXJD010000006.1 coordinate 2,762,974, forward strand.
GACATGACAATGAAAACACATTAAAGCAAGGCCGCTGCTTGAAGAAATCATGAACAGGTATCAATTTTGCAGACTACAATCTAAAATGCAGGCCACAGTAACACCATACACAACAATGGGAATGGAGGGGACCCTTCTAACGTGTTGCAGCCAGAGGTGGAAAGACCTAGGGAAACAAAACCGAGCTTACATACTGCCTTCTCTGTACATCCACAGAAGGCAGGGTGTCATAATGTGACAGGGATTAAACTGAAGTTTATTACTGGATAAACTATTATCAAAATGTATTTTACTTGTCATTCACTTGATCAAATATATTAAAATGTTAAATAAAAATATTGCTTCACAGCCTATAGTTAATATAGAAGAACATATTTTGTAATTGATAAGTGACTTAAATGTTTACCATTGATTACATTTGATTACTTCCTTGCCAGGTGATTAGTGATTTAATAATGTATTGTTTCAGCACAAGTAAAAAGCTTCAGAAAGGTTCAAGGCCACGGCATCTGTCCTGTGACAGACAGATCCAGACACACGGTTGTGTAGCTGTACACGCTACAGTTGGGCGTATCCAAATTTTTATACCATCATACCTCCTCCCTATTTTACCGTGGTATACGGTATTACCGCGACTAATTAAAAATGTTGACGTAAGGCTCAGACGGCGTCACCAAACTGTTGGCTTGTGCCTACACAGTTCAGAAACACTAATACTGAAACACCTCTCCCTTCTCATTAAGTTGGAACCCCAAATGCTGCCAAACTGCAGAAGTCGTGTTTTCCTTCGAGACCAGGTCACTTGGTACGCGACTTGCCACCCCCCCTCCTCCACACTGTCACGTGATGACAACCACACATAAGCCTTTTTAGGCAATTTAATCCATGTCTCCTATATAAGTGCATTGCATTTTTTAATGATGGTATTGAAACTGATACCGTTGCCCCACAGTATACCGACCAACCCAAGTACACGCTGACTTTGTTGATGAAAGGAACATTTCATTTTTTTTCAGAAATCAGTAAAGTGTACCGGCATGCCTACCTCTTGCTCACACACACACATTTTCTGTAACTGAATGCACTGTTCACTGTGTCCCACTTTTATATTAAACCTGGCTGAATGGATAGACTGACACCTACTACTAGTTAAAGGGACTTAGAGGGTGCTTCAAGCACTGCTAAGCCCAAGGAACAGCCTTCAATGCATCAGTTTCAATACAAAACCAAAGGCACTCATTATTAAACTGTGTCAACATGTCACAGACTGGGAAAATGATGCAGCTCTTAATTACTAAGCTGGTAGGTGACATATGTTTCTTTATTCTTCTTTTAAAGACACTAAGTGTCACACACAAATGAATGCCCAATAACAGATAATCTATGTCCAACATTAAACAAGGGATCTAGTATTGAATTAAAAAGTCATACAAAGTAACTTAATTGTATCTACTGAATAAATAACACAAAATAATTCTCTATGAGATCTTGCTTTCATCAGGGCTGACTGTCAAAAGAAAAATGGCATGGTAGCAAAAGACACTCCTGGCAGAACCTAGGGAGAGGCTGCAACAGATGGGGTGGTGGCCTGAATATGGCTTGAATCCCCCCCTCCCCCCGAGGAGGACAACTCCTGTCCTGGATGCAACACCAACCAGCAGGGACATGGATGAACAGAACCAAACACTCACTAGGCCCGCTGAGAGTTTCTTTTGCGTCTGAATTACATCATCATTAACAACAGCAACCAAAAGAACAATTTCAAAACACAGCCATGCCACTAGATTTGAATGTTTTTTAATCATGTTTTGTTCAAAAAAGTATTTGTTGTTGGGTTCATTGCAAAACTGGGTGTAGCCTGATCCTGGAATTAAACTTTTCAGTCATCCTTTGCGGCCTGGCCCTGAAGCAATGTTCTACACAAGGCAGGCAGAATACAGCTGCTATTCACATAGAGAAGAGTCATACAACAAGCTGCCTCTCACTTTCCCTGTCTACTCCTCTGTTAACACCTGAAAAAAAGCTGAAGCTATGGTCAGTATATTGAAATCCCAGCTTCCTGTGATGGCAGGAATGTTACTTCTGTAAGGAAGTAAGCACACAGCTGTCATAGGCACTTCATACACTACTGTTTGTTTAAATTCATTTGAGTTATCTTGCCATAACTTACATTATTAAAACTAAAATTCCTTGTTATAAGAGGTGTTCCAAGAAAGTTTCTAAAACCAAAATTATTTCCACGACCAATGCAGTAACTAAGATTCGTGGGATACGTCTGTCTGATCGGTGTTATGTATAGGCTACTTAGTCTTTTATTTTTGTATTATTTTCCAAGTAATTTCTATATTACTTAAATTGCCTGGTTTTATTTGCCCAAGTCCTGAAATGTTGGAATTACGGGTCGAGTGCCATGTAAAGCACTTTGTAACGTTGTTCTGAAAAATGCTTTATAAATAAAGTTTATAATTTGTATTATAGATAACGTTAACATTTCAAATGTGATTTAGTTTAGTCTGCTTGGTAACGGCAAACGTTTAACAACCTGAATAAATTATCTACATTAGGAATAAATTACAGCCAAAATGGAAACTACTTGTCAACTAAATGGATGGTGGTTAGTTTTCACCACCTAACTGCAGTAATAAAGCCGGTTGTAAGTGATATTAGCTAGCTAGGTAGCTAGTGTTAGCCGTTAAGCTAATCATTAGCTAATGTTGCTCTATCGCAAAACTAACGTTAGCTTGGTTAGCAAGTTAGCTAGCTTAACTAATGTTAAATTCCAAATCCGTGATGTAATAAATCATTTAGGTAGCTATACAACGGCACTAACGTTTGGTGTTTTAGCTTCGTTCATTTACAATTGAACGCATTTGATATTATCTAACGACATGAAATAACCGCTAAAGACAAATCTCTCTTGAACTGCAGAGAAGCTAACAAAAGGTAAGAGCTCATTCAAAGGCTTTGGCCATGTTGAAGCACTCCGCCCTGACAGCTTATTTTAATGTTTTTGTGTAGCCAACGTGAACGTTAGCTAGCTACACCAGTACCGCAGCAACAAAGATCCCCTAACAACTTGTACAGTGCGACCGAGGGGGAAAGAATGGACAGGGCGAAACTTACCATCACTGCGCTTTATCTCCACATAAGTACCAACGACAATCTTCCCAAAACACGACGCCATTCTACATTACTTAAACAATTAACAGAAACAGGACTAAAGACTTATTGTGAGCCTGGTATATGCAGCTTGTTGTGTTTGGCAGTCTTAAGTCGGGTTAGGAAGATGCAGGCAACAGAACGAGCTAGCATTACGTAGCAACCAAGAATAGAAAAGTATTTCCTGCACTGTATTTTTCAAAATAAAATCAGAATGAGATTTATTGGCAAATTGAGTTTTTCCTTGCATGGAATTCGCTCTGGTGGGTTTGGTGCATACAATAAAAATGTGAAAAAATTATACATGTAAGAACATGAACATAGTAGAGGAATATGTACAATTTAACTGTTTTTAAGGCTGTACGGTTTTGTGCAGCCTGCATATAGTCCAGGATGTTTTATAACGTGTTAATAACGTGTAGTGACTGTCGATGGGGTCTTTTTTTTGCAGACTTTATTAACGCAGTATTTTTACAATACAAAAAAAATAATTTTTAATTACATACAGAGTCAAAGAAAGTCTGAAATTAACCTTAAAACAATTTTTTGATGGGAAGAAACTAAAGAAATCTGGCCTTGTGAATATGATAATTTCCCAAAAGACACAACAATTTTATCACACATTCAACTTCCTTGTTATTCGACTGTCCCTTCAAAAATAAGACCATAGGCCTACTTTCTGTTAATAGGGACCTAGATTTTATCTGCTTCCAAAAGTTACATAAATGAGTACAAGCATAAAATAAATAAGACAAGGACTCAATCTACTTGTTACAGAAGGAACATACAGGACAAACATTTAATCTAAATTTATGAATAAAATCATTGCATGGATAATTACAATGTAAAATTGTAATATGAGTTTCTTAAATCTTATTGGGCACTACAAATCTATTGAATTCAGTCCAAATAGTCCTGCTACTGTCAGGAAACATTGCATTCCAATGACAAAAGAAAATGGGACCCTGACTTTGAATACAAATAAAAACCCTTCTGCAATAAGCATTACTACAAGAACATTCCTCAAGAACCTTTCCCACAGCCACAATCTAGGAATCATCTCAACAGAAGGTTCATATAAAAATTATTCTTTAATGAGAATCAGCAGATTAGTGGATATACTTTTAAGAACTCTGAAATGTTGAGTTGAGGAAATGTCAAATCCTCTGTGTTGAATAAACTCTTCATAGGTAGCTAGGTCCCCCGTCTCATTTAGAAGTTCAGAAATTAACACAAAACCTTGGTCATACCAGTCCTTAACAAATAGGGTCTTATTTCTTTTTTAAGGATGATTTTTTGAGAGAGATGAAGACATGAAAGGAGAGAGAGAGGGAATGACATGCAGCAAAGGGCCACAGGTTGGAGTTGAACCCGTGGTCGCTGCATCGAGGCGTAAACCTCTACATATGTGCATCCGCTCTACAAAACTGAGCTTACCTGGCCGCTAGGGTCTTATTTCTTTGTACAACATGTTGATTGTTCCATTAAACACACGTGTGTGTGGAGAGAAGTTGTGCTTGAAAGCAATCTTCCATGTCTCAAGGGCTTGTTTATGGAAGTTGGCAAGTTTTACCTTGGAGAAAATTACAGGAAAGAAAAAACTTTAATCCATCACACTTGTCAAACACCAAGTTAGGAATAATAAACCAAAGTGAATAATTCTGAACTAAAACGTTTTAGCCAATAAATCTTAAAAATTCTATTTATAGTTTTAAAAACCAAAACATCAATACCTCCTTCTGAATACTGTAAAATAAGTGTGTTCCTCTCTATATGGTAGATCTAAGGAGAGCCAAGGTACCAATGAGCCCTGTTTCCATCCATAGAGTCAGTGTGGACATTGTTGAGGACTACAAATACCTGGGAGTGCACTTGGACAATAAACCCTCAAGCCCTCTACAGGAAGGGCCAAAGCTGTCTATATTTTCTGAGGAGGCTGAGGTCCTTCAACATCTGCAGGATGATGCTGAGGATGTTTTATGAGTCTGTGGTGGCCAGTGCTATCCTGTTTGCAGTTGAATGCTGGGGCAGCAGGCTGAGGGTAGTGGACGCCAAGAGACTCAACAAACTGATCCCCAAGGCCAGTGACGTTGTGGGGGTGGAGCTGGACTCTGTCGGTGGTGTCAGAGAGGAGGATGCTTTCCAAACTACATGCCATCTTGGACAATATCTTGCACCTACTTCACTGCTTGCTGCTCAATCACAGGAGCACTTTCAGTGAAAGACTCATTCTCCCAAAATGCACCAGAGAGCGCCAGAGGAAGTCATTCCTGCATGTGGCAATCAAACTTTATAACTCCTCCCTCTAACACAGACATTTAGAGAGGTTAAAACTGGACAATATTATCTATTTTGTGCAGTAACCCTGGCTTGAAATGTGTGCAATACTCAACTACTACTATTATTATTATTATTATTACTTTTCACCATTGCAACTCCTTAATTATGTTAATTATGTAAATACTATATCATAACATTCCTTTAACTATGTAAATACCATACATATCCACACTCCTTATATTTCTTTTATTTATATTTCTACTCTGATATTTCTACTATTTGTGTAACTGCAACACAGAATTTCCCTTCGGGGATCAATAAAGTATTTCTGATTCTGATTCTGATATACTTGGTCTTAAATTTTCAAATTAATTTGAATAAGAGTGAGTCAATAGCTGGAGATGTTTTCTGGTCAGCATATAAAGATAAAGCTGGAAACATCAATCTGGATAAGACTTCCACCGTAGAAAGTAAAACACACCCCAAAACAGTAAGGTCTCTTTGCAACCAACAGCTAAAATAGTTTTGGTTTAGGTAAAAAATGTTAAGAGATCCTTTCATTTGGAGATTTACTAATAGTGATTCCCAAATAAAAGGAAAGGATATCAGAATAATGTACTTATTTTTGATGAGTACCACAATGATTCATGAGTCAAAGAATGGTTCATGAATTCTGAATGAAATATTCTAATCTCTTCTTTTTCTTATGTGGCTTATGTATTATTTATGTCTACATGCCTATTCTTATTCAAAATCACTCTGGGTTTGCAACCTGTCCCTCAATCTGCATGCACTGGGCAGAAGAAAGACAAACACCCTGAGCAGTTCACCAGTTCACCACAATATTGCTTTGTTCTCTTGTATTATGTTGTATTTAACACACATCCAGCTATGTGACTTCCATACACTAATTTCATGTGTTTTATGAGACTTGATATAATGCATTTTCTTACCCCTGATCCTTTTGCAAACCATCACAAGAAAATGTCTAAGCCCATGTCACAAGGCTCAAGATCTTTCTAGAAGCTACCAGGTCCCCTTGTGGTCATGCAGCTGTCAGTCACCCCACTCTCTATACACACACCTCTTTAAACCCCCCTCCCGCCACTTTTGCGTCAGGCATTTGCTGGTGTCTTCTCAGCTGTCTGTGCCTTAAATAGACCTTATCAGGAGCAGACCATCTTTGAGGGGGTCACTCTCACAGACTTTATTAACTGGAAAATAAATGGTATTCATAAAGCCTTGAATAATTCAAAGACGGTGGTCTTTACAATATATACATAATGACCTTTGGTACAAAGTTGTTCTTTGGGATATTTATTGTGCTTGTAGTTTACCCCTATGTGTGATGGGTGGTACACTTTGGTTCTGTCCAACCTCACTGAGATTCACTGTAAATATAAATGAGGTGTTGTTGGGGGAGGTACCATAAGAAAGAAAACTTTGTGACAAACATTAGGGACTTGAGATCCAGACCATCTATGCTGAGCAAGAGACACAACACACAATCGTAAAGGTACTGTACAACTTCAACAGAGATCTGTTGTTTTTTTCTTTATTTAAGTGACATTCAGGTATGCCGTGGGTACTTAGGATGAGTAGGGGGATAGACTGTGCCTAGATGATAGGAGATGGTGTCTGTCAATTGGGAACGTGGCATTTGTTACAAGGCTCCAACTGGGGTACGAGGCCATGCCCAAATAAGGCCTGAGGGGAGGCCATTTAAAGTTAGAGATAACATGTGCATGGCCATTTGCTACGAGAGACTCAGGTCAGCAGGACACTGATTGTTACCAACAATGGTGAGAATAAAAACATTTCTAATGCAGTAGTTTTCCATAATATTATGCTCACATATTACTATTTTCCAGGATGAATGTAAAATGAGGGTCTGTACATACACATACATGCCATACATAGAGGTTTTGAACTGATTCTTTACTTCTATTATAATGCTTTTTAACCTTGAAATGACAAAAAAAGTGTAAAACTGTTCTGAAACTTGTTTTTTTAATCATTGTCTTATTTGAAACATTTGTACAGAATGGGGTTTGCATCCAGAATTTCTGTGATTGAAATGTGGTTTGGGTATTAAGCTGTGGTGGCGTTATTACAGTTAAAATACTGCTTTTACTCTTGATTGAGTGATGATACTAACATTGTTGGTTGGTTGGATTAAACATTAAAAAAACAAAGTTATATGATCTGTAGATGTTATGTCATAACTGATAATCTTTATTTCTACCAGATGGGAGACCCAATCCAGTTAAAAGATGAGGGAAACAAACACTTTCAGGCAGGAGAAACAGACAAGGCTATTGAGTGCTACACTAAAGCCATAAAGGCCTGCAAGGACAAAAAAGTGCTTGCTGTCATTTACAGGAACAGATCTGCATGCTACCTAAAGCAGGTAAGCAGTTTGGTAAAACAGCGCAAAACAAATATATACCAAATAGATTATATTTGCAATTTCCTTTGCACATTTAAACTTGTATTTAGATGTTTCTGGTTTTCTTGCAGGAAAGTTATGCCAATGCAGCATCTGATGCATCTAAAGGTAGAGTAATACATACAGAATCAAACCAAATAATACCAGCAAAGACAACTTAAACCAAAGGCCATGAGCTCATTATAACCCTTTCTTCTTCTTTTAAAGCAATTGATGTTGATGCAGCAGATATTAAAGCCTTGTACCGGCGTTGCCAAGCTCTGGAGAAACTAGGAAAATTGGACATGGCCTTCAAAGATGTGCAGAGATGTGCAACCATCGAACCAAAGAATAAGACCTTCCTGGAGACTCTCCGCAGGCTAGGAGCAGACATCCAGGCCAAGGTCAGCTTTAAAAAGAACAATACACTCACACACACAAGTTTATATTAAATACTACACTCTAACTGCGTAAATGCATTCTGCAATACTAAATCAGTACTGCTATATGCATTCAACAAGGATCTTATCGCTGAAAAATTAGTTGAGATAGCTTTGGTTGTGGCATTATAAATATATGTTTTTTTTTAAATAATAACTGATAGAAGGACTTATACTGAACCACAAAGTGATGGATTTGGACATGCCAGCCTCAGGAAATGATAAGAATTCTTATTTTGATTCTCCACAGCTCAAGACAACATTCTCCACAGATTCGAGGGTACAGAACATGTTTGACATTCTCCTTGATGAAGAAATGGAAACTGAAAAGAGGGAAAGAGTGGGTATTTTTTGTATTTTGAAACAAAAACATTGATTGACCTTTCTTTTTTATTGTTTGCGTATGTTGTTGTTTGAAAGTGGCTATAAATGTCCAGTTGTGGTTTTACTTCTGCTACTATTGTTTTTATGTCTAGGCTGCCAACAACCTGATTGTGCTGTCAAGAGAGGATGCCGGAGCAGAGAGAATCTTCCAGAATAATGGAGTTCCTCTGTTGCTGAACATGATAGAGTCAGGCAAACGAGAAATGACCCTGGCTGCTGTTCGTACTTTGTCAGGAATGTGCACAGGACACAAAGCACGGGTGAGTGTAGGAAGCGAGTTAAGACAAAGGCAAAGTGAAAGTGAAAATTAAAAATATTATGGGAAGACAACTGCACCAACTGTGTAGCCTTTTTCCAAACACAATCAGACATAAACAGTACTACTTCTACCTATATGATGCCATTAGAAAAACATAATAATATTATTTGCATTCACGTTTTCACAGAATGTACTTAGCGTTTATTTATTTTCACTATCCCTAAACAGGCCATGGCCATTATTCACATGGTGGGCATTGATAAGATGTGCAGCATCATGGCTGTTGACAATGAGGAGATCGCTCTGGCAACCTGCAACCTCTTCCAGTGCATCAATGACGCCCTAACTGGTGGAGATAAAAGGGAATATGGGAAAGAAGAGGCCTTGGTTTTGGGTAAGACTGAATCTTTTAATCATCCATACCTTTAGTATGGATGATTTTAGTATGGTAACTGATTCAGATCTTAATTCTTAATCTTCAACCAAACCCTCCATAGTATCAGACAGAATGTAAAAGGAAAATGGCTGTGGCTAAGCTGCTGTTTATTTTTTCACAGCTTTACTGACAACATTTCTTTAATATCATCTGCAGATGCAGCTAAAGACCTAAAAACCATCCTCCTCTCTCTGTTGGAGATGGTTGCTAGTAAGAAAGTTCCTGGCCATGGCAGAGACCAGGCACTTAACCTCCTGAGCAGGAATGTACCTCGCACTACCAAGAAAGAAAAGACAACTCCAGGACCCTCTTCACTATTGACCATGGTGAGCCAGAGCTGCATTGGGCCACTTATATGGTTTGAGCTACAGTCCTTTGCAGCCTCCCAGACTCTGAGACAATGTGTATTTAACATATATCTATATATGCTTATACTGTATGTGTTTGTTCTCCAGGTCTGAAGAAGATCCTGAAGGTGTGCGGTCAGGTTCCCGAACTGCCAGACCAGCTGCCCATGACAGAAAACACACAGCTGATTGCCAGCGTGCTTCTTGACAAGCTCTATGACGACCTCATATGTGACCCAGAGAGAAACAACTTCAGGGACATTTGTGATGAATATATAAAGTATGTCCATAACACTCAAAGATTTACCATTTACCAGTGTTGTAGCCAGGCCTTTGTGAATGGGGACCAAGCAAACATAAATGAATCCATCTCTTATGCTTTTTTTTTAATCATTCCTTGTCCTCCCTTCCTTTTCACAGATCCAAAATTGACCCGAATGACATGGACAAGACCATTCATGCTGTCAACACTATCTCAGGGCTGCTTCAGGGTCCCTTTGATGTTGGTAATGCCCTGGTTGGAAGGCAAGGCATAATGGAGATGATGGTGGCACTTTGTGGCTCCGAACGTGAGGTGGACCAGATGGTGGCTGTGGAGGCACTGATCCATTCCTCCTCGAAGATGAGCCGCGCCTCCTTTATCATCACCAATGGGGTCTCACTGCTTAAGGACATCTACAAGAAGACCAAGAACGAGAGGATTAAAATCCGTGCGCTGGTGGTGAGTGTGGCAAGGAAAGAATGGAATAGAGTAGAACTTTATTATTAAATGATGTTTGACCACAGCCCATGCACAATCAACAATAACAAAGCAATACAATTTGAAAATGTCACAGTTTGAAGTACATTAAGGCAGTAAAAGTGAAAACAGTGATCAGCTACCAATGGGCACAGAAGTCCTGTTGTTTACTTTGATACAAAAAAACATAAAAATGTCAGACTATACAACTTCCAGATTTTGTCTGTGTTTGATTGGTATGCACTGACATGTCCATTTCCTCTCCAGGGTCTCTGTAAACTGGGTTCAGCTGGAGGGGATGATTATGCTTTAAGGCAGTTTGCAGAGGGCTCCACAGAGAAGCTGGCCAAGCAGTGCAGAAAGTGAGTACTCACACAGATTGTTAAAGTGGCTAGAATAAAGCAGGTTATTGCCATATTAATGGAACACATGTAGAAAATCTGTGAGGAAACTGTATCAGTATTTTCTTTATATATATTCTAAATACCTACTTAGTTCATATTAAATCTTGATGCAACTTCGATGTAAGTCCTTACAATATGTACAGTATACATTACCATAATATAATTGCACCTTGCAATTGTGACCTTCACAGCATCACTAAATACACATACTGTTCAATGTTTCCTTTTTTACTCTTCCAGGTGGCTCTGTAATCCCCAGATTGATACAAAAACAAGGAAGTGGGCGATCGAGGGTCTAGCTTATCTGACTAATGATGCTGACGTGAAAGATGACTTTGTTGAGGATGAGCCTGCCCTAAAAGCCATGTTTGAACTAGCCAAAGTATGAAAGTAACAGACAGAATGAAACATACAGTGTATCTAATTAGACATTAGGAAAAACCTCACTGCTTTTTCTGTGTTTTTAGTCCACAGATAAGACAATTATATATTCGGTTGCTTGCACCCTGGTTAACTGCACCAACAGCTATGAAAAGAAAGAAATCATGCCTGAGCTTGTCCAACTTGCCAAGTTCTCAAAGCAGCATGTGCCTGAGCAGCACCCCAAGGTAAACGAGGAAGGAAAGAAAACTAAACCTTTATACAGCAGATCATATGTAAATTGACACACACTTTGTATACTTTTTTTTTCTCAGGACAAGAAGGACTTTATTGACAAGAGAGTGAAAAGGCTGCTGAAGGCTGGAGTCACTTCAGCTCTTGCTGTCATGGTGAAAGCTGACAGCACCATCCTGACCAACCAAACCAAGGAGATGCTGGCAAGGTGGGACTACAAAAAAATGATGTGTCATCAATTTCCAATGTCATATTGGAATTCCCAAAACACACATGACTCATCCACATGGTGTGATTCACATCAAGACAGCTACAATTGAGCTGATGGAAACGAATGGCTTTTTAATTTCAGTCATGCCATTCCCATTGTTCTACAGTGTTTTTCATCACCTCACAGACCAGACAATTACTTTTTGTTTATTTCTAAATTAAATTGCAACATTGCTTAGAAATTTATGACTGTTAATCCATTTTTTTATTTTTTATTTATCTTCAGGGTGTTCTTGGCATTGTCACAGGATCCCAAAGATCGTGGTATTATTGTAGCCCAGGGTGGGGGAAAGGTGAGTGATAGGTTTGTTAAACATTGAATATATGACATTTCACAAAGTCACAGAACATCTTTTCACCTGTTCAATCAAATCCCAAATCTGGAAAGACAGGGCAGCATGTTGTTGCAAAATATCATTTTTAATAAAATAATGAACTTGTGCAACTTGTGGTTGTGCCCTCAGGCTTTGATACCACTTGCACTAGAAGGGACAGATGCTGGAAAGACGAGGGCCAGCCACGCCCTTGCCAAGATTGCAGCTATTTCCAACCCAGAAATTGCCTTCCCTGGTGAGAGGGTAAGGCATTCAACAGCAGTTGTTTTGTTCATTTCTATGGAAGTTCCCTTTGATATGACAGTGGGGGGAAGGGCAATGGGCAACCACATTGCAATCACCTGTTGACTGCAACTTTTTTCACTTCTGACATTGCTTTCCTTTGCCTATGTTTCTTTGTCTCCTTATATGCTTGGAGAAGATAGAAAATTAACTTTTTGGTGCTGTTGGTAATTTCTATTATAAGTATCATTATTGATGACTGTTCGTTCCTCACTTTCAGAAGTATGTTTCTGAATTCAGTGTGTATGTATCTCTGTTGACTTGATATTTGTAGTTCAACAAATGGCTTTTTAAAATTCAATCTTCTGCCTTTCTTGGCTGACAGGTGTATGAGGTGGTGCGACCTTTAGTTAGCCTCCTTCAAACAGATAAAGACGGAATGCAGAACTACGAAGCTCTGAGAGGCCTCACTAACTTGGCTGGTTTCAGTGAAAAACTAAGGTAACATTTTCCACCAGCACATTACATTATTTCACTGTGATGCTTACAGTAGTAGCTCATTTTCTACATGACTTCACTGCAGTTTGCAGATTTTGTCTTAGTGTGGGATTTTACCCTAACCGGCATCTGTTTTGTAGAGTAAAGATTTTGAAAGAGAAAGCTCTGCCAGAGATCGAGAACTACATGTTTGAGGAGCATGACCAGATCAGACAGGCTGCCACTGAATGCATGTGCAACCTTGTTACATGTAAACAGGTGAGAACAGTAGCTTAAAAGCCTCATGCAATAATGTGAGAACACATGTACAGTGTGTGTGTGTGTGTGTGTGTGTGTGTGTGTGTGTGTGTGTGTGTGTGTGTGTGTGTGTGTGTGTGTGTGTGTGTGTGTGTGTGTATATGTGCATGTGTGGGTGCACTGAAAATGTCCACTCTATGTGTCTTAGGTCCAAGAGCGTTATCTGGAAGATGGCAATGATAAGCTAAAGCTAATCATACTGCTATGTGGCGAGGATGACGACAATCTTCAGATAGCTGCAGCAGGAGCTCTCGCCATGCTGACTGCTGCTGAGAAGAAGCTCTGCACAAAACTGACCCTGGTGGTATGTACAACAGTAGAGCTTTTACTGCAGAATATGAATTAGTGTGTCACATCAGAGTCTGTATTGAAAACCTGTGTGTCCCACTATGAAAAAATACCCAGAAGTTCCCTGGTTAGCTTTTCTATGGAACTGATAACTTTACAAAACCTGGAAGAATCCACAGGAAACAATAACCTGGTTAACACAAGACACAACATGTTCCTAATAGTGTGTTCCAAAAAAAGGTAAAAACGTAGGTCCCATTTAAAGTCGAGAAGGACAAAATACTTACATTTCACTTGTTTATTTGGCGTTTCAACACATACCTTCATCAGAGGCATGAATTTGATTATTTTGTCCACCTCTACTTTAAATCTGAGATATACTACCATTTTTAGGAAAATTCTTATTGGATTTTGGATCTAGCACTCCACTAAGTTTTCCATTGTTGAAGGGCAACCTCCTTTTCCTACACGTCTCTACTAGCCTTTGTGACACTGAACTACACTGCAGCTCACTACATCTGCTTCTTCCATATTTCTTATCAAACGTTCAACCTTACTAAATGAGTCAAGGTCCCAGTTGAATATGAATTGAGTGTCATAGGGGGATACAATGACAGTGATGCTTATGTTTGGGCCATCACGCAATGCTTCTTTTTTGTTGTTGTATGGCAAGAGGTGCATTGTGTAGACAAAATGCATCTGTGTGGGCATCGTTTCACTCTTTGTGCCACTGTATGCATTTCACAATAACATTGAATAATTTGCAGTATAAATACTAAGATTTCAAATGCATTATTTAGTAATACTTTATTACAAAATTTAGTTTTGTGACACACTTGTGTGCCTTTGATGCACTTTTGTGGTGTCTCATAAAAAAGTTACTGAGAAAACACTGATGATGTCAGCATTACATCATCAAGGGATATCTTTTTCTAACAAAGCTTCAGTTTTTCAAATGTCAACTGATCTCTCCCAACAGACTACCCAGTGGCTGGAGATCCTGCAGAGGTTGTGTCTCCATACCAACCCTAATGTTCAGCATCGTGGCCTTGTGGTTGTCTACAACTTGCTCAACTCAGACGACAGTGAGCTGGCCAAGAAGCTGATCGAGAGTGAGCTGCTGGAAATCCTCACAGTGATTGGCAAGGCGGAGGACAATCCCAAGAGACAGGGGGCCATCGATGCAGCACGCACATGCCTGGTCAAAGCTATGGATCTTGGTCTCATCAAACCGTTCACTAGCCCTTCTTAAATTGCTGGCAAAAAGAAAAACCACAACAATGGACATCTTTATCTTCATCTTTATTTCCTTTTAAATACACACTTGTTTTCCAAATGTTTTCCCCCACATCAAAGATATGAAAGCATTCTCCGACCTGACTTCAAATTTTTTTAAATAATCTCTCACAATTTAAATCAGTGTTTTTTTGTTTATATAAGCTGTTTGAGGCTTTTGTAGTAAAATAAGAAGGGGATTTCCCATCAGAAATAATCTCTTATTTGTTTTGAGAAGAAGAAATGTACTATTTATATTTGTGCTGACCATTTTACATGCGTTTTTTGCCACTATTTTCTTAGAAAGGACACATTTCTCTAAACAGAAATACAAGACAGCCCAGCTTGTGACTTGACTCAGCACATGGTGGAAGTAATGAGTTTGAAAAAAACAAAAAATAGGTGAGCTAAGTAAAGTAATACATTGATTAAACCCAATAACAATAGAAACATCTGAATGTAATAAGGGCTAAAAATAGTTTTAAATTACACAACTTCCTTCCGTAACTTGCTTTGCCCTTTTGTAAACTTTTTGTTAAACTCAGTTGCCCTCAAATGTTTCTGACTAACTTTCTGTAAATTGCAGACATCTAGCAAGACAATTTGTGACACAGTTTCTACAGAAATGCATCTTGCTTACTGGAACATACCATCATTTCCTGTTTTCCTGTCATCATATTTGCCCCTCACTGTTTCTTTTATAATTCTATACCTTGGGATGCTTTATGGCCTTCTCTGTAAAGCCAGAATGAAAGGTGTTTTACAGCATTTTACTTCACCATTAATACAAGTAATACCACTATTTGTAAGTAAGTTTGGACCTTCATTTTGTGATGGTGTTAAAAAGACATCTCTGGCAAACCGTTTCCTATCTTCTGCTTAATATCTTTTTTTTTTTTTTAAGATAATTTTTGGGGCAGTTTTGGGCCTCTATTTCACAAGATAGATAAAGATGTGAAAGGGTAGAGAGAGGGGGAATGACATGCAGCAAAGGACCATAGGTTAGAGTCGAACCTGCGGCCACTATATGCGCACCTACTCTACCAATTGATAATCCGTCCACTTATGCTCAGCATTTTAGGCAACTCCTCAGTTCGGAGAGGTTTTGAAACTCAAAAAAGCATGCCGGGATCTCAGGTGTTCCTTAAAAATTACATTGTGATCATGCCATAATTCATAGGCTATATAACTGTTATGGTTAAGGTTTTAACTTAGAACTGCTTTGACAATCATTGTCGTGGGTGTATGGGATTCTTTCTGCTGAGTTGAATCAGAGTGCAGGGTGTCTGCCAGGAAGATTTCTGATTTAAAATGCACGTGACAGTTGGTCACTTCTCATTGTACTTTCAAGTTAAATTACGTAACTTGTGTAATCATGTAATAATAAGGTAGATCATTAACTCTATGTGTATGTTAAAACTGCCCAAAATGATTGCAATTGTTTTTACAGATAAGCCTATAAAACATTGTAATTCTAATTTTAGATAGGGAATAACAAGTTGTTTTTTTCATGTTCTCTTAATGACTCAATTTTTGTCTTACCTATTTGACCTCAATTTTGGTGGAATGCCTATATGGTTTTGCATATCATTGGTGGATTGTGGATCATCCAGAAGTCTAGTAACATCTCTTACAGACTTAAAAACAACAACAATAAAATAACGCAGTAGCTCCAAATCAATTCTGGAAATTAGCACTACACTGGCCAATTAGGGCATAGCCTATACTCACATTACAATTTAGTGCTTGTTTTATTAGTAAGATATCATTAACTTTTTTTCAAAAGCGTCCATGTAAGGAGTACCAGTGATTCCACTACCACACTATATGAGCCTATTAGATACACTGGAAATAAAAATTGAAGAAGCCCTAAAATCCGTGAGCGGTGTAGGCCACTGATTTGGAGTCACTGGGGCACACGGAAACTATTAGGAGAAAATCATGAATTTTTCATAACAAATATTTAGGCTATGTAAAAATAAATTATTTACACATTTATGAGCAATGAAAGCAAGAGTGCGAAGTCATTGGAAAAACAAAAACATCCGTATTGCGTCATCCGCAACATCAGTACACCAGCAGCTGCTGAGGGTGTATCTCGATCGCCTCACATCCCTCAGTCTAGACTGTGTACTTCTAGCCACAAGTCCAGTCCCCGGGTTTGGAACTGACGAGGAGACGTCCTGAAGGATCTGTCACGCCCTGGGGATTGCTGTGAAAGCTGTGAAAGCTCGTGGAGCTTGGACTGTAGCTGCGCAGGTATGTTTATTCAAAGAGTAGTTATATAGTTTATATGATATGTATGATAATAGGTTTCTCAGATATTGCATCAACGGCTAGCTGACATGGAGGGTGGGCTATGTAACTTTCGTCAGTTTCCACACTTTCTAAAAACAGGTGGATGAAAGGGTTGGCCTGCCTCCCTCAGCTCTCGCTTATTATTACAGGTACGTGGGATAACAGATTGTAAGCAAAAGTGTAGCCTACCTGTTCAGTCTCAGTTTTGGCTAGAGCCTATATAGTTTGCATATCAGCGTGGAGCGGCTATTTTAACACGGAATTGAGTGGCCGCTTTTCCCATAATTTGGCTACAATTTAGCAACAATAGCGTTGAAACAAATCCTATCTTGCGTATTTGTGTTTCTAATGCCATTGTTTAGGTGCATAGCCTACTCGAAGTAGGCTATTGTAACATGGACCAGTTGGCGGATATTTAACTAAATTAAATTATAGGCTACATTTAATACGCTACAGTAGCCTAGGTGAAATAAACATCAAAGATGATTTGCTACACGTAGGAATTGCAAGAACTATTTGGATATGCCACCGCACGTAGTAAAAAAAAAAGTCAGCTTGCCTTGGTCGGTTTCCCAGAGTTCCTTCCAGGACGTATACTGTTATGTTTCTGATGAGAAACTATATCTACAACAGGAACTGTGGGGGAGCAATCACTGATCAGCAGTGGAAGGCAGCAGATTGTATTTTGTGATCCAGAAAGCCTCTCAGCATTGATCAATAACATGAATGGTATGTATCTGACAAGTTACCATCTTTAAACTGTGCCCAATGGCAACCATTATAGAGCCATTTGTTAAGTTAGTATGCCTATTTTTGTTTTGATAGAAGCAAAGCTGACCTTCGTATTTCTGCTGCTGTGTAATGCTGAACTCATTCAGTGCTTTACAGTCACATCAAGTCAAGGTATGATAAATCCCATCAATCTCTCATGATGAAATATTTTTACAGTGTATTCATAAATATACTGTATGATGTTACAGGTGAAAATAGATCTGTGTGGCTGTTTTCCTGCAAGGATCCAGGATGTGCCACTAATGTGACTTGTGTATTTTGCAACGACAAGCTAATCTGGAGACACAGTCACATTGCAAATTGTACAGGCCCTCCACCACCCAATACTGTCTGCCAGCATGAAGGTCGGGCATTCGTTTCCATCGATACACATGGTGACTGTGAATTCGAAGGAAACAACGGTTATATTAGGACAGAAACATGTACAGGTATTTACATTCACTTTCTAAGGTCCGTAATACAGTGAACCCTCGTTTTTCATGGGGGTTACGTTCCAAAAAGAACCCGTGATGTATAGGCGAAATCCGTGAAGTAGGCTAGTAACTTTTATTTTTTTTACAATTATTATACGATGAAATACTCCATAATACATTGAAACCAAAGAACAAAACCTTTTTACAGGCCCAAGCATTTGTTTAACAAATAAAAGTACTGTATAAACAAAGCAGCAGACCGTGAAAGGTGAACCGTGAAATAGCGAGGGTTCACTGTATACACTTTGTTTTTCTTGCAATGATTCACACCATCGTCAATCTGAAACAGATTTTCCAGATTGACTGTGTTTACATGCACAAAAGTATCTTGTTTTTTTAGTTTTTTAAACCTCAAATATTAGTTTCAGAAACCTGGTAAACCCCTTATGCTGATTTTGAAAAACCTGAATATTTTACCTGTGTACTCTGATTGACATAACAATACTTCAAGTAACCTATTTATCCAGTTGTTGATAGAAAAGATAGAGAAGCCACATCAAGCAGAATGATAAATGCGTCAGAGTCCAAGACCAGTTTGTTGTTTATTAAAAGGATCCCCATTAGTTGATGCTGTAGCAGTCAGCTACTCTGCCTGGGGTCCTGCCTTGTTTCACTGGGAGTGATGCAAAAGTGACATGATACTAAATCTGCTATTTCCTGCACATCAGTACTCATCACCATCCTACCATTTCGACTTTATTTTCCAAATGGTATTTACTTTATTCTCGCCATGTTGACTTTATTCTTGACATTTTGACTTAATTCTCAAAATGCAACTAAATCAAAAAAAATCTTACTTCCTCTTAATTTTCCCCACTTGATATGGCCCTATAGCTCGGTTGTACCATCCAGCTGAGGGTGCTGTTTGTTAATAATTTTGTGTTGAAGGGAAATCGTGTCACTGCCCACTGACTGCCAAAATTCACCATCTGCATTTTAGCTGTTTAATTTCTCTGCCGTCATTTTTTGCTGACTTTTAATTGTGTACTCCTTTTCAAAAATCAACCCAAAATACCTGTGATGCCAAACTAGAGTACTGATTTGTAGTTATAAATTAAAATGTTACTGTTTAAGATGTACTGTAAGATGGTTTTACTAAACTGATGGTGATTTAGAATTTCAAACCAACCATATTTTCTTAACTAAAACCCAGTCACATTGTATGCATAAAATATATTTTCTGATGTCCAATAATTGATGTCATTCTGTCTAATAACACATAGTAATTCTTCTCTTGTTTTCTTAACTAGACCACAACAACATTTGTGTTTTCACCAGTGGTAAGTTTTACCTACTGCAGATACGCACTTTACATCATGTTGTTCACTGTTTTAATTGACCATTGACTGGAGTTTTTGCTCTTTCCAATAGCTACCACATCATCCCAAGTCACCAGAGATGGTACACCAAAGCACTGTTCAAAACGTGGATACTTTCTCAGTGGGGTTTGTAAGTTCTGAGCACCAGTAAACATGTTTGCTCTGCCATGTTTCGTCTGTTTTTGGACAGCAGCCGGTGGTAAATCTTTCTTTCACCTTTCACATCACCATTGTCTGCCATGATTTAACTTATTTGTTGAATTCAAGAAAATAATGCTTTTTGCTACTAGTCCAACTTGCTTTTACTCTCCCATCCTCTGTCTTCTTGCTTTCGCTCAGGCCTAAAATATTTGTCTAATCAATGCTAACAGTCAGGTGAGATCAAACTTTTTTTTGATGCGTTGCATTTATTATGTATTGAAACAATCATCTTCAATATGTATCTCTTGATTCCACAGGTGGTTCTTTACTAATAGGCTTGTGTCTGATTGCACATTTCTGTAAACGGAGACAAAACCGAGAACCAAATCAACATCTCGCAAGGTAATCAAACTATATTATTGCTATTCACAAAGTTCTTTTATTTATATGTTTAGCTATTGTAATACCCTGTTTCCAACATGTACTCATGTCTAATGTGAATTTGTTGACTCTGGTGTGACTGAACCCCTAAGAGAGATGCAAAGCCCTAGAGAACAAGTGGGAGGTTAGTAGAGAACATAAAATATGCAACATATATCCCATAGTATGTGCAAATGTAGATTTGAATATAATCATTCTAACTTATACTTTCAGTGATTTCATTGTGAGCCTGGATTGAACGATAGCAGCAGCGGTCTGTCTCCGTGTGACAGTGGAGTAAAACTCCTTGTTTCTCTTCTTATGTTTTTGTTCTCAAGTTTTGTTTCTTATTTTGTTAAATAAACATGTTAAGTATGAAACAGTCTACTGTATATTTTATTGTTGTGCCAACCTCTACCACAAGTTACTGAATGTTATGTGCCACTCAGTATCACAGGGATGCCAAAACTCTCATATCATGCAACTAGGAACTAAGATGTGAATATAAAAATTTGAAGGATTTTTAATCTAGTAATGCAGTTAGGAGAGACACAAGATATATCATTGTTATACTAGTTTTAGATAATGAAATTCAGTGATGGAAGAAGTATTCAGAAACTTTACTTAAGTAAACGTAATAATACCACACTGGAAAAATACTCCTATACAAGTAAAAGTCTTGCGTTAACAATGTTACTTAAGAAAAAGTATGGAAGAATAATCAGGAGAATGTACTTTAAAGTATTAAAAGTAAAAGTACCTAATGCAGAAAAATCCTCACAAAAATTTAGAAACTGGAAACAATCAAAATAGTTCTGTGTTTCAGCTGAACTTGTAGGCATATTTATTGTTGGGTAGTTTAATTTTTAACAAGACATATTTTATAAAGTACATGTGTTTTGTGCGCAAAAATCTTAATTTGTAAAGCAACTAAATCCGTCAGATTAATATGGAGTAGAAAGTACAATATTTCTCTCTGAAATGTAGTGGAGTAGAAGTAGAAAGTGGCATGAAAAGAAAAGACTTAAGTAAAGTGCAGATACCTCGAAATTGTAATAAAGTACAGTTGCCTACTTGTGTAAATGTACTTGGTTATATTCCACCACTGATGAAATTATATGCATCTTTATTATTGCTGAAGACTTGGATTGATGTCCACTCCTGTTCAGGCCTGCAGAGGGCACACTCGCGTCCCTTTTCACGTTTGTATCCAGTGGTGCACTGAATGGCAGGCTGTGTGTGTAGGGAGGCAGGGCTCAGGACACACACAGTAGAGACACGCAGGGATTCCTGCTGATCTCAGTGGAGAAGTGACACCTTGGTTGTGCATAGTGAGCTAGTGGTGGAAATTCACTACATAAATTGGGTATATTTATTTTTTTAACCGCTTTTATTCATCTGTTGGGGATCGACTGCTTGAGGAAAGGGCTTTCTGTGAGGACTGCAGCAGCCACTCCGAGGAACACATTATTTCTACACGACTACGCAGAAGAAGACGATTGGCTGGTAAGGTTTCTATGAGTTTGGCATATTTAGTGCGAACCACAGGCTATCTTGTTAAGATTAAAGGTAAACTACACTGACGCAAGCCTTCACCTTATATACATTACCGTTCGTGTTTAAAGTAGGCTACCAGTCTCCAGGTGTTGCGACAGGTGAAAAAACTGCAGGTGCGCTTAAACAGTTTCTGGTCAAATATAGCCTAAAGGTGTTGTTGTCTTAAAGTAACTTTACCACAGGCTGGGTTTTTCAACAATCTTCTGTTCCCCAACCGGAATATGTTTGTATTATTGGCTAGAGGTCAGGATATTGTTGCTCTAAGGTTGTGTGTTTTTATATTTTACCATGGTTTAAACGACAGCATTTAAGTGAATTCGTGGGATTAAATGTGGTGGTGGTTGAAGGGTTGGCTCATTTAAATTTCACCTTTACATACCACATCAATTAAATTATTCTTGCTGTTGATTGTTGTGCTAAAGGCTGTCGCACAACCAGTGTAACCTTAGTTGCACTACAGTCACTTTTTTTTGCTGCTGTTTCTTAAATGAATGAGGAATAAACTTTGTCTTGCACTTTTAGTGACAAAGTGGAAGTCTGTCCAGTTTGATGGGAAATGAGGCAAGCATGTTAGAGGTTGTGTAACACATTAGAGGGCAGAGGAAGAAAGCCACTCCTGGTGTGTATGAGTGTAGAATAAAGCTAATGTATAGATCCCTTCAGTTTAACCTTTTGTAAATCAAGTTACTAAGAAACTAATGCGTGTAGACATACAGCTGCTAAATCCCTTTGGCACAATATGTGCTGTATAGGCCAGGTAAGATTTTCTGTATTCCAAATCTATTTCCTGTGTATCTTTTAGCAGTTGCACTAGACCAGCCTTTCATTTACTGGCCTGAGCTTCACTACCTATCACATTATCACTGCTCTTAACAGTGGAGTGTTACATTTCTTCCCTGGTAGTTGACAGCCAGGCTGCAACTGTGTAAAGCCTTCCTTTGCCAGTGCAAAGAAAAAAGTGATAACTGGTTATCTTGTATGCTATGCTGGGAGATTGAGAGCTGCCTGTGTAAGCAGTGTCCAGTGAATGATCTGGACTTACTGGTTATCATTAAACTGTTGAGCTTGTGTTTTTATAGCATTATATCATTGACTGATTTTTAATGTACAAAATTATGGATGTGTGTCTGAGGGAGAGTTTTCCTTTGTCATAATGAAAAGTCTTGGCATGTTATGTGGCAGGTTTCTCCAAGTCGCAATAGGCAGGCTATTGCAGTTTTTCTTCATCTGACAACTTGAATGAGAAATGTTTCCCTTTAGAAATGTCTCAGTTTTTTTTTTTATTCATTCATTAGAGTAATTGTTTGATGGAGCTTTTTCTTGAGTTTAGCCTTATTCTAGAATCTAGACCATCTCAGCTTTTAACATCTGGTCATAGGGCATCCTGATGGTTCAGCTGGCTAAAGAGTGAAGCGTATCTGCTATTTCCTTGGTCTGTTTTTGGCAGTTCAGTGTTTCTGCATTGCAAAGTGGCTAATAAAGCAACCTATGTTAAAAGATAACTTGTTATTGTTTCCTAAAATATTACAGACATTAGTAGACACTAGTTCCTAATTTGGATCAATGTATGACATTGTGATGATTAGAGAAAGTCATAAACATACAAATCTGACTCGTCTCAAGCCAAGGTCTAGGGTAAGGTGTCAAACAGGATTGTGAGTATGTGGTTTCCTTTATGAGCTTCCTGTTTCTTTCTCATTTGACTGGTAGGCAGTAGAATTGGTCAAGTTTGGGCCAGGTTGGTCAGCTTGCTGCAGAGGATGTTTGAAAGGGAAAACAGCTCATGCAAATCCTCTGCTCTCTCCTTGTGCCTAACACCTATACTCCTGTCCTGCGCTGCCTGCTGTCCTGGCACTGATTTGTCGCTTGTCTCAAAGAGCAGCGTATGTGCATTATGTAATATTTTCCATATGAGTAGCAACAGAAGTGCCACATCACTATAGAGCCTATACATATATATAAAACCTTGTGAACAAAAATCATATTTATTCTGTGACTCTCATCTCTTCTTGGGCTTTTACTGTGATGGATCCAATTCTCTCTTAAATTAGTGATTTCATTGTGATACTGACTCTAATTGTACGGTTTAACCAATAGGACTGATTCAAAGAAGAGGGACACCTTTTTAAGCAAACACTATATTTAGTTCCTATTGTATGAGCTTCCTGTGAAGAGGTAATACAACAATTAAGAGCTGTGAACTTTAGTCTTTTGATTTTGGTTCAAAGAGCACTCTGTGTAATGTGCTGGGATCCCAGTATAGGACCAACATATCAGGCATATGAGTGTCATTAAGACAGTTACATAAGTAAGTGCCCTGAACAGTAGTTCTCATCCCTCTCTTTTATTCCTGATAATGGTCTGACTGTCTGATGTGTAAAAAGACCCAACACGGGTGTGGTCTCATGTTGGTCTTGTTACATTCAAGATGTTCTGATAAAAAAATGCCTCACTGTGATCTTCAAAGCCCTATAAATCTGAATTCTGGCACCTCATAATGCTTGTGTGTGTTCAGTGTGACCTCTCTTGCTACTATACCCACTCTATTTCTTCTCTCAGAGGACCCTCTCTCACTCCCGTCTGCAGTAATACAGTATATTTTTGGTTTAAGGGCTAATGTGCTACGTCCCAGTTGCAATGCGATGAAACCATGACAAGAGTATTTGTTTTCTTTACAGAGCATCATCTTAGGTTATTTAGCACCATGCCATTCTGCCATTGTTTTTTTCAGCTGAGTTGTAGCAACCTTTAACCTCTTCACCAGCCACTGTCCCGTCAGCGGGACCGTTTTCTCCATTATTAGGAGAAAACGTTTTCTTAACTCAAATTGCAAGCTTATCTCTTCATGAACACGGTCATGCAGCGCATCATTAGAAAGCTTAAAGTCTCATGATTCCATTGAGCCCACACACATAAGCATAAGGTGACTTACAGCGGTTATAATCATGTTTAAAGTAAAGAAACACAGACGGATTCTGTGCAGATAGTGTCTAAATTCAGACATGAGTCCTTACCTTTCTCCTCGTGTCTCTCTTCACAGCGGTGAAAGATCTCCATAAACTTTTTTTCCTGCTTTGCCAACAGTTCAAAGAATAAGTACATCCAATCCTTTTAATCCAAAACGAGCTGGTCCCCTCACAATCTTGTAGATTCTGGCCGTGTTTCGCAAACAAAGCTGAAAAGTCCATCATTTATGGACTTTAATCGCTCCTACTGCCGGCTCTGCTAATGGTACAGTGTATCCTTCTATTCAGCAAGTTAGGTTGAATCAACAGCTTTTGATTGACAGGTTGTTTCAGCCAATCCGTCTACTCTAACCTGAGTTATCCCTTATGGAAGCCAATCAAGTCACACGATTTACAGAGGGCAAAGTGGGAAAGATTGACAGCACTTCCAACCATTTAGAATCAAAAGCTATGAAACCAGCCTCCTGTGTAGCCAATAAGAAGACGAGTTGATTGATACCAAACATGACCAGAAAACTTTAACCTTGTGATGGCTCCAGCTGTGTCAAAGCAAAAATAAGGCCTTAGTTATTGCATTTCACCATTTCATCAAATTATAATGACTTATTTCTATAAATTTATGCATGTAGTTATTTTAGATATGTGTATGAGTGATGTGGATGTGTTTTTAATTTGAGAAGTTTTTAATTTTGCACTTTTTGGCTTTTTTCTGAGAGGAAATAAGAAAAACGCACAGACATATCTGTAGAAATAACTTCATAAAATAGCCATTTTCTGAGTCATTTTCTTCTGGATTTTTCTGTATTAAGTTCAGACATGTGGCTGGGGTACTATGTTTGTATGTAGATCATGTAATATGCTTACAGTAGTGTTTTTAATGATTTTACATATGATTTACTTGGACGGAAATAGAAATTCTCTATTCTAACCTCTTTAGCTCTGTGTCAGTAAGACCTAGTGTCACACTGACACAAGAAACAAAAAATTGAGAGTGTTAGCTTCCCAATGACCTCGGGACCATCCCAGAGGGCCAAAGGATGGGGAAACTGTAGCAGTTTTTTTTGGAGAAAAATTTAGGCGAGAAAAACATATATTTTGAAGTGATTTGTGAAGAGGTTAATCAGTTCACCATGGCGAGTGACAGTGCATTTCATTGTAGACTTAGATTTGAGATAATTTGTACGAGGTTTCCTTACTAATCTCGCATTGCTAGACCTATCTCCACAGCCATGTGTCACGGCTGAAGTATGGTCTACCACCACCACTCTAGGATGGAGGAAAAACCTGCTGTTCTCGCTTGTTTGTATTTCTTTAACCAAACTGAGTGGCTCTAGGGATGTAGCACAGTGTCCTTGCAAAATAGATAACGGAAGAGGAGGGACATCCGTGCAGGAATTCAGACTTTATCCCAGCACTGTACTCTATCACTGTACTGTACTCAACTGTATCAATTGAGACAAACTATTATGGTATAGATTTAAGAAAATATATTCCATCTTTGTGAGTCTAAGGACTTGGTATTAATTCCTATAGTGGACATACAATACAACAGAGCAAGACATTTTATAAGTATACTTGTCTGCAGTGGAAAACTAATGGGGACACTGTTTCTAAATTACAGCAATTCTATTTTTGGTAATTTTGGATCTATATTTGTGAAGATAAATGTCATACTACATAAATTAAATGATTGTTCATCAAAATTGGAATTTATTGTCAAGCAGTACTGAATAAGAAGTTGCTTTGTAGCATAAAACCTAGACCGGTCAGTGGGCAGTTTGACCTAAATACTCATTGATCGGATGAGGTTTAGCCTCCACTCCTCTGTTTAGTTGTGTTGCACCTCATCCAAAGCACAGTGTGGGCTGCCCTCTCTCTTTTTATTGTCCTCTTTTATCGTCCATGTACTCATGTCAGCACATACCGCACACTACTGATAGCCATCGGGACTCAGTCAGGATTTCATAATCAACTGTCTTTTATTACAGTACTGTGATTAATGTTTACCCCAGACAACATCAAATCTTTTAGAAAATGAATGCTCCTCCACATTATTTTTCCACAGCAATGGAAAATTCATAAACTTTACACCTGTTGTGACAAATAGAAAATTATCTCCTTAATGTAAAGTCAACCCTTTTGTCTGATATGTTTAAATGTTTCAAGTACAAGGACTGCAGTATGTTAGTTTCTGTAATAACTATACATACAGCTACAAAATTGGTAATTTTTGTAAAAAGACAGCAATAAAAAACTTTAAAGCTTTAAAATGTGGAATAAAAACTTGTACGGGTGCACAGGTGATGTAGATAAAACAAAACATGAATATTCTTTTAATGTTAAATAAATCCTTGAAAAGACCTTTAAATAAACTTAGTTTTTCTTGAGTGAGTGGTCCTCCTGAAAAAAACTCAAGTGAATAATTAAAGGAGCACTTCACCGATATTACACATGAAGATCCTTTCCTGGCCATGCAGAGTAACTGAACACATTTGTGCAGTGTCTTCTATGGCTCTGGAGGAGCTTTCTTCAGTTTGGAAACATATCTTAGCTTTGGCTTTGAGACTACAAATCTATAACAAAATCTGCGTTACAAACTGGAGGTGGGGAATTTAAAAGACTTGGGTAAATCACTGGGTAGGGATTATGTTATTAAAAGAAACAAAAAGGCAATCAGAAAATCTGTTACAAGTGCCAGTGAATTACTTGGGATAACACTTCCGAGCATTGAACACATTTACAAAGATAGACTGGTGAGAAATGCCAATAATGTTGTATGTGACTACACATCTCATTTTAAACTACTGCCATCTAGGCGTTGTTTCTGTCCACAGATCAAATAACAAATAATCTAGGTGTCCAGCTGGCCTGGTCATACTTGAGTATGACCAGGCCAGCTGGGTGTATAGTGTGTGATGTATTTTCTCATGTTATGTCTGTCAGTGTCTGATGGAGGGACTATTTGTTTGTATCATATGTCTGATGTCCTGTCATGAAGTGCCTTGCGACTGTGCCGCAAACTCCGTCTACTACTAAAATACACTATTGAGTTGCATGTTGGGAATTTTAAGATTGGCTGCTCAAACCATTTTGGGGACCAAAAGCCAGGATATCTCAGCCTCTGTTATAGATTTAAACGTCCCCAGGCTATACAAAATCCCTGGAATGCCCCTTTTAAGAGTGAAGATTGTCACAACAATCCTTATTCACAGCACATTATAATGCTTGTAGATGTGACTTGACACATATTCGTCATTCATAGCCATGTTTGTGCTACACTGACTTCCCTAAATTCATCTTCTATAGAGATATGTTAATCTTGGGAAGAGTCTGTCAGGGTCTGTTAAAAATCCCCTTTTTTTTTTTACTTTGCGGCAAGTGAATCTGGATGCAGTATTATCACTTTGATCTAAATGACCTCTAAAAGGGAATTCCCCCCTCCCTGACACCCTCAACATATCGGCACAAGCATTTGTACGAATAAAAAAGGAGGACTGCAGCGTTAATTGGCTGATAATTGTGCTGCTCTTAATAACAATTGGTTGGTTGGAGGGTTGCAGGCAGAGTGATAGGTTGGCAGCCCCGTAGGAATTCAGATTATTCGGAAGTTCGGGTGTTTGTTGTTGCTTGTTGTTGTTGTTTTGGCCCTGCAGAACACTCCATGAAACCTCTCCTACTTCCCTGGCCTGGTAATGACAAGCCTTGCAGAGGCCCACTCAAGGGACCCTAGGGTGCTGGAGTGAGAGAGTGGGAAGGAGAGTTGATAAATGAAAGGGTTGGACAGCAAGACAGAGGACTGGATGAAGACAAACAAGTGGGATAAAAGACCAGAATTCCAAGTATTTTTCTTCAGAAGCCTGTGATCTGTGATTAATAAAGGCAGGGTAATCTTATTCCCTTTTACCCCCACAATTGATCACGTCTGAGAATAATAAATACAGTTCTTTGTTCCCGCAGTGATATGTAAAAAATAAACTTGCCTGTCAGCCTTGTGACATAAAGAAGAGTAAGAGGACTTTGGACTCCAGGGCAGGGTTGAGTACAGTTAAGTTGGGCTTGGCTATAGTGGGCAAGTCTCTTCTTCTCTTAGTGTTTTCCATGGGCTGTGATGTCAGGAGCGGAGACTAGCTTGCGTAGATATCACTGGTGGTTGGATATAGTAAGTGTGCTGTAAGAAGTCCTTGTCTGAAAGAATGTAGAGCTGTAGTGTATCGCTCCATTAGCGCTGCCTCTCCCTGCCTCTGTGTCTTTAGAGAACATGGTCTCTGTTTTCCCTCCCTTTACTCATCTCTGTGTCCCCCCCCCATTCCCTCAGTTGAATCATGTGATTCTCTGGACACAGTGGGTGACCTCCTCCTCACTGATTTTCATGCAGAGTGGAACTAGAGTGAGACACTCTGAATTACAAATACAGGCCGAGTCCTCTCACTAAATTCCTTGTAGTCATGTTGTCTTAGAAAACAAAATATATTCATTCTCTTGCTCTATATCGTGTGATTATGTACTTGTGTTTGCATTGATTGTGCGTTTTCTTTTCTTTTGTATTCTGCTAGGAAAATTGATTTGCTTAGAATAGAACGTGAAGTGGTCTTGTTTGCATGATGCTGTTAAATCACAAGAGAAGCACCCATCCACACCTTTTGTACCCTCTCTCTGTTATTCTGTCCCAATGTCTTTCTTCTGTCATTTTTCATTCCCTTTCTCTGTCTAGCTAATTTTTTCATTTTTTATGTCATATCTGTAAGGTCATAGCACCCCCCTATTGTTTCTCCTTTTTTGCTGTTGCCAAAAGGTCAAATTTGTCAATAGTTTAAAATGTGCATTTAGTTGGTGATGGTGGCATTAACTAGTTGGTGATAGTGGCCATTCGTATATCTCACACTGTTAAACCAAGTATTCAAATTTATGTTGTTGTACACTCTGGACTGTTCGATGATGCATCAGGGACAGTAGCTTTTCACATTGTAAAGAGCTTCCATTGCACTTATGCAACACTTTGCCTTGCAGCACCATGTTGTTAAGACAGATCACTGTATTTTTAGCCACGCTAGCTCTATTGACGGTTTGTCTGTTTGTACATTATTCTTGTACAACTTTCATGACAATATGCAGCTGAAATGAATGATAAAAGTGCCAAAATTTGGTAGCACGCTAATGGGATGATGACACACTGAATGCTAAACATTAGGACAGAGATGGCTTATAACCAAGAGGCCCCAACTTAGAGTCATTTCCTGTATCTGTGTGTCTCGTGGGTTTCACTGCCTCATTAGGAGACTAGCAGCAGGTCCTGAGTGTATTGATTCCAATGGGAGAAGTGAACATGAACAAAGATTATGAATGATTATTTCTTCCTATAGTCACCAAAGTAAATATTGCACCCACTTTTCACAAGCCATATCTCCCGAACGTTTTGGCACTAAAATGGCAAATTTTCAGACCGATAAATCAGGAGAAAATTACCTTTTTTACCTGAGACCTGTTTCTGTCTCAGCAGCAAACTCTCGTGAAATCTGGTGACACAGATAAGCTATGGTCAACTAATGTTTGAGATGGCACTAACAAAGCTAATTTTTGTAATGCTAAATATGGCTTTTAGCTGTGTAAATATCGTTATAACGTTAGCAAAAGAAAACACTGAGAAATTATGCAAATATGATTTTTCATCCATTTTCCTACACTTAAAAACAGGTTGTGCCCACTTAGGAGAAAGGAAGTGTGTACCGTTTCATGCAATTGGGGCAGCGTGTAATTTGCTATCTGTAGTTATTTAGAACCTTGATTAGGATAAAGCCTTTAGATTTTGCACAGCCCTTTGGCCAACTTACATTTTTGGCCCACTAGTAATAATAGCAATATAAATTGTCTCCACGTTGTTAATCCAACTAATCCACATGGGCTGCCAGTGGGATTGTTTGTCTTGTATATAGTCTACTAGTGTATAGTCTATACACACACACACACACACACACACACAGCCTGTCCCTCAGAGGGATGAGGAAAACAAACACACCCCTAGAGGATACAGTGAAAATATGGAACAGAACGCACCAAAATAATACCTGCCTGCTGTTTTACTGCTTCCCTTGGTGTGGGGACTAGCCAGGGAAAGAAAAAAAGAGAAGGCGTGTGTACAGTATAAAATGTGTGACTAAGTTTACAGGGCCACTAAACCTGTATGTTAGCACATGTACAGGTCAAAACTGTACGCATTTTATGTTCTTTGTATTTGTGTTTTTGTTTGGGGCGGTCTGTTTGAAGTGGGTGGAATAAGAGAATTGGGTGTGTGTTTTCTCTCTTGACATTGATTAGCAGATATTTCTGTCAAATGGAACATTTCACAATAACAATGTTATCTTTTTCATCTCCCTCACTCTGTCTGTCCCCGACCAAGCATTTTCTACTCCTCCGCCCATCTCACTTTTTGTCTGTGAGCAAAATACAGTCATTGTTGAAATATCTACAACAACCAGAGGATACATCTGAATGTTTTTGAGGTGGTGGAGGACTACATATCATTTGTTTGTCATTTACATGAAAATATCTGCTTGGCTAGTGGTGGGGAGCCGACACATTAGATGTTTGTTTCCAAGTCGAGATTCCTTTTTCTTTTATACACGGTTGGGGTAACTGAGCCAATTATGTTATCACACTGACACACCAAACGGTGAAGAAGTGTTTACACACGGCGTCACAAAGATAGTGACTACTGTTCCACACCATTCAGCCTTGTCACATACAGTACTTTTGAGGAATTGGATATTTCCTTTAATCTGTTAGTTAACACTTTATTCAATGTATTTTTATCATGTTGCCCGTGATCCTAAAATATTCAGTACTTTGGGTTACTGAAAAGAGATTTGATTAAAAAATGCCAACAACAATGCACAAATGAACACGTTTTCTGAGTTAAATATTGCTTTGGTGGAGTTTACAATATGTGAGCCGTCAAGGATCAAGGCTCAGAGCAGTTAAATTGATGAAGCCGATTCTTTGCATGTGGAGCTAAGCTGACTCCCCATGCATCTTCTTGATTGTATCCATCTATGCTTATCCAACATCTCACAGTCAGGGAAGTTGAAGGTCATGAAAGCCCAGGAGTCCATTCCTAAGCGCTATGTATTGCTGTTCTGCTATTGATTCTCCATTATGTCTCCAATCTGATGCAGTAATCCAATAGTATCAAGGGAAGGAAGCAAAGCAGAGCAAAAATAAACCTATATGTAGTATATGTGTCCTGGTGATAGAAACTGTAGAAACCATCTTGACTGAATACCTCTTAGCCATGATGTCATGATCAGATAGTCAGTTGAATGGTTGTGCTCTACTGTGGAAATTACTGTTCAATTGTTGTCATTTATCGCAAAGTACCAGGTCTCCCCATAGGAAGAGATACATTATACTTTTTAAAACAAGTGTCTAGCATGGCTGGTGACTTGTTGATTGAGCTTTCTGATTCTTTACTATTGTCATTAGTTTCCTTACTGAGACTAGGGAGGCAATATTACTACAGCCACTTAGACATTTTTTTCAGTTCAGATGCATTGGATCTGCATTCTCATCATACCAGACAACCCGGTCTGCTCTCAGCAATGTATTTTCCTTGCCAGGACTGCTTGGCTACAGACTGACTATTTGACTTCCACTGGGGCTGAATGGCACCCTTGGCAATATCCCTGAAACCATGGAGGAGATATTGCATGCAAGCCAGTGTTTGATCTGCACTCAAGTGTGTTTGTTTGAAGGGTGGTAGAGTTTCTGACAAGGGCGTGTGGACGAGCGGGAAGAGAGTTGTTTAGGAACAGAGAGACTGACGGAGAGAAGAGTAAGTAAAGTTTATTTATATGGCACCTTTCAAGAGCAGAAGTCACAAAGTGCTTCATAAGTAGGAAAGATAAAGTCTGGGTTTTGACAAAGAAAGAGTTGTGGTGAGTTTGTCAAGAAAGTTTACAGTTTCAACAGCTTTGTCTTTTACATTTTTACTGAACAGTTTATGTGTTTTTAAGTGAATTCCAAGCTTGACAATTGTGTGAAATGGCAGGTGACACAAAGTGTAAGCTATTAGTCCAAATTTCATCGAAATTTGTCTCTGGTCACAATTGTGCAGACATAGTGTTCCACAGTTTTACCATAACGTATGAAGTCAGTCTTTCATGATCTTGCATGACTTTCACAAAGGCAAACAACTCAACCCCTCTCCACAGGCCAATTCTAAGGGGTTTTCATCCAGATTTAGACTTTCAAGTATGGAGTCTCCTTTTTATTGATCAGTTTTATAAAATAACCCAGTTGGTCATCATCCAGACCACAAAACATTCATAATCTGCCAGAGGCATTAATTTGACAATGATGTACTTTTGTATTTTTAGCTTGCAGTAATGTATTTGATACTTACAACAGGGTATCATTTTACATATGTGTAACAGTATACATGTCCTCACTTTTTTGTTTACCTTATTATACTTCTGTATGCCCGTTGTATTTGTATTTGTAATGGGAGTGTATGACAGTGGAAAGATACGGCTGATTTATATGGCATTTATTTTCATCCACATGTCCAACCATCTGTCTGCCTCTCTTTTGTTGAGAGTTAAACAACGGACCTGCTGTTGTTCACTGCAGCTGCAGGCCTCTCATGGATTGTTCTGGAAACAGTCTGTTAGAGCACCGGCTGGCTTGTGGGGTCAGGTGAGAGAAAGAGAGAGGTCCAAAAAAAAAAATCCCTTTTAACACTCACTGATACTCAGGCCAGGACAGCAGAGAGCCAAACAGGCTCATTAACATTCCTCGGGTTCAGCGCAGGCAGCCAATCATACAGTATGATGGCTAAGGTGGATCAGCATCTCATTGCAAAGTGTTGACGAGAAGTATTCGGATTAATTTCTGATGACACAGCTAATGATTGATATCGTATTGTTTTGTAAAGAACACACTTTTGCCTCAGTTCCAGTCACACAAAGTCATGCGACAAACATGATCTTTTTTTACTTAGGATGAGCTAACAAGTTTTGTGTGACCTTATGTGTTTGTGTTCCTTCCGAAGAGGGGAACACAAAAGACTGAATATTATTTTTAAGGCGATAGAGAAGGTATAAATAAACAAAAACAAATATCTGTAGTTGAGAGGGGTTCTTACAGCTAGAATGCATCACCATTGGTGTTGTCTCTTTGTTTTTAGCAACACAAGAGTCTGTGCACAGATAAGGACTCAGTCTGGAGATAAGAGTTTGGAGATATCTTTTAAGTGTGTGTGTGTGTGTGTGTGTGTGGTGTTTGGTGTGTGTGTGTATTTATCTGAAGACACAATTCTCCTTTTGAAGACTGTTTTTAAATATGGCTACAACATATTTGGTGCTTTTTGAGTAGTATTGCACCCTGCAGCATTCTTAGTTATAGTAGTAGTGTAGCTGGTAGTAAGACTTTCAAAATATGTGTTTCATATATAGATGTGTATATTCTTCAATAGATTCTGGATGACATGGCGCCGCTGATGAAGCAGAAAGACATTGTACTTACGGCTCTTAGAACTGCAGGTGCATTTATATGCAGGTGGAGTGTAGACTGCAGGCTTGCCAGAGCTTATCAGACAAAGTCCAAATTCTGTTGTTTAGTCTGTTGTCTTTCTATTAAGCCACTACTCCTGGTCTGTGTCCCTGTTTTCCCCACTGAGTCAGAGGACATACACATATGACACAGTGTCATTGACTTACAGTATGTCACTTGTGCCTTTTTCTCTGGAGAATGAAACAGGAGGAAAGCACACACGAAAATAATAAGGAGGGAAGGAAAGAGAGTGACAGGGAGTGGTGCAGTCAAATTCATGCATATGATATAAGGAAATGAGACAGACCAATATTTTTGTGGTTCAGTAAGGAATTGGTTATGCTGTGAGCTGGCCAGCGCCAGCAGATCGCTTTCAGCCCCAGGGCTACACCTCATACATACACACAGCTCTGCTTCTTTATGAGGTATTATTTATCCAATGCACACACATGGCCTGTAATATGGAATAAGTTAGCAAGCAGGAGGAGGAGGTGCCAGTAAATGTTTTAGTACTGTATAGTGTTTCATACATCTGCATAGTGTGATTTCTATTTTTTTTATTTTTATTTTTTTGAAGCAGCAGCTAAACTGACAATCAGGATTGTCTTGTTCTCCAAAACAAAATTCTAATAAAAAGAGTTGGGATGATTACTAAGCACCCATGGATAAAGATTTCATGAGTGAGTGTCAAAGCAGAGATCTCTTTCTGGAAACCAGCAATAAGTCAACAATGAGTTTAGAAATAGATAAATTGCCTCTCCTATCAGGCAGATATTAACAAGAGAGTGATGGCATTAAAGTGGCCTCAAACTTATCGCAGCTAATAAAGTAGTCTTTGCTGGTCAACTTGTTCCATCCCATCCTCATTCACATCTGAACCTAAGCACATTGGAGGCTATGAGTGTTTTTTCGCCCCCTGGTTTTTATTGTGTTATTAACTCTTTGTGCGTCTGTTCTCTTGCACAGGGTCCGCTGACGGAGCCAAACTTTCTCATGTTTGCTCAAGCTGACAATCAAGAGATGTCGCCCTGATTGCTGTTTTGTCGGGCACAGCTTTTCATTAAGCAAGGTGAGTTTTTGCTATTGAATCTTTTTACTTTTTTTTTTATAGAAAACACATTTATAATGGAATTGCGAATTTTACGTTGTGGAATTAGTAACAGTAATTTTACTTTATCACAATTTTATTTCAGTTCTTTGCATCTCTTTCAGATGTCAACCACAACAGAAAATGGGATGGGAGGGCCTTGGAGCACAAGCAGAGAGAAAACATACAAAAAGGTAAAAGTATGACTATTAACACAAGAGCTTCACTGCGTTTGGTTTTATTTGACTCTTAAGATGAATGTTAACCTGTTTCCACAACATTTATTTTGGCATGCCGCTGTTTAGAGCCAACAAGTCCAAAAGGTCTTTAATTCTGAGCCTGTGAGTCACATGAGTCCTTATAAATGTCCTTCTACAGCACAAAATGTCCTAAACCCTGCCAGGGCCGGCTGCCAGAGATCAGTCAAGTGCTGGTCACACTTGTTTTTTTCCCCTCTTTTTTTAAACTTTAAACGTCACTGCTTATGGCAGCATTTTTTTAAGATGTCACATTACAAGGCTCTCCACACTGGCTACCACTGTTCAGGTTGGGAGTAAAAAAGTCTTTTTGTGATGGCTACCCACACAACAGAAGTACTAGTGTGTTTATTTCCCGGCCTTTTGGGGGTTTTAATGTGTTTTGTGTGCAGAAGTTATACTACAAAATTGTACTATACAGTACAACAGTCATGTACTTTAATGTCTCAATGTCTGGCCCGATTTTATCATTTTGATGCCATCTACTACTTTGTCAAAGTTTGAATTGTGAAAATAATTTCTTATATTATACTAAGTCTTTAAATTAAATATGAAAATGGCTGAAGCAGACGGGTTATTGCTTTTGGGATTGCCTTTTCTTTTTTCAATCTTTTTAATTTTATTATATTTCACTTTTATTGTTTCAGGCAAGAACGTGGCCTAAATCGTTCCCATGTATATCTAATTACGTATGTAGTGGGGATAGCAGTGACAGTATGATATAATAGCCTGACTAATGAAATGTTTTCTCTTCTATGTTCCCATCTAGACAACGTCATCGGCCTTGAAGGGGGCCATTCAGCTCGGTATTGGCTATACAGTGGGCAACCTCACCTCCAAGCCTGACAGAGATGTGCTTATGCAAGACTTCTATGTGGTGGAGAGTGTCTTTCTTCCTAGGTCAGTGTTACTTAGCATCAACCCACACAGACATGTATACATACCTTCATACTTGCACACACAGCTTCTATACACAGGAAGACATCTTCTATAATGTATACATCATCTGAAGCAATTGTTCAACGTGTGAGAATTGTGTAGCAATGGTTTGCTTATTCCCTTCAAAATATCAGACTTTTGCATAAGCTCAAGGTTATTGGTCTACAAGAGCCAGTGACATGAGTATTGTTTCATAAAAAAACAGATTATGTGTAGCTGGTAACAGGCTTCTCTTTGGCTGTGACAGTTTTATGAAGGAATGGAAAGCAAATGAAGAGCGTCTGCCTGCTCAAATATTATATGTCTGGGTTTTGTATTAAAGACATTTAATAAACTATTATTAATCATGCTCAGTAGAAATTGCCAGCGCTGGACATCCAGTCAAAAGAAATTATGCTGCTTCCACAAACTGCCACAGTCATCATTTATGAACAAAGTGAATTTTGCTAGTCATGATACAGGGATAAAACTATTCTAGTAGATTATTCTGCCAAGAACTGTGAAATCAGCTTACTGTGTGTCTCTTTCTGCCACAGTGCAAAACATATGTCAGTGTGGCCGCTCGGTCATCTCAGGCTGTCTTCACAATCAGCTTAAATAGACTTTTGACATAATCCAAAACAGACCCAGGACTTCTTTAAAAGTGGGACTTGGTGATTTAGGTATTCACACATGCATTAATGCACAGTTGATGGTCAGACATACTGTATCTATTTTAGTTTTGTTTGTTTTACAATTAATCACAATGCCACCTAATAGCACTTATAGTCTCACAGTAGAAAATACAGTCTGTTTAGAGGATCTTATCATTTGGTGTTAGCTATTATATAAACAAAATAGTTGAGTATCAAGCAAAATGTGTTCATTAGTATCATTCAAGCATCAGGAAGAGAATTGTAGTCCTACCAGAATATAGTTTGTCATTTACTTTTGAGATGCTGCACCAGGATATGCAAACTTATTATGTTTCAATGCAAATCTGGTCTTGGCACGCACATAGACATTTTACTGCTGGGCAACCAAATACAAACATTACTCTTGGTTTCCGTGCCTACAGTGATGAGTGTTTAAAAAAACCTGTTGTTACTTTGCTAAGATAGTGAAGTACAAAATATCAATAGTTTCAAGTGAGTCTGTTGTTACATCAACATCAAACTGCACTCCACACTGTCAAGTCTTTTCACATATGGGCAAAATAAAACAAAAAGTAGAGTATTCTTCAGGGTCAGTTTTTTACTAAAAAATCCATCTGAAATTAAAAAAGATCAAGACTACATGGTAAGGAAAATATAAATTACAGAGACCACAACAAGCAAAACATAATCAGCGGGAAGATAAGTCTTACATCTGGCATGTGACATAACCGGTTCCCTCTTTATTGTCTTTACTGTCTCCAAGTGTTTCTGTTCTGTTTTGTAATTGCACACAAACCCTTCTCCTTCTCTTCACTGACAGTATCCTGAGAGAGCGACTGAGTATGGAGACGGCTCTCAGATGCTTTTATTGCTTCACTTCCACTCACCAGACTTCTTCCTCTTGTTGCTCCTCTCTGGAGGTTTTCCACTGTTGTTTGTCCTGTCAGTCTATTGGATGACTGGAGATGTCGCAGACCACTTTGACTCCCACACAAGCATGCACACAGAGACCCCCACACACAAACACACACACACACACACACACATACACACACACACACACACAGATGACTCTCTTATTAGATTGAATGAAACTTTTCCAGGTGCTCTGTTGTTATTAAATGGTTTCCATGCGAGCCATATGTGACAGTCATAGAGTGTCAGTCATTAATGATAGAAAATTCATGTTGTCCTCACACACTGAACAGAGCAGTCAGATTTCATTGAAGTGTAATCACAGGTATCATGTTACACAGCAGGGCATTGCTTTTGCCTGTATCCCATTACCGATATAGCACTAGCACAAAACAACAACACAGTAGCCTCTTCACCTAGAAAACCATCGAAGTACTCAGAATATTAACCAGATTTAGAGGCGGCCTGGAAAGCAAAACCTTTTTATTAACCTATGTCTTGTAGATTTATAGTCAGTGTGATTGATTTCAAGGAGTTTATGTGATGAAGGACTCAACGGATGACTCATGCTAACCTCATCAGACATACTTAGTCCTGTGTGGTGGTGTCAGTGCTGGGACACAGGTTACAAAACAGGCTTGTCTTTGTCAAAGCCCATCTGACAATGTCAGTTTTACCAGCCCAGTAAAATTGTGTTTTTTTTTACCTTTTTGCTTTCTCCCCTTCAGTCAAAGCTCATGTGTTCTGTGGTATTGTTAAGATCCAGTAATCATAGCCACCTTCAGTCTCCAGGCGAATAATTCTATACAGGCCAGCTTTTCAACACAATGCTGGTGAATTTGGATTCCCAAGAATAACTTAACTGAAGCCTGTTCATGCATGGGTGGAGCACATTACAAGAAAATCAATAGCCCAGACACAAAGATTAGGTGTTCACTTTCTCCCTGGTGCTGCCTGCATGTGACCTTGGTTAGAAAATGACATGTGACATGTTTCACTTATATAATGTTACAGGTTTTCTTTATCCCCCCCTAATGCACCATTATATGCTTTTGTTTCTTGGCATGCTTGGTCATTCATCGCGCATCCCAGTGAGGGAAGCAACTTGACCCCAGCACATCACTATCCTGACTTTCGCTTCAAGACCTACGCCCCGCTGGCCTTTCGCTACTTTAGGGATCTGTTTGGCATCAAACCAGACGATTACCTGGTAAGACATTAACCTGGCTGAGATGTAACTGGTTAATATTTGTTCCCCCTTCACATGACAATCCAATCATAAAGTCATAATAATGTCCTTAAATGCAGTTATTGTGCTTCGTACCAACTAATTTGCAAAATGTCATGCATGTGAGGGAGGAAGGGTCAAACAAGCATACAAATTGTATACCTAAAATAGGTCACTATAAAACATCAGATCAAATTAGCCCACTAAGAGGTTTACCCCGAAAAAACGACTTAAAGGAATTATAAGGAAATTAAAGTTTGACATTTTGGGAAACACACTTATTCTCTGCTGGTTGCCTGGCCCAGAAGTAACTGCCAAGAAATAGCCCTGCACATAACCCCATATTTTTTACAGTTCCGATTTTGTGTGAAATACAAAAACAAAAATGTGTTAGTCAGTGAACTTTAGAGGAGGCTAGATGTCATACCCAAGGGGGTAAGCCTCTCTAAACGTAGCTGCTATGGCGCCATTGTAATGCTACGAAGCACTCACCCGCCGTTAGCATTCCATTGACCGCATTTTATTTTTACGTCAATTTGACAGCGAATAACTTTACATCTGAAGCGTTTATAGACTCTATTTGTCCATTATTTATTTCTAAAGACACACAACAGTGTATAAAAGGCTCCATTACCTTGTATCTCACGTTATGGCTCCGTAGAAGACGTTTTTGTAAAAATAAAAACGATAGGAGGAGAAGCTCGCAGACAGTTTCAACTTACATTAGCTGTTTAGGTTTAATTATTAATGTTAACTAGCATTTTAGTTAGCAATAATTAGCCTGTGCCTATTTCATCACCTAACATTTACAGTACCTACGCTCTCCGTCTCTGTAAGATTGGGAATGATTAAGATTTCTCTTGGCACAGCTACCAGAAGACTTACAACTTTCAGACAAGTTGCTCACGTCACATCTGTGTATTCAAGCTCAGTTGGAGGCTGCGCAGTAACGCTTGGCACTCACCGGACAAGTGCTTCTGATATCCTTCATTGGTCTTTGTCCAGAGAAACGGGATCTGTTGGTCCATTTCTGTAACTGTCTTTGGTCATACCCTGTTTCCAGTCTTTATGCTAAGTTAAGCTAACTGCCAGTTGGCTGTAGCTCTATATCTAGATATGAGAGTGCTATCAATCATCTTATCTAGCTCTCAACAAGACTTTCCCTTTTGCGTCAGCAGTTCTATCTATCAGTGTTTCTGTTGAAAACTTCTCTGGTCTAAGCAAATACTCCGTGCTGAACCACACACTTTATTTCTGATAGTAGTTTTGTTTTCTAATTTTAAATTTTTTTAAATTTAATGTAGCAAGTCATGACAGGTGAGACTAAAGCAAACAGGACATAATACATGGGGTGACATGATATATTTAACACGATGGGGCAACACGAAACATTCAAACAAATACAAGAGAGCAAATGTTACATGTTATGGTGTGGGGTGTTTGTATCTGTGGTGTAGGGTTCTTGTGTGGGTGTGAGTGTGTCTTTGTGAGTGTAGAGGAGGGGGCCATAGGGGGTGAGGCTTAAAAGATAAAGAAAGAAAGAGAGGGGGAAAGTATTGGTCCCATGGTCAGACCATTTTTGAAATTTTCCTACCTTTCTTTCCAAATTTTTTGTTTATGTTGTTTTGTTATGGAGACAGTGATTACCCTCCCCAGGCCTTGGGGAGGAAGCTGGCTGGGTGGGGTCATGCTCTGTTGCCCCTTTGCCCAGCCTGAACAGCCCTCTGGGAGAGAGCCTGCTCATGTATTTACATATGGACATACAGTACATGCATACATACTGTACGTACACATGCATATGTATGTATGTATGTACAAACACATCATTTCATCAGCAGTTGATTCTGTGATTTCCCAAAACTTTAAGACACAAACACACACTGAAAAATAGATAAAGAGAAAGAGAGTCATGTTTTTGAAGAGATTCTCATGGACCTTTTCAACAGAAACATTTTGGTGATTCATGTTTCAGTTTGTAAAAATATTCTCAGACAAAAACCTTGGATGTCCAAAAGCATTCACGGGCCGTGTTCAAACACCTCTGTTGAAGTCCTTGTTCATGTGCTCTACGTGCTTTGCCTGTATGTTTATTTAATTTGCTGCTCATTGAAGTACCTTGTTGCCACATTCATTCCTACTCTGCACGTATGTTTCTTGCTCGGAACAAAATTAGATATTGTGTAATCTTGTTTGGGCTTCTTCATGTTATGTTGCCGTTTTCCTATTTTCTATCTACCTGCAAGCCTTTGAAAACATCATCAGCTGCATTCTTTTTCTTGGATGCCAAATTAATTTCTGCATTAGTGAAAGACAAAAGGCTATGGAAGAGAGACAGAGACAAAATGTGACTTAGAGGCAGTAGAGGAAGGATGGCACAAAGCACAGCAGCTTAGAGGATTTACTCTTGATTGATGTCCTTGAGGTGATGGTGAATTTATTCCGACTGGGGCCACACAGTGGAAGCTAATTAAAAGAGAACACACACACACACACAGTATCCGGAATGCAGATGCAATAAACCGCAGATGTGTTTGTGCTTGTAACTCAACGTGACTGCAGTAGGTCATCATAGAAGAGTCTCTGGAGAGAGCGGATGCCTCCAGTATTTCTCCTCTGTTCTGAACATGTTCTCATAACGCACTGATTAACATCCAACATTGCTCTTTAGTTAGCAGCCCTTGTAGTCTCTCCTTCACACATTGATTGCCACATAGAGATGTTCTGTTTTTTGTTTTTTTTTAAGAAGCAGCACAAGCAGTAATTGCTCCATATTATCCTTCGGATGAGGAGCTTTTGTTTCTGTCCACATTAGTGGACAATTGGCCTGTTTGTCATAAGGAAATGTCTGTAGACTTTATTAAAGTTTGTCAGACAGTTTTGAGCTCATGTGATCCAGATCTGGTATTTCCGACGTTAACTTTTTAGTGTGTATGAACAATTAAAGTAAGGTTGACAGAGATCCGCTTTCATTGACATGCTGGTAATGTACAATATATGGTCAAATGTATGTATATCATGGACTTTTTGCTCTGGGGCTTTAATTATGGTTTTAATGATTTGGACTCGGCCCCTTAGTTCCAACTAAGTAAATCTCAATGCTGCAGCATACAATGATAGTTTACCTGTGTACGTCCAACTTTTTACAACAGTTCGTGGAAGTCCCATTCCTGTTTCAACATCACAGACCCCATATGCACAGAGTAGATCCATAAAGAAATGGGTTTCTGAGCTTTATGTGGAAAAACTTGACTGGCCTGCACAGAGCCTTGACCTAAAACCCCATCTCACACTTTAGGGGTTCATTTTAACAGTGTCTTACCTTATTGATGCTCTTGTGGCTGCAGCAAGGCACCAGAATGTGTGAAAAGCATGCACAGCTATTATTGCTGCTTATTGAGGATTTTGGAATTATGTTTAGCAATCACATATCAATGTAACGTCCAGGTGTACTCCTACTTTGAGTGCCTACATACTTTTGCCCACATTGTGTAAAAGAAGCGACTAAAACAAAAAAATACTTGTATTTAAAAAAACAAAACTAGTTGCTCTTCTATGATAAACTTACTGTAATTACCCCAACCCCAGTTGATTTTCTACACACTGTTCTTCCACACTAAATAAACAAAAAATGCCTGTGGTGTAGAATCTTTATTATATCATGTTTTCCATATAAACTTTAA
Source organism: Percina caprodes (assembly GCA_013375575.1). Classification (NCBI taxonomy): domain Eukaryota; kingdom Metazoa; phylum Chordata; class Actinopteri; order Perciformes; family Percidae; genus Percina; species Percina caprodes. Next base: position 2,805,900 of record JABXJD010000006.1, read on the forward strand.
ATAGTGTATTTTGTTTTCTTCTGTATAATAGTTGATCTGTTTAGAGATGTCTGTCTGTTTTTCAATTGGAGCTGTTTCCTAGAAGTTTGACCTCTGTTTCATGTACAATATTAAACTGGTTTGTGTATGTTTTTCCTTCCTCAGTACTCCCTCGTAAATGAGCCTCTAATTGAGTTGACCAACCCGGGGGCCAGCGGCTCTCTATTCTACCTAACCAGCGATGACGAGTTCATCATTAAAACCGTCCAGCACAAAGAGGCCAAGTTTCTCCAGAGATTACTACCTGGATACTATATGGTGAGACACTTAAAGTTTCTTCAGCAACTAGTGAGGTTGCAAAACTCCACTTCTGAGTGTTAAAGGAGTGTCTAAAACCATCTTAATGTTGAATTTGAAGAGATCACTTAGTAGATGCTTAAGTCGCATAAATGAGATGCGGTGAAAATTCTCATTAGCTCCAGCTGTAGGGCACCATTAGACTGAAAAGCGCCTCAGTCAAGGGGATGGAGGACACTTTAGTGGAGGCACAGAAGTCAAACATTTGATAATTTTGCTCACTTATTCATTTCTGTAACTTAATTTACATGTGAGATCTCACAATTCTTTAAACTGAAGAAGAGAAATGAGCCAACAAACAGCAGTAAAACATGATTGCAATAAAAACTGAATTGTGACTCAAGTTGTCTTTCACTTCATAGAACCTGAACCAGAATCCACGCACACTGCTGCCCAAGTTCTACGGACTGTACTGCATCCAGTCTGGAGGCATTAACATCCGACTGGTGGTGATGAACAATGTGCTGCCGCGCTCTGTCAAAATGCACTACAAGTACGACCTCAAGGGATCCACTTACAAGAGACGAGCATCCAGGAAAGAGAGAGAGAAGGCTTGTCCGACGTACAAAGACCTGGACTTCCAGGACATGCATGAAGAAGGGCTTTACTTTGACACCGAGACGTACAACAACCTAATGAAGACCCTGCAGAGAGACTGTCGGGTACGTCGTTTTAGCAGTGTGTGGAACGAGCGATTTTGTGTGTTCATTCTTGTCTCTCTCTGTTATTTGGATCGGCTTTGAAATAGCAAAGTCATATCTAAACAGGAAGGCCACAATTATTCCATAAAAGAAAGCTGTGTGACAGACAAAATAATATAATGAAACAAAAATGACCTAAGGTGCAGTGCCACATAGACATTACATCTTGTGCCATGTCAGAGCTTAGAGCAGATTGCTTTTTAACCTGGGAAAGGGAGCTTAAACGCATGCATCTCTAGCAATCAACCACATTGTGTACTAGTTCAGGGCAATGAGTGTGCATCTTAGATGGGAAAAACACATGGAACATTGGAACATTTTTAATCAATAATTTTTTTAGAATTTAATTAATGTTTTTACCAATAGGACTGCATGGTGTTTCCACTATGCAGTCCAAGCTATCAATTTGCCCCGGGCTCTGTTTTCCCGTCTTTGCGCTGCAATGTTTCAGTGCATGACAGCTCTCCAAATATTGAATGTGATTAAGACATGATCCTGGTAGCGTGAGAGACTCTGAGTTCTATCCAAAGATAGTCCTCTAATCGAGAGGCTTGCATTCTTCTCCATTTTAACGCAGAGGCCCAGGAGACTGTCTCCTGGATCGTTGGAGTTTAAGTATTTCCCTGCCTTTAAAAGTGTAAAAATAGACCACAGCAGACAAAATGAGTTATCTGAAATTGCCCAGACTTCATAATTTCATATCCTTTTTGTCCATCTACATTACATTAGTGTCAATGAAATTGTTTGAAAAAAACAAAAACAGCTTAGCAGTGGAGACTGAAGAACCATGAACAATACATTTTCAAATTTTGCTGAGTTGTTTACACACCACAATTATAATGCAATGAACTAGCCTCCAGGCTTTAACAAGCAAAAGAACCCAAACAGAAGAGCTGAATGGCTGATTTGCTTGTCCTCTGCCTCTAAAATAGCAACAACTGAGATACTGCGGCTCCTAGACCACAGAGTTATGTGCTAAATGTCAAAATAAATCTGCAGATGGACTGATTAACAGTAAACAATTGGATTGTCAAACTATGCAATAATTCTTTTTAGTTGGTTACTCAGCAAACTATATATATAATTGTGCAGTGACATTCCTACCATCTTTTCCTTATGCAGACAAGGTGGATGGCCTCTTGGGATAGCTTTATGGGTAATGACAATGTGACTTCCTGACACTGATTTAATGGGTTTTACCCTTACAGTGGCAGGTTAATGATGGGGTTTAAAGTCCCCTTTGTTACAATCCCATTTGTTCTGGTTGACATACAGTAACACACACACACACACAGCTTCTCCATGGGGTCCACACTCTGACATTCAACCTGGAATCTGACCAAGATATTACTGTAAGTTTGGACCCAGAGACCAGACGGAAAGGCTTCCTGCTGGACCTTACAGACCTGGCAACTCTGCATGACACTCACTATTCAGCTATCATCTTAATTACTTCCATTACACCAGCCTTAACTTAAAAGTTGTATCACCAGTCTGTGATTGATGGCGCATGGAATTGAGTTGGCAGTAATGAGCAGTGTGATGCTGTGATATAAGCTTGTTTGGCTGCAGAGCACTCTTCTCTTCTCTCCTTGGCTCTCCTATGTGTTGTTGACAGGCAAATTTTGCACTACACGTGAGATGACATGACTTTCATTAAATCTTCTGGTTTTGCTACATTACTTTGTGGTTTAGTGTTTCTCTTTTGGGAAAGTGGATTCAAGAAAACCTGTTTAAACCGGTGTGACCAACTGTTGCTTTCCCTCCCTTTAATTAAAAAAGTATTTTATTTTGCGTAAACCTGGGTCTTGTGATGTTTAGATAGAAAGATTACCAGAAATACAAAGGTATGTCAAGTGATCTCCTCAGGTTATGGCCCTTCTCATCATCATTAACCAATATGGTTACTTTGTCGATGTCCTCTATTTTCGTTTTAATATTTTCTTAAGCAGATTGCAGCCATAATGGCAGTGCTTCCTTTACATAACCGCTCATTCACATTTACAACCTTGCCCCAACAAACCCAGGACATGCGCGGTCTACACACTATGTGTGCATGTGATGTACATGCCTCTGTGTGCCACATTTTGCATGTATAAACTCTATGGTGTGGTGTGAATGTCTGTATCTATGAAAGGGAGATTGTTGAGCAGCAACTGTGTTGTAGAGTTTGTTATTGTCCTGGTTTCCTGCGCTCCCCTCCTGAGCGGGAAGCAAAGTGCCCTCTAAGCAGAATGGTTGTCCATTTCCATGAGTAAGCAGCTAACCCCTTCACCCCTGAAGGGGCTGTGGACCAAAACACAGAGGAGGGGTTGGCAGAAGCTAAGTAACAGAGAGGGGCTGGGTGTGAAAAATACATTTTAGCTATTTTTCTGGTGCTTTGTGTTGGGATTACTGTTTGATGGGAATGTGGGAGGTCAGAGTTGAGTTGAAGCAGAAAGTGATAAGACAAAGAAGAGGATGAGCTAAGTGTTTGAAGGAATCCAATATTTCTGCTATGTGGAACACTGCTAGTGCAATAGGTTACGCTTTCTTCCTTTTAAGTCTACTCTCTTCATTACTCTGCAGCTCCCCTGATACTCCCCAAATGCCAAAACAACACAAGGCATTAATAATTCATGTTGGACTGTAACTACAGAGAGAGTGAGACAGAGAGAGTATATTAATGAGATTTGTGATTTGAGGAGACAGACTGATAAATATGTCAAGCTGTTGAGTCAGTGTTCTTCACAGCACAGTTGACAGACCTTGTCATGTTGGGGACAACCCAAGCCAAACGATTAGATAATCTACGTACTGTCTTAATTCTGTTTGAGAATTTGTGAAATAGGATTCCTTTGATTGCACACACAAACAAATGCAGAAATAATTATTCAGACAGTGAATGCTTGCATTCTTGGACAATAATGGGTTGCATAGCAGCCAGTGTAGCCAATCATAAACAACAATTTACTGTATGGGCTTCCCCTCTTCTCAGCCAAGGGATTGTATGACAACAATGGTTTCTCTCACTCTCAGCAGCTGAAAACCAAGATCCCTGACCTTGCAATCAGAAGTCAGTAAGGCTTCAACAGGATCCTTTACCACATTCACTACAGATGGCTAAACCTGTGCGTAGTTCTGAAACTAATAATTATTTCCCATTATCAAATAATAATAATTTTTTTCTCTATTAACCAACTAATTCTATAAAAGTCTATAAAATTTCAATAAATTGTGATAAACAGCTTTTTAATTTTAAAAAGCCCATGGTTTTGGCTTATCTTGTTAATACGTGTGAAACAACATACTCTGATTCCTAATATGAGATCACAACATGCAGAAATAGGTGATTACAATTAATACTATTACAAACGAGGTGTTGCTTTTGGAACAAGTTTTTATCAGGAACAGAAGAAGAAAAAAGTTACCAAAATCGAGACATTTTGTGGAATTAAAGTCATTTATCAAGTCTATGTGTCTTTACACAAATCAAAATGAAAAGCCACTTGTGTCTAATCTGATATGTTGTATTATGGGTGGCAGGTTGTACTCATTAATTATGCTTTAGTAAGTATAAGTAACTATTTGATTGTAACTCAGAGTCAGTGTATACTTGGTTTGAGTGATCAGCAGGGCTACATAAAGGAGTTTAAGAGACTCTGTGTTCTGTCTGTTGAGCAGGCAGACTCAGATTTATTAAAGCTTGCTGTGTCTTAGTGTCACTGCAAAGTGGGGCATGACAGTGAACACTATGGGTAGTTCTACAGCCCTAGATGGGTGGAGGAGGGCTTCAGGGTGGAATACACTGAGAAACATCAGAGATTTATTAAAATCAGGGGATGCTGTGACAAGGATTAGCCCATTCACTGTGAGAAAACTGTATTTAAAATGAGACCAGAGGGCAGGTTGCTCAGGGGAGAAACCTAGACTTAGCAGCTATTGCCTCTAAGTAGTATTCCCCTCCCCAAAGTGATTATTGATTAGTTTTCTCTTCCTATAGATACATAATTTTTCAAAGTCCAAAGAAAACCTTTTGCACTAACAACCACAGAAATGCAGCTGTTTCTCTCAGCTGTGATGGTTTGATTGTTTGCCTGGGAAAGCTGGGGTCCGGACACACAGTAATGGCCTTCTGTGGGCAGCCTGGTGTGTGTGGCTCTATGCAAAATGGCTGCCGTTTGAATAGGCTGTGGGAGTTCTGGTGAAAGGATGCAAATCATTGATATGTAAAAGGAAAAAGCTCAGACAAAAGCCCCAGTGTTTGAGTCGGTCATTAAATCTATATCTGTGTTTGTGTATGAATGGGTGTGACTTTATACTTCAACAGTTTCTATTACAGATGCAAACTGGAATAACAACTAACACTAAAAGTATATTCTTTGCCCATGCATTGAAAATGGCTTATCTAGTGAGAAATAAGAGGAAGTTTTAGGTCAACATCACATTCTTCACAGAAATAGGCCAATTTTCTCTGGATTCTGGGTTACGGCTCTCTTTGATTATATCAGAAGTTGTTTTGTTTTTTAATCGCATCCAGTCCTATTAGGCTTAGGAATGGAGTGTAGGTGAGAATGCCCAAGACAAAAATGATGAACTTTTACTATGTCACTATGTTGTATCTTTGCCAGGTTCTTTTTAAGTCTGGCTCTCTCTCTTTGTGGCTTTTCATCAGTAAAGATACACACATTAAAGCTGTATGACAGAGGGTTTATCAAGAGATCTATGATTCTCAGAAAATACCTTTCACCTCTCCCTTTCTGATAACTCATGCTTTCTTTGCTACACCATTTTATGCCCTTAATTATTCAAGTCAGGAATTATAAACCAATACGGTAACTGTTCTTTTTTTCCAGTCTACAGTAGGTCATACAGTAAGATAAGCCTGGCTACCTGGCAGTGACCCTGATCCCATTCCCAGATCAAGCTCTTGCCTCTTTCTCTACCCTTGTCTTGCCATGGCTGCTACACTCGAGCACAAGGAGACATGAAGTCACACAATCTCTGGGAAACTAGGCCTAAGGCTCCTAAAGGTCAATGTGTAACACTTAGCTCACTGTAGAGAAACACCTTGTTTATTGAGCTCAAAACTGGTTTACACAGAGATTTCCTTTAGCAAGCGCAAGGCCTTTGAGGCGCTGAAGTGTGTTGCGTGATAAAAATGTTTTTGGAGGAAACCCAGGTGTTTTTCAAAACATTTAATAATCTTGCTATATTCACAGTCTTTGAGATGAAGGTGAAGTCAGGAGAATAATTTATTCAGTGTTCAAACCTAGTCCTAGAAAATGTGATATATCTTGTTGTTACAATCCGGCTTGTGCCATTTATTATCGAAGGGTTCTTCTTGTAACAACTTCATGTCTTGTAACTTGCCATAGGTGCTGGAGAGTTTTAAGATCATGGACTACAGCCTGCTGCTGGGTGTGCACGTCCTGGACCAGAGCCAGAGAGAGGGGGGTGAGCCAGGCCAAGCAGGGGGCGATGGGAGGAGACCTGTCGGTCAGAGAGTGCTTTACTCCACTGCCATGGAGTCCATCCAGGGAGACGGCAAGGCTGCAGAAGCCCTCACCACTGATGACACGTTAGTTGGTTCAACTTGGAGAAAACACACACATTATGCACACATATTTGGGCATATACACTCTGCCTCTGTCAGTGTCATAATTCTCCATGTTTTCTCTCACAGATAGTTATACAACTGCGTTCATAGCTCGCACAGGACACTCAGTGTACACACAGTCAGGCTGTAATATAACCATAGCTACCAAAAAACAAACACAGCCACTGTTTAGTATATTTACAGCAATACTTATGAATGTAAATACTGTTTTTTTTTTTTTTTTTAGGATGGGTGGCATCCCTGCCAAAACACACAAAGAAGAAAAGCTGCTCATCTTCCTGGGTATCATAGATATTCTACAGTCCTACAGGTACTGATCTTTATGAGATCATATAAACCTGCTGTGATTATATTTCTAATAATTGTTCTTCTTATAACTGATTGGATCTGTTGACTTTTGGTGCCACAAAACTCATGTATATCTGACCGTATGATCTGCAGAAATTCTGGGAAGTAAAATGTCTCATCAATAGCCAATAAAGATGTGACAATTAGGAGGGAACATGCATGAATAGCTAAGGACTGACTAAGGAGTATGACATCATGGCATGATTCTCAGAGTAACTGCTTTGATTGATATTTGCCCCATGACAAGACCTCTTAATGTTAAATTATCACCCTGCATTGATGGAAAGCCACTTTAGCTCACTCCTAAAAGGACTTTTTTTCTACCGAACATGATTTAAATGGAGACAGCAATCTATAAGTCTTCTTTATTTATACATTGATTTTTCTTTTCTACCTGAGAGCAAAAGCGCTGAGTGACAGGAAAAATCCTTTTGGCTCATCAGCTTTTTAAACTGGTGGAGATTTAAAAGCATCACATAAATCTGTGTCATCCTGGTTGGTTGAGGCATACAATGCACACAGAGTGGGCGAGGTGAGATCGGGTCGGGGAGGAAGGATGAATAGTCCAAATTTGTCTCCACATATCCTGCTTGCTTCCCTCAAAGATAATGTTACACTATTTTAAACTTTGATGTATTTTCTGCCTAACTGCTGAAAACCTGAGTTTGTGTTGTGACAAAAGGGAAGTGTCTCAGGTTTCATCAAGCATAAAGGGGGTGTTTTTGGGTAAGTGGATACATTTGTGACAAGGCTTCTTCTTGTTTTTTTTCTCCCCAGGTTCATAAAAAAATTGGAACACTCATGGAAAGCCCTGGTGTACGATGGTGTAAGTTGGTAGCCTGCTCATATCTGACACTGCTGCTTTCATGAATGAGCCTTTTATTTGGTCATATACTCTACATACGTCTACTAGTGGCTGTCTGATAAAAGCCATGCATTTTCCCTGCCTGTCCTCAGGACTCCGTTTCGGTGCACCGGCCTGGGTTTTATGCCAGCCGCTTCCTCAAGTTCATGAGCACGCGTGTCTTCAGGAAGACTCAGCGTAAGTCTGCAGGTTAATCATTTTCGCACAGAGGGAGAGAAAAGCAGCCAACATGCAAAAACAAAACAAAGAGAAGGGGTAGCAATTGGGAAGTAGGAGATTGTCGCCTGATAAGAAGAGTCAATCTGTAGGCAGTTTTTTTTATTATCTACTGCTAGGAATGTGTGTGTCACTGTAACATAATTAGATTGGTGGTAATTCACTTAAAGTAACTGGTATATTGTTTCCTTGTATTGTCCTGTTGATCACCCAGAGCATTATCTATTCTTGCCTGTTATTGTCTTCTATAGTTAGCTGTTATAGAAGAATTTAAGGCACATGACCCATTATGTGTAGAAATGAGAGCTTTGATTCAATTTCAGAATGAATTCTTTGAAACTAAAGACTCCATGTTGGTTATGTGTAAGCAATCATGTGGCTATGTCATTCAAAAACAGATTGAGTTTGTTGTTAGGCAACAGGAACAGAACAAGTACATTAAAAACCACCAAGATGGATTTAAAAAAGCTTGATGTGAGCGTAGCTGTAATTAAAGCCAGGTAGTAGTTTTGGAACTTCTCATTAGACCAACTATAGTACCATTGTTATGCAACCATTCAGGTCCCCCTGTGGAAATAACAGGGCTGACGCAAAGTTTTGGGGACTTAGCCGTGGTATTAACCATCGCCAAGTCCCGTCAGAGGGAGATGACAGGAAAGGATTTAATTTCATGCCCTGCTTGGGAGGCAAAATGAGGATGGTTTCGGGGACACTTGTGTAATTGTCATTGTGCATTGCGCCCTGCTAATTTTGGAAGCAGAGCATTGGAGTTTCACTGTTTGAACATTGATTCAGTCAGAATAATTGTCTCTTTCCACTATCTCCTCCAATTATCTTCCCCTTTTACTCTTTCTGCTTCCCTGAATATTTGTATCTCTCTCTTTTCTTTTCTTGCCCTCACTTGCTCCATCCTTTTTGCTTTGCAGCACTTCGATTCTCCCCTTCAAAGAGGACTCGTACGTCCATCCCGGCTCTGAAGTCGTGCTCACAGGAGATCCTTTCATCGCAGGCAGATGAGAGGAACGAGGAGGACAGGAGGGACAGGCTGGGAGGAGCATGCAGCCTGGCCAGTCTGGACACACAAGGTACACAAAACAACAAATTTTTAGAAAAACCTAAATGATTATATCATACATGCACTTGCCATTTTACCACTATCCTCAACATGTTTCTCTTGCTATCACTGGTTGATGCTGTGTTTGGCCTAATGGAAAGAAAACCAAGGCTACCTTGTTATTAGCAGCCCATCAGATACTGATTTTGCATGTGTGTGTCCATAGGGCAAGTGTTAAAGAAAGAGTGTGTAGTTTTAGCTGTGTTATTCTGAACTCACTCTTATGATCCTAAGCTGACTCCAGTACAAGAAAGTATATGAATCAGCTTTTTAAGACAGGGTGAACGTTTCTGCAATGATGCACATTCAGCAACAGCAACATCTGACCTTTGTGTGGTGAAGAAACAGGGATGAGCGGAAAGAGAAGTCATGTCTTCTTTCTCGTAACAGTGCTCTCTTACCAGTGTCTCCAACTGTGACGCAACATACTATAAAGCAATTTGGTTTGTTAGACTTCCTGACTCTTACAGTTACTAAATCAGTCTCAAAGAGGAAGGAGAAAAATGGTTTTACTCTGTGGAGTTGATACTCAGTGTCTGTTATTGGAATCATTATATCAATTTACTTCAATCAAATTATCATGCCCTGCCTTAACTCAGCCTTTAAGCTTGTTAAAACTTTCCACAACGGAAAGCACAAAGGAATTCCATTAACAACTACAGTATTTCTCCTTTCCTCTGGTGGATGATCCACAGCTATACAAAGCAATACTGATCATATTGATTGACTAATGGGGCATTTCTTGGTCTTCCAAGAAATTATGACCGTGGATGTCAGTGTTGGTTGATGTGTCTTCTCATTTAAAGGAGAACTCCACAGATTTTTTACAAAAGTTCTGTTTACTCACCACGAGTACTACTCAGTCTGTGGGAGAAAAAAAAAACAATATCTGGAGGAGTTTTCACAAAAGTGAGAACCCTAATCTCGTCTGGGGCTTGGAGACTACAAATTTAGGAATAAAACCTGCGTTACAAACTGGAGGCCTGGAGTTTGAGAGATGTTGCTGTTTACCAGACAGTAAGGGATACCACATCCATGTGATATTTTATCCTCAGCTGTGTTCGGCTCGTACCTGCGTCCCGATCTGGTCCCTGCCAGCCCGTCCTTCTACGAGGGATCTTCAATGGGAACCATCTCCACCTCCTCCATCTTTGTCAGCGTAAACAACCAAACAGATGAGAGGTACGGTTTCTACTTGGTTTTCCTTTTCTGGTTGCTCTCAATATTCGTAACAATCTTTTCTGATTTTGGGATGGAACATGTTGTATATCACCCTAAATCCATGATGCAAGGTTACTGTGCACAAAATGTAGTCTTAATGACGAGTAGGGATGCATGTGAATTTGCCACGGCCAACACACACATACACACATGTTCAAACACTTTAACATTATTGTTACCCGTGCTCTTACTGCACGTCACATGGTCTTATTGTTGACGTGTATCATGGAGCTGGTAGTCTATATCCTCAATGTTACACTTCTGGGATTGCTACGGTGCCACAGGAAATTCTGCCGGATGCATGTATTTTTGCCGATGTCTGTTTCCTTTGTGTTGGAATTTTAAAACTCGAGTTGATTTATGAAGACTACGGTTAACTGCTCCTCAGATCTCTGCAGGGTAAATCCAGACAGCTAGCTAGACTATCTGAGTATTCTCTCACAAAACTATTTTACAGCGGCTCAGTTCGGTGCTTAGCACCAGCCATGAAGATTGTGATTGGTTTAAAGAAATGCCAATAAACCAGAGCATGTTTTTGACTAGCCAGACCCTCCTCCGCTCCACAGCGTGTGGACGGTCTGGAAAAAAGCGGTACTATGGAGCAGGTGACTCAGCTGGCTTGACAGGCATCCAATACACATACGCAACATACAGAATGGACACTACAGTCAAAGGATAAAGGGTGTTATGGTGGGAAGGAAAAAATACTCCAGAGGTACTACACAAATCTTTCCCTGCAAAGGAATATCTGTTTTTGCTTTGGAAAGCCTTGGTTGGCTTGTACTTATTTCATTCACTTGACAACTCTTAACAGCATCATTTGACTCGTAGTTTACAAGTTATTTATTACCTCATTATATTGCAAAATCTGATAAAAATGTCACTGCACATTATCAAATAATAATCATTGTATTAAATAAACAGGTTTTTATTACACCTACACTACTCTTATTACACTATATTGTCTGGACTGGCTGTTAAGGACAGTTTCATTCGTCCTCTTTCCCATCTTTCACCTCTTTTCCTGTCCAGCGGTGTCAGGTTCAGTTTGCTCTTTGAGGCTCTATTGTGCAACTTGCCTGGTCCTGTCCCTCCATCAGTCACCTGCTGCTGCGCTGACATTGTTCTGTCAACTGTTTTCATAAATATTTAAACAGCGGCTTTGACGCGGCCATACTCCGTGCCATTATGCTGCAGAAAGACAAAGAGGACAATTGGGTCCAGTGGCGACTTTATATCCACCAACAATAATCCCTGTCTGACAGCTGGTCTGCCTGTTACACCTTGTGTTGTAATGTGTCACAGTAGGATTGTATTGAAGCTGTTATTTACCTGCACCTGTTTATCAATCCATCTATCTCTACGACTGTACTCCTCTGCTGACCTCTCTATCAGGCTTTCATTTTGACTTTGAACACAATAAGTAGGAAATCACTTGTCATAAAAGGGTAAAACACATTTGTGTTTATCAGGGAGTGAACTTATGTCAAACAAGGAAAATAACCTTCAAGATGACCTCTGGTGGTTGAACATAAAAGAAAGCGAGGAACATTGCACTCAGGCTTCTGGTGGCCAAGTTACATTTAAAGATATATATGTAATTTATGTATGCAGGTTCACAGTGCACTCTATTTCATTATTGAAGTATTTGTATGTTGCAAGTTTTATGCCTTTTTAATTTAATTGAGATCTTCTTTTTCCAAAATACTTGTTACTCTAGCTGAAATCAAAATGACTTAAAGTGAAGTTATGCAAGTTTTGTTTCATCTCTAATGCTATGTGTCCATTTGTGGTACATACTCTCCCAGCAAGTGTCTCATATTGACTTTGTGGTCACTCTTAAAGAGATTTTCTTCATTTCCTCCGAGACCTTTGTGAGACTATGATCCTCTCTGAGCTGAGGCCTCCACTGGCCCGACACCAGACAGGTTTCCCATCCTGCTGGCAGTCGGTTCATCTCTTTGTGTCTTTGATGTCAGAGTCTTTGCAATAGTTGTGATTTGTTTCTGGAGAGTATGTTAGTCCTCAGTTTCCAAGCATCGTTTAGACAGCTGCTTTACTTTATTGAACTGCCCTTGACCCAGACAATAAACTCTCAGGGCTGTCTTCTACATAGGTTACTATGAAGATCCATTTTTCTGTTTCAGAGATGATGTTGCATCCAGCTCCACGTTTACCCTGGAGGACAGTGCTATCTGCCTCACTTCAGAGCAGAGCACCATGGATGTGGATATAGACCGCGATGACGGATCTGTTCTCGATGTCTACTTGGTGAGTCTACACTGTGCTTAAACATGATACTTAATTAAAACATGGACACAAAGTGTATTGAATAAACACCCATATTCATACATGATCAATAGTGCATCATGCTAAATGTAGGTTACTTAAAAAGAAAAATCTGTGTGCACCCTGTAAAAAAATCTATAATCTGTATATCTAAAAGTTTAATTACATAGTGAGGTTACATTTGTCTTATTTCTTGATTATAATTGATAAGATGACAGACATTACAAGACATAACTTAATAATAATAAAATAACAAAATAATATGTAATCAAATATTTACAATAAGAGTGTACTTTTTCTACCACATTCTCTATTTGTTATTTCAGTTCACTGTCACATTGGGGTAATTATTGTTTTGTTCTCATAAGGTATTTTAAAGTTAATGTTGGTTATTGTCATGCATGTTTAGCTTGTTCACATTTAGGCCTAAACCACGTTGATAATCACTTTTTTTTTTCTTCTCCCCCACAGTGAAAAGAGCAGCTTTACAACCTTCATTTCCTCCTGCCAATCACAAGAGAATCTCCACACTCCATTCGACCAGCCAAGCTGGCCTTTGACTCCATTTCCAGTGCTGCTAGATCCATGTTGCCAGTTGTATTGCCAACACATAAAAAGACTGAGATTCTCCACCGGTTGATGGGCTACATGAAGACACCAACAACACAGCGATGGACATCTGCAGGAACCATGTCACATATCATTTAATGTGATGAACATCAGGCTGAACGGAGTGTTGCTTCTTAGAGCCTAGTGCCATTAAGTTTTATATATGTATTCTGTTTTCATGGCCTTCACAAAGGATACATATTTACTACATATACATGAGGAGAGGGTAGATACATTTCTTTAAATGTTTTTTTCTGCTGACCAAAAAGAACTTAAAAAGCCTTTCAAAGTTTTCAACTGCATACATTGCTGATAAACAGAAGAGAAATGTGTACAGTGAATATATGATGACATCTATGTCCCTGATGAACAAAGGACACAAGCAAGCTTGTAGCCACAGCCAACACGGATGAGAAAAGACTTAGATCAGATATGATGGATTCTGAAGGCCAAACATGGACTGTGACGTGGTTAAAGCAGCCACCTTCTCCTTACTGGACTATTATTTGTGCTGCCCTGACAGGAACATGAAGCCCTGAAAAAAGGGCTGTGAAGTGAGAAAGGACAGTCACAGGATCTTGGATGAAGTACAGAGCGGAGGGACGATGCACTCAATCTAGATCAAAAGGCACTTTTGACATTGGTTATGATTACTGTAAGAAATATTTTTCTGAAGACGTTGCTTAGGTGGGTGGCCTACCTTACACAAGCACAGATTTGGATATGTGAATATGCACTTTTTTGTCTTCAAATGCACACCTCTGTAAGTCCTTGATACTACATGTACAGAGACAGTGAAGGAACATTGTAGATCATTTTTGATGTGGAGCTAATAGTTTTGAGACCATATCCAACTATAAATGTTGAATTCCATGATCACACGTCGGTTAGACCATAATTTATTATGTAAATCTCCATATTTTACCATTTGCTGAAAAAATACTTTAATCGCTGAATGTAAAGACAATGCATATTTATATTTAGAAGAGACTCCTATAAATAAACTGTTTCAATTCAATGTTTGCTGTTAATCTGTTTTAGCCTCTGAAAAAGTACTTTTGTGTTTCAACATTCAAGAGCTTCATCTATTTGCATATTGCAGCTGTGTATGTATGAATATTTTGGGAGTTATTCCTTATACAGTATATAGGCCTATAATATGCCTACATACTATGTGTGTGTGTGTGTGTGTTATTACATTATATAATTTTATGTATTTTTCACTATTTCTGAGATGATGTTGAAAACTACAATCTGATTGGTTCACTAGAGCTGTGCTGCGACTTGCCTGAGCAGACGGACAATAAAAATATAGCCTACGTTTATGATAGTATATGATCAAACCAAAGTTGCCAACAAATTCTACATTTAATTACTTAATGGAGATCAATCAACAACACAAAAACCCGTTCGGGCCACCGTCTACAAGACTTGATTAGTTGTTACTGTAAATGACAGTAAGGCATGGATATGCCACGTGGGGAAAATATAATTCTTTTTGTAATGTATTTTATTGTGTAACCTCTCAGTGGAATATCCATAGGTCGACCTTTTTATTGTGAAGGGTAAAGCAGAAGTGTTGAATACTGACACATGTCATTGTTGACTGTGTAACGTATTTCGATTATAGGCTAAACAAGAAGAGGTGTGAGTCTCGGTTAGGAAGTTGGAATCCTTTTTTTTTAAGATGGCCATGCAACATAAACTTGTCATCTCCAATCCTATCTAAAGAGCTCCAGCCAGCTCACAGCGGGGGCTGTGAAGGTGGACGGGCCGGGCGGCAAGCCAGCGACCCCGGCAGGCACAAACCGTCTGTCACGTCAGACTGTGGAGCTACTGGACACCGACACAGTTGGACCAAATTTGCAATTGGACATCAATTTTTGTAAAACTGCCCATATTTGAGCTCTAGATAGTTGATTTATCGCATTAAAAAGTCTCAGAAGTGAATCTAGTAATGCAATAGACGAACAATATATAACGTTTCCATTTGTAGTTCCAATGAGACAACCTTTAAGGGTTATTATTAAAGTCCATGTGTGTACTTCCACAGACTGCGGGATGGCTCCGTCCAGCTCCGGCGATCCGCAGCCCGCAGTTTCTATTTTTGCCAGACGCCGGAGAGCTCTGCAGCAATTTAGCACACGGCAGATAGTGCGGGACAGGAAGTCGAGCACATAAACAAATCCAACATCCGGTTAATTTTCAAAATAAAATAGACCGTGCTCACGGTGGATCATATTTCCCTGCACTACACCTTGAAAAGCACAGAGTTGTTTATCCTCTATTCCTCTGGATGGAAACAAACTGTTTCTACATGAATTTGCGAGATCTCGTGAGTCCTCGAGACTTCAGCTGTCAGTCATGGCCTCAGCCATAGACATATAAAGACAACAATGTCTATGGCCGCAGCCGTACCGCAACAAATCTGGACCTGGTGGGTGTTTAAGGACGGCCGAGATCGGAGCCGACACGCAGCGGAGCCTTTCCGCATCCTGTGGAATTTGGGGGTCACATTGATTGAACATTGGCGCCATCTACTGGATCATTTACACTAATTGCCTTACTGTTTATTAAGCTTCATAGATCTGTTTACATGTAACTTTATATATATATATATATATGGATGCATGTATACATTTTATTATATAGTACCAATGGTTAAATTGGCTTTAGTAGGGATGGTCATCATTCAGAATGGTGCCGTAAAATGACATCAAATTGAGTTATTTTTCAATTAATGTGTAATGGAAAAAGAACCCAATTTGATGTCATTTTAATTAGTTATTCAAACAAAGAGAAATACTTAACAATTCACTTACTTTATTATTTTTTACCTTTAGGCTAATGCTAACAGGCAGTTAACGGATTTTACCCTGGGAAAATGTATAAAATATAACATGTTTGAAAATATTGGTTGACAACTATTTAAACATCTTTTTTTAAAAATTTAAAACAAAATTGTTGATTTAAAAGAATCAGGGAGAATTTCTAATGCGGTGGTCTGGGGGTCCTCCCCCCCAGAAGTTTTTTTTTTTTTTAGCATTAAAACATAAATTTTATGTATTTTGGTGACTTTGTGTCCTATGTGACCTATTTCTATCTTTTTCTAACTCAATATGCCTGAAATATAAAAAAAAAAACAATATAAAAACATAATGGAATACATTATACATTAATACAATAAGACTCTCAGGCATTCTGTATCGCTTTGTATTAATTCTCCTTTAGATTAGACTTTTCTATGTAATATCTGAGTCAGCATACATGTAGCTCAGGCATCATTTATTCTTCCCTCCTCGATCAATTGCATCTTTTGTTGGGGATGTAACCTCCTTAAATGTGCATGACAATGATTCATAATTCATTTGAATTCATTAATAAACACCTGGATTGTAATATTTCTGATGTTTGAGCAAAATTTCTGCTCACGTCCAGAACTTCATGCACATTAACATACAATAACAATAAACATGACATGAAATACAGCCTAATGTAAGTTCTTTTATAAAATTATATCTATCTATCTATCTATATTTTAATTTCTTTTGGAAGAAATGACCTTCACCTTCCCAGCAGTGCCACTAAAACAGTACACTGAACTTGCTTGAGTGTAACAATTTTAATTTACAGAACATTGTCAAATTGCATTACATTTAGTGCAAACAATAACACTTCTAATGTACAACTTAGAAATATACAAAGTGTGTAAATTACTGACAAATTATCAAAATTAAAAACACTAAATGCATTCTTCCGCTGACATTACTCATAGGTCTAGCTCTTGTAATCCTCAGCAAAACAATTATCTAGATCCTTCCCAACCTCTGACCCATTAGACCGAAAATCTGATGTTGAATTTTCAACCATGCAGATCGTCTGATTACAAATCTCCCAACTTTTGTTGTGATCAAACACAATCTAGAATAAAATTTCAATCTTGAGGTAAGATGATGTGAAATGCTGACCCTTTGTACCCCCCATTCCTCACCCACCCCCGTCTGCTTATTTTCTGTGTTGATAAATGCACATCTGGTGGCTGAACAGTTAAGGTAACCCAACCAGGTTTTAAGGGTTCATCCTGGTGTCTAAGGCATTCTGGGGGTAGTTTATCAGTCAAAGGGCAGGAGGCCACTGCACTGTAGTCTGGCACGTGAAATGTAATGTAGAGTATGACTAAAAAAGGTCTAGGGTGTAGATGATACCCTACTCTACATTTTACAACTTTACCTTATGCTGCACAATAGCAGCGGGACTAATTTACAAACCTGACACCAAATGTATCACTTGTCTCTCAATTAAAGAGAGGAATCTGTACATCAGACACTATGGCTGGCCATTTGGAAATATCTGTCAGAAACCGTGTTACATGGAGGTTCAAGACAATAGGCCGAAAACTTAGCATCTATTGACTGCAGCACATCATTGATATCTAATTATGGATTATCACTTCAACTGTGTCAAAATATTGTCCTTACATGACTTCAGACTTAGCAAATGCTCTTTATCGCCCAGTAATAAAATTTAAGCATTTAACAGTCCATTCACATTTCTCACATTGATAAACTGAAAATGTATTCTGTTTTCTCTGTACAATTCATTGTGTCCCTGGTGCTCTCTGAAAGCCACCTCATAACAACCTAGAAATATAAAGATTTCATAGCTTTAGGCTCTGCCCCCCATTAATCTGCAAAGATAGTCATCCCTAGAGGGACAGGAGAAGGCAAGAAAGAGGAGATACTGTACCACACCTCATCAATGCTTTTCCTGTCAATATCTACTTTCCTCTTTCATTGTAGTTACTTTAGCAGCAGCAACACAAGTAGCTGTAATACTAGTGATTAAAGCAAACCCCCAAAAATCAAAGAAGTATGTAATCATAAGAAATGTACAAAACAATTTACAAAATCGAAGCAAATCGGTAACAACAATTCAGAAACCACTGAAAAAAACTCTCAAATTTACATCCAAGTATACCCATGACCAACAGGTGCTGTTGAGCCATGACAATGTGGCTGGGATGACAACTACTGATGGATTAAAGCCGTAAAACCAGTCTCTTCTATAACCCTGTGTCCCATGGGACGTCCTGGATGATAAAGTGTCCTGCATGTAGTAGTGTGTGGTAGTTTAACATTCAAATTGACAACTGAATGGGTCATGTAGTCTTTGACAGCCGATTAAAGGCTGAACAATGTAGTCTCTCTAGTGGGCAGCCTTGGTCCTATGCAAGCCTGAAACACAAAGTAAGATAAGTCAGTATCCCGGAAATTAACAAAACTGAAATAACAGATTCTGTACATTTGCTGGCTTTCTCATGGTTCAAAATTACATATAAAAAGCACCAGTGTAATGAATGTTCTACCAATTTGTTTAGTAACCTAAAGATGTGTTTGGGTTACTGGTTACCTCTTTGCGTTCAGAAGAGGATGGGCTTCCCAGCAGTTTTCTCCTGGACGTAGGAGGTGAAGCGCTTGAGGAACTTGGGATACTCTCTCTTGGCCACTGCTCTGAGGACTGAAGCTGGAGCCCAGCCTCCTGGGTTTACTGCAACCACACAGACCAAAACAATCAGGAACGTATGTGTGTATGTGCAAATTTATGATCCAAGTATTAGTCATTACTATGTTGTACACAAACAGAGGTCTAAGGCACCATCTAGTGGTGAGGACATAATCCTATTTAAAAAGGAACCTGCATGACCTGCCTGGCTTCTCTAACAATAAACTGGCTCAGGATTCTTTCTGCAGCACTGCTTTATGTTATAATAAACTCGTCTACAGGAAGTCAGGGGAGGGGGAGAAGCTGTGCAAGTCTGGACGGACAATTCAAAGACACAAGCACTAAGACAGTTTAACTTGTGCCAGCTAAGAGCTGTACAAAGGCCAATTAGCAGATATATTTGCTAAAATAAGGTTCTGAATTAAATACAAACAAACTCCTCTGTAGTTTAGATAATTCACTAAGTTTGAATTATAGTATGGACTGTCTGTAGACATGTAGAAATATAATTTTAACCCAAATTGATTAAGGGCTCAGCTTAACAGCTTATCATCATTTGAGGTACTTGTAGGTAGATTGTAGCTAGACTGATGAGAAGAGAGAGGCTTTGTTATCTTCCCTAGGGCATATGCACTGATGTAAAAATCTTATTAGGCTGGAGAGGCACTTACCATTGGCAACATAGGTGATCTTACAAAGGATGTTGTCTCTGCTGATCTCTTTATCACCCTCTGGTGGGCTGACCAGCGTTTGGCATATCATAGCAACATTGATTTTGGCACGAACGCACCGGTTTGTGGGCTGGAAGTAAAACAAAAACGTTAATGAATTTACATTTACTGATTTACCATTTACTAATAAAGGGCTCCACAACAAAGTCTTGTTTGACTAAGGGATGTTCTCATAGATTGCACTCGCTTTATTGCCTGATAGTAACAGATGTAATGTAGTAATCTTACAAGGGCATTGTCGTGGTCAACAGAGAAGTTGCAGACCAGCCATGTGTCAGGATCATTTTCGTTTGTTGCCAAGATCTTCCTGATGGCTGACAGATAGAGCACGTCTCTCTGAGAGGCAGGCCACACTCTCTGAAACACAACACAACACAAAGCGCTCAGCTGGCAATCAAACTGGCTGCAGGATGTCACTGATCAAATGTGCAATGTGTTTCAGCAACATCTAAAACCACCAAGAAGCCAATTTACCTTGTGAGTCTGGTAAACAATGATGGCATTATCGGACAACGTTTCCACAACATTGAAATTCTCAATGGTGGCTGAGGGAGGGAAGAAGAGTTTGCTCGGGTCATGGCAATACAACTGAGAAAGTCAAACAGTGTTGATATGATGGGGACTTGTGAAATAGTGACCTACTCTCCCAGTCCATTCGGACAGCCGTGTCCCAAAAATAGTCGCAGACCTCGTGTCCCGTCACCCCCTTCACAGAATGCGTAGCTTTGAGAGGATCCAGCACAATACCGTTCTCCTCGACTTCTCTCCTGTACACCTGTTACACAATGTGCAGAATGTTAGACAAAACAAATAGAAAGTCTTATCTTTCCAAAAAACATAAACCCAAAATCATTGCAAAACATATCTTGAAGGATCCTCTTAATTCCACCAGTGACTGATAACTTCAGAAGATTCTTTCTTTCATAAAAGTACTGATTTCTTATTTGAAGGATTGACCTTTGCTAGGTGATAAATGTTTTACCAGTGCTTCTAGTGCAACCGCAGTACCTTTTTAAAAAAAGTGCAAAAATATTCTCAGCTAGGAATCGAGGGAAATGATTCATAAGCAGCTTCTCTGCTCTGTACTCACCTTCATCTCTCCTTCTTCTATTACCAGCTGCCAGTTGGCATCTCCGCCCACGTCCTGAAGAGAGTAAGTCATATGATTCTGCACCATCTCCTCCACCTAAGAGACGGACAGGAATCGATTAAATTGATGTTAGAAAGTGTTTTACAGTTCTTTACTGGCCTATTTGAGGAAATCCTTTGAAACAGGACAATGATTGGGGAGAAGAAGAATACATTGTATTAGGGAAACTATGCTCAGGTTTATTGATTTATAGTCTGGAGCCATCAACACACCTAGCACATGTGTTGGGGTTTTATTACAGAGGGTTTTGATAACATTACAAAAAGGAAAACTCTCAGAATCTTAGGAATTCTTTAAGCAAATACATTAGCCACATACAGTACAAAACAGATCCTGCTTGGGGGTGTTATTCAACATCTCAACAATGGATTAAGAACACAGCATATAGCCAGACATGCTTGCTCATGCTGTGGAAGACAGAGTCATGTGAGGAAAGTAGCTTTCACTGGATTCCAGTCATGCAGCACTACATTAACATTTTTCCTTTCAGTGGTATGATGACAACCGGTTTGTGATGAAGACCACCTCCAGGAATTTCAATTTTGTCCAGTAGGTTTTTTTTTGTCTTGGTGCATCAAATAATACTATAAATACTTTGGAGTAAAAAACTACTACAACATGCTAGACAAAGCACAATAAATGTTTGTGAAATCTTGGAGAGGCTGGTTAGCAGACATTGTCATGCATCTGCTCATGCTCTGCAGTGGAAAGCAGTGGGCGTTTTCATCCCCCTGCAAGTACAGGTGCTTGCTGTTGACCAAATACAGTACCTGAGTGCTGAATCTGTGAATGTCATCTGAAGCACTGACAAGCTCAACGGAGGAGAGGGAAGAAGAATGGCTATGGGGCTGTACAGCAGAGAGGAAGATTAAAACAGAAGGGAATAAGGAACAAAACAGAAAAAAAGGCACCCTGCAGCAGCCACAAGTGCGCAATCACAACCTGTTCAAGTAGCATTTCATATGAAGCGGTTATGTAAGCGTTCAAATGATTGCAATAAGCACAAACTGATTCTCTATGTGAAGAGATTAAGGTGAAGCATGGACACATTACAAGAAACACACAAGCTACAGTTGGAGAACTTTATAGACAGGACACACTGGTTGTAACATGACGCTGTAGACTGGAGGAATGATGACAGATCGCAAAAAGTAGCAACCGGTAGCCTTAAATTAGAACAAAGTGGAACAGAAACAAGATGTACATTAAAGAGAAACTAAAAAATGTGTTGAGTACCTTGGTGGCAAATCGGTGTGTACCGATGGTAGAGTAGATGTCTCCAGGAGGAACCAGAGTTCGTCGAGGTATCCTAACCTTCTCTGACTGGCACTGAGGGTGAAATTTGGTGAGAAAGAAGAAGATTAAGAAGATGGTGCAGAGAAAGGCAACATCCTTTTGTATACTGTATGCAACTGTGCTTCAGTTAATTTTTATTTGTTTATTTGTTTCCAAGAGAGAAAGATACCAAAGTCGGGGACAGGAGAGATTCAATATGCCTTCTAGACTATGTGTAATTGCTTTATTCATCCAAACTGGACAGGACATTTTGATTGAGCAAGTTTAGACGTCCATCACACCTGCTCCTCTATCTTGTCCTGTCTGTCCAGTGCGGCTTCCACCGCGTCAAAGAACTCATCCTCATTGATCAGGCTGTTAGGCCCCTCCTGTGGAAGGTAAATGTCAGCAATATAAGAATCCTGTGAGAACAGACCTGAAAAAGGTGTAGAATGATAAAATGCACAAGCTGGGAGACATGAGAAAAAGTCAAGAAATCATTCTTATGTGGTTCATCCTGCTGTTTCTAATCTTTTTAAAAATCTAATATCATCTTGCCTCGTAGTCTGGGCCTCCGTAGTGTGACTTTTTCTTCATTTCATACATAGCAGACTTGTAGGCATCTTCTACCCTCCTCCTCTTCTCGAGCTCCTGAACACACAGAGAGAAAGCATTGAAGTGTTGCTAGAGCAACTGCATTAAACAATTAATAACAGTGACACCATGTAAATAGAAACGCCCATTAAAACATCTGTGCTGCATTTAAAAAAGGAGATCTGCTGATCCTTCACATTTAGACAACAAAACAACCGGAATTAAGTGTTATAGAGTTAGAAAACACTCCGCCCCAGTGACAATACTCCTTTCATCAGATTACAGTAGATGAAGAGTCACAACAAAAAGGAAAGAAAAGATCAAAAACAATCTGGCAGACCTACCACATCATTCAGTTGTGTGTGCTCTCAAACAGGTTTTACTTAATGTCTCAGTCCCTGCCTACACAACGAAGCACTGAAACATTGCAAAATCAGCCTATGTATTTGGAGTCTCTGCGAGAGCAAATTAATCAATACACAATAAAATGTACTATGTAGAATAAAACCACACACTCAACAAGAAACTGCTCATATTTCAGACACAGTTCATCCACACTGCAATACTAGAAAAAAACGAGCAACCTAAAGCAATTGTGGCTACAAGCATACTAAAAACAATAGCGTTCTCTCAAAAATACTTAACTGGAGAGAAACCAGACAGAAAGAGACTAAAACTGAAACTAAACAAAATGGAAGCCATTGTGTGGACATAACGCTTCTCACAAAACAACAGGAGGTGATCCTGCTGTCTGCTGACAAAAAGGCAAACCAAGGCCTACTTTAAAGAAGAGGCTGCAAGTCTGTAGAGGTATCCATCTCTGAGTCTGGTATTTCAGCTGCTCTGTCCTCTTTTGCAGCGAAGGCTTCCACAAACTGGACCATGAAGTCTTAGCAGTCATTTTGTAATTCACTCTGTACGAGTGGGAGCAGGCCTGTTTTGTTCCTTTTGAGAGTGTGTTCTGAACTAATTGTATTTCCCTACTCCACATCCGCAAAACTTCACACACATAACCGAACACACATAAGAGTGAGGTAGTTCCACTTGAGCAGTCTGCCTAACTGAAAGAATTTCCCGGCTTTTGTAGGTTTTAGGGTTGGGCAGCATGTCTTCACACACAGAAAAAAACTGGTTCGACAACATCAACTAAACTGATCAGGATATAAGAATGACGTGCTCTTTAGAGCACACCTTTAAAGACACAGACAGCTCTCTACATAAAGCAAAATCAATCATCAAACAAACTCGACGCTGCGCTTCCTTAGGTCCAGAGCAATACACCTGCGATGACATAGCTGCATCACCTCATGGTCAGAAACATTGGTGAAATACACTCCAAGAGCAGACTTTATCATTAAGGCAATGTGGTAAGGGTACAGCACAGTATTAATATCCAAATAGATGCCGGTAGACCGCTAAAGACGGCTTGCACAATTTGCAACAGTGTTCCTGTAGGATATCCGCGCGTGTTTGACGCTAGAGAAATGAAAAGACTTTGGTTGTAATATATAGCGAAGGTATCCATTTCCATATAGACACTGGTAGCCTGCAGCAGACGGCTTGCCACTGACTTCAGTGGTCGTACAACAGTGTGCTACTGCATGCGCCGTCATCTTTTGCGCATGTGGGTCAGACAACTGGATGGAATCCGGACCTACTCATGATGTTATTAGCACACTGTGAGTGACATTTATTTACCTTGTCCAGTCTCTTCTGCCAGCTGTCCTCTTGTTTAACCATCAGTTCGATACAGTGGGACAAGGTAGAGAGGATGCCTGCTGTGGTGGCCTTAAAGGTGATGGCCTCACCCTTGAAGTCTATTCCATTCATACATTTGGGACTGGCAGGGGGGCACACTGGCACAGGCAGAAACAAAGAAATAATTTGTGACTTTATTTTAAGGCCAAGCAACGAAAAAAAAATGTTCACAGATGATTTCAAATAAAGCAATGGTCTGCATCTGCAGGTAAACTTACATTTCTCTTTGCTGCCATTGTTGTTGTGATTATATACGCCATTGGGTCTTGTAGCGGTAGGAAATTCTTCTTCGTCCTCCTCTAGTACTGGTAAGAAATCAAACGCAATCTGTATTTACTATCTGTTCAGTTAACCAAATTATAAATGGCATAAATATCTTAAACTGGACATATAGATAATAGAGTACAGTTTAACATTATCAAACCTATTCAACACGTATATTTACACCTCCAGAGTTGATAGTTTTCTTAATTGGACAATTGTTGAACACACAATGCTAAATTTCATGTTAGTTTAACCTACATTATAGAGCAAGTTTAATATGAAAGTGATTTTGAAGACTGACAACAAAGTGCATTGTAAGTAGATATTGATTTTTTTTTTTCCTTTCTTAATAATTCTAACAAACAACTCTCCTTCAACTCACACTGCATGAACCAAGTAAAGCCCCATATTTAAATTAACTGGTAAAACTAAACAATTTTTTAGATTTAAAAAATACAAGCTCCATAAAAGTGGATTACCTTTGTCTCTCTGAAATTCATCTTTGGAGACAACGTCTGCACAGGTGTCAAAGTATTTCTGCAGGGTGTCTACTTGTCTGCACAGAATGTCCCTGAATGTTTCCATTTCTGCTAGCTTCTCACGCAACCTGTGCCCCTTCTGAGCAGAGACAAACAGAAGTAAAGACACAAAATCAAGCGCTGTCAGGGGAAAGATTGATGTCAGTTCTCTGTTTTAACCAAAAGGCATTCACAACAAGTACATAACAACAGATCTAGCCTTTCACTTGTATTTTCAGAAGGTGCTTTGTGTGTTGATGGAAATATTTCAGAGAGGCGAGGGACTGAGAATTTGACATGATCGAATAGGGCCAACATCAAACTCTCAGGCGATCATGTTTTTACCTTGAAGGAGGATGTGGATGTGGCAGACAAGGCACTGGCTGCTGATGTGAGAGACAACATGGAACCATGACGCCTGAGACTGGTTTCTGAACCATAACCAGACTCTGCCTGAAATTCAGAGAGGGATCAAAGGAAAAAGAGAGAGAAATGAAGGAAGGAGACAGTATGATATGGATGATAAGAAAGGAAACAAAACATTAGATCAGTGTGTGAACATATACACACTAAACAATCTCAACACAATAAGAAAGGATGTAGCTTATAAAAAAAAGAAAGAAAAGAGAGCTCAATTCTTGCAGTGAGCAGCACTGAGTAATGCTGAGCTCGACCAGAGCAGGGCCTACACCTACAAAGGCAGTCTGCTAAAGGGACTCGGCTGACAAATAGACACATGCACCATCAACCCTGCCAGCAGACCTGATACTAGGTAGTTGAGGAACAGTGGAAATAAATTACACTGTATCCCAGAATTGAGCGATCTAGGCTTGATTGCGACTTTCTGGAGGAAAATACCGTTGTACCTTTCAGTACATCCAGTAGACTGTACATGGTTTTATGAAAGAGATCTACTGTATGGCCTTGCATTAGGGAAGGAGGGAGTGGCAGTGACTGCATTTGTTCCATTTAACAGCCAACTTAAGACTGGATGATGCCTTGGACTGCCAACTCAGCAAAGTGACATACATTCATTATAAATAGTGTAAAGGAAATCCAAACCAAGCCAAACAAAACAAAAGCAAAATATTCTCATTTGTTGCAGCTGTTGAGGGTTATCCACTACATTAGAGTGAGACAGCAAATTAATGAGCTAATATTAGAATCCCGTGCTTAAATTCATACCTTTACTCAACCAGTAGAAACAGTAATGAAGAGCTAGTGCAACAGGCTAAAGTCTTATATTCTTCCACTTATGAATCAGGATCCGCACATGCTTGTGGTATGTTTTACAGGACTGTCCTTGACTAAAAAAAATGCTTAGTCGTCTAACACATTATTTTGTCGACTAATTGATTAGAAAAAATGAGTGTCTCTAAAGAATAATGCAAAAGTAGGGACAAGGGCTGTTTTTTGGCCGTTTGCAGATTATCTGTATCAGCGTTTAATTCACCTGATAACCGATAAAGTTAATTAACTAAAAAGTGAGCTACTTTGGCCCAGCTACAGCTCGGTGTCTGTCCCTCTGCTTTGGTTTCACTCACCACTGAGTCTGACTTAATGTCCCGCCCACAACACTATCTGACTATCTTTAACTGTATATTATGTTGAAAGTTTCTAATTTATTAAATAATTGCTTAGATCACCTAAACACAGTTTTGTGTTGGATTTGAACATTCCCAAGAAAAAATAAAAATAAAAAAATTGACTCAAAGATTTTTATTTTCACTGTAAATGCATATCGGTTCCAAATATCGGTTATGCTAAGGGTTGGTCATGGCCTTTGTGTATAGTTTCCTCTGATTATTAAACTAACAAGGTAAGCCATTCCTGTTTACTTAAAGGCATGCAGAGGTACTTCTTGAGCGCAGTGAGCAAACTGAGGAGGAAATCAGGTGACAACCATGTACACATACAGTCCTCTGCCATAGGAGCTTACAATGATTACAACAGGGTGACAAATTTAGACTGGCCAGTAAATACTGGTTAAACAGACCAGGCCAACAGAAAATATTTAGTGGTGCACCAATCCAATATTAAGTTTGGATATTGGCCTTGATATTGACAAAACAGGTTTTTTTAACCTCCGTTGCAGCACATCCTATGTCATTCGTCAGCAGCGTGTGTTGCATGCTGGAAGAGTTGAGTTAACCGTGAAGCAACATTGCGCAAGCCATAGAGTCGGCTTTGTGGAGATAATTCATACTTGCCACGCCAACTAGTTGGTTGGCTGTTTGCAATGTTTGCAAAGTACAATACTACCAATTTAATCAAGCACATCCAAAAGCACCATGTGAATTCAATACATTACATACACAGTATGTTATTTTGTCTCACTTAGGAAAATAATGTTTAGTTAGAAAGGTCTGGTGCCTTAAGTCTCTTCCACATGTTGGAAGGAAGGTATAAGGTGGAAGGTATACAGTTTATTATTAATTCAACAATGTTATTGGATTGGTATCGGGTATCGACAGATACAAAAAGCCCAGGCATCCGTATTGGGACTGAAAAAGTGGGATCGGTGCATCCCTAAAAATAATGTGTAAATATTTGCTGTTAAAGGGTTATGTTTATATTCATACCATATTTGCGGTGATATTAAGATTAAAGAGATACATTTAAGCATTTACAAAGCTCAAACTAACCCATTTTGGTTCAAACAAAACACACATAAAGGGAGTGGACTATATATATATATATATATATATATATATATATATATATATATATATATATATAAAATGAAATTCAATGATACAACAAATCTCCAGCCCTTAATATTGCCTGACCAATTGGTCTTAATGCCTTAATTTAAAAAAATTAGAAAAATCTAACCTTTAAGGACACCAGTTTTCTTTGTTAATTAATAATGTATCGTAAATAAATACAGTGAACCCTCGTTTTTCCACGGGGGTTACGTTCCAAAAAGAATCCGTGATAGGCGAAATCCGTGAAGTAGTAACCTTTATTTTTTTACAATTATTATACGATGAAATACTCCATAATACATTGAAACCAAAGAACAAAACCTTTTTACAGGCCCGCCCCACCGCGACCAGAGTTACTGGATTAGAACGGGAGAAAATGAAAAAACAAATTATGAAAAAAAATAGTACAGTAGGAAAAATAGTGACTCATGTGTATTTCTCTGCTCTTCTGACGGAACCGCTGCATCCCGACTCCGCTCTGTAGCGGGTTTTTCTTCTAAAGCCCGCGGTGCAGGTGTGTTTTTTGAGAGAAGAACATAGTTATCGGTAGTTGTTGTCGCTCTTTTGCCACCATTGATTATGTTTGAGAACTGTAATGAACGGCTCATCATGCATCCTTATTAAAACTTATTGGTGCTGTCGTCCTTATGTTATTTTCCTCCTTCTTTATGGAACGAACGGAAGATTCATTAATTCCGTAATGACGACCTACAGCCGCATAGCTTCTACCTTCCTTTAGCATGTTCAGAAGTTTAACTTTTTCTGCGATAGTTAGCATCTTCCTCTGCCTTTTGGGCCCGACCGCAAGTGCCTTTGTCGGCGCAGAACATTTTGTCGACATTATGGGTTTTAGAGAAACTTGAAATTGCAAGACAATTTGCAAACTTAAATTTGGCAAGCTGTTTTACGTACGTGTATAAACCGCAACGTTATTGACACACAGGTAGAGAAAAAGCTGTGAGACTGTTTAGCCAATCAGAATGCAGAACACAATGCACAATGCAAATCCGTGAAGCAGCGAGATCGTGAAAGGTGAACCGCGATATAGCGAGGGTTCACTGTAAATGAAATATGTTAGGTCCACATGCGATTGTGTTATGTTGTGAACGTAAAAATCAGGCGAATAATAAAAGCTGGACAGTCTGATGTCATCTTGCCTGCGCTCATTACTATTCATGCGCTTGCCCAGTTGCGCTGGGTAAAGGATTATGATAGCCAGGCTCTCACTGGCTAGCTGTTAGCCAATCAGAGTCAAGCAGCTTAGCTTGTTGAATATTAATGAGTCTTCCGGCAGGCTTTCTATACCACACTAGAATGGCTTGAAACCAGGTACCCAAGGCATTTTTTCCACAAAAAAAAAAAAAATGTTCCATTGCAGAACTTCAGACATTACCACAAAGTAAGGAAATGTGTGTGGCAGGGCACCTTGTTGCCACCCCTATGTTAAATTCCCATAGAGGCAGGCAGATGTTTTATGCCAGTTTTTTCATGGATCCAGGATACTATGCATCCTCATAAAATTAATTTGGCCTTTGGAATTAAAATAGCCCCATTTCCCACACCCTTCACCATACCTAGAGATTGGCATGGTTTTATTTAACCTAATAGCTGGTTTGATTTGCATTGAGGTGATTTTATGGAAAGTACCCCATGCCAGGTATGGTGAATGGTATGTGAGGATGTGGGGCTATTTTAATTTCATAGGGGTGTGTAAACTTATGCCCCCTGTATTTTAAGGAAAAACATTTATTTATGATACATTATTCACTCACAAAGAAAATTGGTGTCTTTAAAGGTTGGATTTTTCCTCAGTCAACTTTAACATGGGTGTATTTGCTTATGATGAGCACAGAATGTTATCTGCTACATATCAAGTCCTCAAACAAACAGCCTACATTTTAAGAGTTGAGAATGGCAGTTGGGTAAATTAACATTTGACAAAAAGTGCTCCGGACGAAAAATTTGTCTTACTACCTTTTTCAAAAAAAAAGGATCCGATTCCTTTGATCAGACTGACATTTTGCACAGGCTACTGAAATCATTATTATTTTATTGCTGGTGTGGGCATAGACCAGGGGGTAAAGCAATACATTCATGAAACATGAAGACCAATCTGTGACAACCCTAGATACTGCCATCTCATGCTGCATGACACAGCTGTGAAAATTAAAAACCCACTCATAAACAAAACAATAAATTGCATCTTGTGCCCACAGCTTTGTGATGGTAATGAGATGAGTCAACAGTAAGTGACCATAGCAACGACTGAGTACTTCTACACATCAGAGCATATTGCTGTTAGAAAAATTACCTGTCATTAAACATGCTGGCATTCCATCACATAGCCATGCAGCATAAGCTTAATTTAAAAAAAAAATTTAATTCTCAAGAAAGTCCATAAGCAAAAACAGGATGCAAATAGAAAATAATGTATGCAATGAACTGTATGAAGGAAGACAAACATGAGCCATGTTTATCATTCATATCACAACACTGACATCCTAACTAAAGACTTCAATGATGAGTGACATTAAGCAAGCAGTGTGCCAACGTGCTATAAGCCCACCATTCGGCCATTCCAACACCCAAAGCAGAGCAGGACACTGCTGCAGTCCCGATGGTTTGCTGGCCCCAACATGGCCCAGACGCTGCCTCAACACTCCCACTCTTCTGACAATTTAGAGGCTTAAATCCTGTATTCCTGTTTGTCTGGACACACCTCACTGAGGAACAAAAGGGAAGAGGAGGAGGTGAAGAAAAAAAGCCATATAGACTCAGCTTAGGTCATCAAGTAAAGACAGCAGCTATAAGAGAGGTAAAGGAGGAATACGAAAAAGTCATTTTCTTCATAGCGGTCAGGGAGTGGCAGACACTAGCTGCTCCATGAAGCAGAAGAGACAGACTGAGCCAATAAGACGAGTCTTGAAATGCCTCGGCAGAGTAAAGCAGGTCTGGTTTCAGTCAGATCTTTCGCAGACACACAAATGGACTCAAAGACACAAGTGCATGCACTCCACTCTGCTGTGTACATATATCAACAGACCACACACCCTGATATGCAAAACCTTTTTATCTTGTCCATGTTTATGTCCAGCATCCATCACTGAGCAAGTGACCGTGAGTGTGTGTTTGCAAGTATGAGACAGAGCAAGAGGGGGATAAAAATGAAGAGTGCATGCATATATGCATGAGAGAGAGAGAGAGAGAGAGAGAGAGAGAGAGAGAGAGAGAGAGAGAGAGAGAGAGAGAGATATGTCTGGATCATCTGCCTGACTCTACTTTTATCCTTTCTTATTCTGATAACTGATATTTACTGATGATTGTGAAACTTGATCTGGACCAATGGTGTTTAGACTGTGCATGCCAGCCAGAAGAAGTGGCGGAAAACTACAAATACAGTGTTTTTTCCCATCCCCTATCTCCCCTCTAAATCTTACAGAATGGAATAGTCTTCTCAGTATGATCAAGAGAGTTTTGTGTCCTTCTTCATTTGTGTTGCTGTGCAATAAAAAAGAAGGAAAAATGCATTATTCATTAGGAGCTGCACTTCACGTCCCAGCACTTAGCAGAACATTTTCCACCACCAACACACACATAAAAACACAAATGCACTTGAACAAAAACAGTTTTTTCCCCTGTAGAATAACTAACCAAATTTGGTGATATTGATATGTCAATGGTGGTGGTTATTTGCCGTTGCAAAGTGGCTTATACAAGGCATTTAAAAGCAGTAATCATGACCAGTTCAACCCATATTAAAGCACAATTATGGTGTTTAGATAATTGCATAAACCCAGCTCTACGGACAGGTAGTGCTGCATTAGGCTTACTGAGGTGACTGTAGGTCATAATCCAGACATAACCCTGAAATACTCTCACACCGTTGTTAATAGACTGGAGACCTGCGGTCGCTCACACTCAGTTGCCAACACCCAGTAGCACTAACAAAACCACCCACAGCACCATTTAGTGGAGAAGCAGGCCTAATAAGAATTCACAGGATACGGATTCTTTTTTTTAAGGGTGGCACACTTATGGTGATTTCTCAACTACAGTGTTTTCGTGTGGCAAACTCAGTCAAGGAAAGTTACAAAATTCACATTAATTGTGCATAAGGATTTTTGACCAAATACCTCAATATTGATACCACAACAATATTGAAGCGTTGCCTACAAAATATTTACACAATGAGATTTTTGCTAAATAATCATCAGTAATGTGGACATAAGGTCTAAGTGGATAAAGGAAAATAACAGAACAACTACAACAGTCTGGTATGTTCACAAAATGACATAACTTTACTGTAATGCAGCCTCTAAAACCAGGAAAAGACACCACTCATGCCATATTACGATATTACAAGATCCAAAATCAAAGACGATTTCTAGTCTCGTATCACGATAGATAAAACATTGATATATTGCTCAGCTCTTAATTGTGCAATGGTAAAATGTAGGTTTGTCTTGTCTCTCTCCCACAGGTTCACCCAGTGTCAGAAATTAAGAGGGGGGCAAAGAGCAAAAATTTTTTTATTTTTTATTTACCAGTTTAGGTAAATATTCTAATAATTAAGCTATCATTTCATTTTCAATCATTTCCTTTAATTTCCATTTCCAAGACCCAGATTACACACAGTATAGAACTGTAATTCACCAAATGTAACTGTAGTACTAAGACACTGGCTGAAATTAACCAAGTTTATGTACCATCTGTGGATCAGAACACTATAAGCATAGCAATAAAATTGAAATAAAACAATATATAATAATGATAATAATAATAATAATAATAATAATAATAATATAGATTATTAATATTTAGAGCATACTAACTCAACCTAAATTAGGTGTAACAGCTGATTTTGGACAGATAACTTCACTCATGACAACATATACACTACCGTTCAAAAGTTTGGGGTCACATTGAAATGTCCTTATTTTTGAAGGAAAAGCACTGTACTTTTCAATGAAGATAACTTTAAACTAGTCTTAACTTTGAAGAAATACACTCTATACATTGCTAATGTGGTAAATGACTATTCTAGCTGCAAATGTCTGGTTTTTGGTGCAATATGTACATAGGTGTATAGAGGCCCATTTCCAGCAACTATCACTCCAGTGTTCTAATGGTACAATGTGTTTGCTCATTGGCTCAGAAGGCTAATTGATGATTAGAAAACCCTTGTGTAATCATGTTCACACATCTGAAAACAGTTTAGGTCGTTACAGAAGCTACAAAACTGACCTTCCTTTGAGCAGATTGAGTTTCTGGAGCATCACATTTGTGGGGTCAATTAAACGCTCAAAATGGCCAGAAAAAGAGAACTTTCATCTGAAACTCGACAGTCTATTCTTGTCCTTAGAAATGAAGGCTATTTCATGCGAGACATTGCTAAGAAATTGAAGATTTCCTACAACGGTGTGTACTACTCCCTTCAGAGGACAGCACAAACAGGCTCTAACCAGAGTAGAAAAAGAAGTGGGAGGCCGCGTTGCACAACTGAGCAAGAAGATAAGTACATTAGAGTCTCTAGTTTGACAAACAGACTCCTCACAGGTCCCCAGCTGGCATCTTCATTAAATAATACCCGCAAAACACCAGTGTCAACATGTACAGTGAAGTGGCGGCTGCGGGATTCTGGGCTTCAGGGCAGAGTGGCAAAGAAAAAGCCATATCTGAGACTGGCCAATAAAGGAAAAAGATTAAGATGGGCAAAAGAACACAGACATTGGACAGAGGAAGACTGGAAAAAAGTGTTGTGGACGGATGAATCCAAGTTTGAGGTGTTTGGATCACAAAGAAGAACGTTTGTGAGACGCAGAACAAATGAAAAGATGCTGGAAGAATGCCTGACGCCATCTGTTAAGCATGGTGGAGGTAATATGATGGTCTGGGGTTGCTTTGGTGCTGGTAAGGTGGGAGATTTGTACAGGGTAAAAGGGATTCTGAATAAGGAAGGCTATCACTCCATTTTGCAACGCCATGCCATACCCAGTGGACAGCGCTTGATTAGAGCCAATTTCATCCTACAACAGGACAATGACCCTAAACACACCTCCAAATTGTGCAAGAACTATTTAGAGCAGAAGCAGGCAGCTGGTATTCTATCGGTAATGGAGTGGCCAGCGCAGTCACCAGATCTGAACCCCATTGAGCTGTTGTGGGAGCAGCTTGACCGTATGGTATGCAAGAAGTGCCCATCCAACCAATCCAACTTGTGGGAGCTGCTTCTGGAAGCGTGGGGTGCAATTTCTCCAGATTACCTCAACAAATTAACAGCTAGAATGCCAAAGGTCTGCAATGCTGTAATTGCTGCAAATGGAGGATTCTTTGACGAAAGCAAAGTTTGATGTAAAAAAAATCTTATTTCAAATACAAATCATTATTTCTAACCTTGTCAATGTCTTGACTCTATTTTCTATTCATTTCACAACGTATGGTGGTGAATAAGTGTGACTTTTCAGGAAAACACAAAATTGTTTGGGTGACCCCAAACTTTTGAACGGTAGTGTATGTGCTTTACACTTTATGCACATTTATGTTAACTTGATGTCATTGCAGAGTGAGCAGCTGCCTGGCATCTGATAACAGGGGATACCCCCACCTCAACCCCTCACTCCACAGATTCCTCACATACCCGGGGTGAAGGCCTGTGTGTGTGTGTGTGTGTGTGTGTGTGTGTGTGTGTGTGTGTGTGTGTGTGTGTGTGTGTGTGTGTGTCCAAATCCCCATCCTGCCACACCCAGCTCACTGCTTGGAAAACCCCCATGACCCAAAAATGAACCTAAATTCCTGAAAGCATTGCAGCAAAGAACTGTTCAGTGGGCGATAAGGTAAGCCAAAAAATAATCAAATATTTATTTTAGCCTAAGGAACTGACACTATATGAAATAAGAACATGTGTTTTGATTCTTGACAAACACCATGCAAACTAAGCACAACGGATTCAGGCACACACTGAGCATCTATAGAATTAATTAATTTATCATCAGGGTAATGCAACTCACTTGCATTTAGGCAAAATTTCCATGAATAACTTTATCACAAGGTGTAAAAAGAAGCCAGTGAGAACAAGCCAGATAATCTATGAAGAAAGAGAAACCTGTTCTACTCACCTTGTGCAGCTCTATCGACTCAATCCACTGGAGTCTGTGTTCAGGATCTTCAGCTCTGAGGTACCAAACGCTGTCGTTCACGCTGATGTCAAAACGACACTCGTCAAACTCATGAGGCTAGAAAGAGAGAAGAGAGGGGTCATGAATAGTTATTAGGCAGAGCACATATGTCATGTCAGGAAATACAACCAAAATTAAATAGCTGTAATTGAAACCAAAATACAAAAACTCAATGTAACATTTTTCCATTACTTTAATCAAATAGTTGATGGATCAGAGGAAAAATCCCACTGTAATGCCTGTACAGTCTGTTTATGACACTGACAGACTAGCAATGACATATTATGGACACACATGGATTCCATCAGTCATAGAAAAGCCTCTGCCACACAATAAACAGGAATTTTAATTAGTAACTGATGTCTTATGTCTGCAGGCGCAACTCTAAACGACCGCAGCAGAGCTGTGAAAAAACATATATTCTTTAAGCATGCCTTTGCCTTAACCTGGGTCATCATAACTTTTCCTTTGACGATTAGGCCACATCTTTCAACTATTTCACTCCCCCATTCTACAATTCACCCCACCCAGCTCCAACCACTAGGAACCCAAACACATGCACCAAAGAATTCCCGTTTCCTCTGAGATTGGAATTTGGCCACTGCACTCAGCTGAAGAGAGCTCTGTTCTGCAAAGGCTTCTAATAAGAAATACGACACAGTTGACTCAAATCTCTTTCCCAGTTTTTACCTTACTAAAACCAAAAATGCTCTGTCAGCTGACATATCATCACGTTGCCTAAGATTGATTAGATTTGCTGAATGATGCTCATGTGCTGGTTTCTTCACTGCCACAGACAACATCAACATACACTCCAACTCTGAACTGTCTTTACACTTTAACAATAATAGTACATTTCATAAGCTACATAGCTGGGATGCTCAGGGACAGAGGTAATCTCAGAAATGCCCTCCAGCTTCTTAATTTCAGCATAAAGGAGGGGTGTGCAATAGTAAGCCTAAGTGCATCCAGCCATGATGCTATTACTGGTTAGGAGAATTCCAGTCTATCTTACTGTGCTGTATCAGACATAGCCCATAAACCTCTGCTTTACAACCCAGTTTATATCTCTTTCTTTCTGCCTGGAACAATCACCTTCCCTTTGCGTAAGCACTACTGAATATCCTTGCAGCAATGGTGTTTTTGTGTGCATAGGACTGTGGCATTTTCAGTGTTAGAAAAGAGAAGATTATCATTTAAACATTAATTACCTCCTCACAAAAGAAGCATCCAAGAGCCAAGGTTTTTCTTTTATAATGGTTGCCTTTAAACTAGTGTGTTAGAAGAAAAAAAAAAAAAGCCTGTCGACATATATTATATTTAACACAAGTTTGCTTTGTACAAAAATAACTGATGATAGAAAAACACCAATGCACTGACAAGATCTTAATCTGATGCACACTTTTGATAATGGATTTGGGCCTTTGATAGGAATTTCCAGTAACATTTGCTGCACATTTTGCTTCTGTATGAGGAAAGCCTGGTGTGTTTGCAGACACACCGTGTGTAACAGACTTCTCTTAGGCAAGAAAAGACGCAGAGGCATGTTTTTGCATTCCTGAGTCCTCATACCCCAGTCTCCGTAGACAGCCCTGGCTTTATTTAGGAAAAGGGTAGAGGCTGTAAGAAGTAACAACGTGGGTCATACTACTCAAATTATTAGTGAGCATATGTGATTATTAAACTGCTATAACACAATTACAAAACGCTCTGAATGTCTTGTGGAATTTCATTCAGGTCTTCACAAACAAGAATTGGCCTAATGCTTATTCAAATGACTCAACTATCTGTAATCTTTCGTGGTGTGGTTTTAATCCAGTTTTGAGTCGTATAATCCTATTGCACAAATCACAGTAAAACCATTTGTTTGGCCTCTGTACTTGATAACGGAATGCTGAGAGAGAACAGTGAATATTTAACCAGGGTGTGAGGTTTAAACTTATCTCACCAACAATAGGGCCTGCATCGGCAAAAATACAGGTCTGATCTCTATAGTATGTGGTCAAAGCTATCTTTTTAACAGTAGGGAACACCAATTTCAAATAGCTGGTGCCATAACTGCCATGGAGGAACAGGCATGAGAGTGTTCACAAACTATTGCTGGCGCAAAAAACCCTTGGTCTACTAATAGCCTCATTGTCAGTTAATGTTTACCTTTCTATCTTTGACAACATGGATTGGAGGAATTAAAGTTCAACTCCATGCTAATGACAGGGTGGACAGGATCAAAACATTGAGACCTGCCAGAGAGGTAACCCTACTCCAAGAGTACTGATGCAGAAAATCAATCTTTCATCCATCTTATGAGCCCCTTTTCCTGAAATGTTGGACAGGTGCCAAGATCATTCTGATTTCTCATTGAGTAAAAGACAGCAGCAGAATGATGTTAACACTTACTGTGATAACAGCCTTGCTGAGGCACAAAGACCCCCTGCAGCCGTATTCCCGTTCATCCTCGGACTTGTAGTAGCTCAAAGTATTGTTTTTCAACACGACCCATCGGTCCTGCCACCCGTGTATGTAATTAGTCCACTGTAAACACACACAAGATGTACAAAAAAAACAGTTAGCTGAACTATGCATAGACGATGTGTAACGTTATGCAGGAATTAATACAACTGTTGCAGCTCAACGGGCTTTCAGACTAGTTTGTGGTCAAGGCACCTAAACATTTCTGTAGCATAAAAGATTGTAACATTCAACTGGCTTATTACTACCTACCTTGCTTAAGACGCCCCCGAGCTCCACAGGCTGCCCGGATTCAGGGTCCACGTCCTCATCGGAACCGGACGATGAACTCTTTTCGGACATTTAAATCCAAGCTTTAAAGAAAACCTGAACCTAACTTTATTGATAGAACCACGTAGCAGCCCGCTAGCTTCTGAATTAGTTATAAATTCAAACGCGTCACAGCCAAAACTGCTGACAGCTCTAGCCTTAATGTCAAGGAAATATGTTACCGTTAATTAGCTAGCTAGGCATTAACTGAGCGTATTAATCATAATCTGAATATCGTAGCTAATTAGTCTTCCGTCGGTTGACAAACCCCGCTAGCTTGTTTTGAAGCAAGATATTTTGGAGGTGAGTCTCAACTTTTCGGTTTTGCGGGCTTTGTTTTGAAACTGACGTCGAATACCAACAAGGCTAGCTAGCTAGTTAGCGCTAGCTGTCATACCACGCCACTTTCTAACATTAACTTAACCAGCAACTTGTGACTGTTGTCGTTAGCTATTTTAGCTGCAGTCGATAAGCTACTCAAACGAGTGATAAGGAAGTCCTTCGTGTGTTAACCCTATACCTCAACTTCAAGCTACAAATGTGGAGCAACGGTCAGTGTGGCTGCTGTAGTTCCGCAGTTTGGTTAGCTAGCATAGTGGAGGACTGACCATGGGACTGGCTAGCTTGTCTTCTTTCGGGTGGGGGGAGGCGCTGCAGCCACGCTTTACTGTGTACAGAGAGCGGCGTCAAGTTAGACTCAATCACAGTAATACCGGAAGCCACACACATTTGCCTTCACATTAAAGCATTTTTTCTTCATATTTGCAATGTGATCTCTTTTTATTTTATTTATTAAATATGAATCAATAATGTAATAGATTATTTGATTTCATTTGTTGTTAAATAATTTAAAGTTTTATATAATGTGTTTATTTAAAGAAGTAAACAGACTGAAAGCCCGGACTTTTCCGGAGATGACGCATGTATGCGGAAGTGCCGCCAAATCCGTAGTACTGTCTATCGGTACTGTTTTCATAATATGTACGGGTATGAACGTTTGAGACGTCAGATAGTTGAGCATTTTGAATTTGAGTTGACATTTCAGTAAAAAGGTAAGTTTCTGAATTAATGTTGGTTATCTCATCTAGCTAGAAAAGGTAACATTGCCCACAAAATACTTAACGATAACGACAACGACATATAACGACATCTTAAAGGGCTATTGTCAACTAACTTTAAAATAGAGTTGAGCTCGTAATAAATTGGACATGCCAAAAAACAAACAATTAATAATAATAAGTGTTTTTCCATTAAGGATCCATTCTCCACGATGGAGAATGGGGTTGATTGCTCCAAAGGAGAGGGCTTCCTTTCTAGGATGGCCCTCAATGACAACAAGGCTGGTATGGAGGGTCTTGACAGGGACAAGATCAACAAGATCATCATGGAGTCATCCAAGGTAACGTTAGACACTAACAGCTCAAATAGACTTACCATACCAATAATCGTCCATACATAAGAATCATTAATGTGAAGTCAAGTTTTGCTGGCTGTATCTAGCCTTGTGTGAAAGTCCCATATCCCCAGTGTAATGGCATACAGTCCTAAAATAGATGTGCTATTGTTTTTATTATAGCTGTGCTACAGAATCTATAAGTCTTTCTTTTCCTTGTTGTTTCTCTGCAGGGATCTAGGTTTTATGAGAATGAGCTGAAGAGAGAGCAGCAGGTGAACCAGCGCATTGAGAAAATGATGCTACAAAAGGCACAGATCACAGAACAACAGTTAAAGAAAGCACAAGCTGAAGTAAGAAAGACATGTGGATTTAACTGGATGAAGTTGGCATCAGTTTCTTTTTTTCAGAGGTCAATCAAAAATAAGTGCAGACGAATGTGATGTGCTATTGAACATAAAAAAAGCTACATCATAAAATCTCTCTTCATAGGTAGAGAGGATGGCCACGGAGCTGGAGAGAAGACGTGATCTCAGCCGTGTGATTGTACATGTGGACATGGATGCTTTCTAT
Organism: Percina caprodes; assembly: GCA_013375575.1. Taxonomy (NCBI): domain Eukaryota; kingdom Metazoa; phylum Chordata; class Actinopteri; order Perciformes; family Percidae; genus Percina; species Percina caprodes. Next base: position 2,845,617 of record JABXJD010000006.1, read on the forward strand.
GCGGCTGTGGAGATAAGAGACTGTCCTGAGCTGAAGGACAAGCCCATGGCTGTAGGATCCATGAGCATGCTGGTTGGTTAAAAAATATGGAAATTGACACAATATGACAGTAACTTCTTAGATAACTAAATAGTGGAGGGTATGCCCCCATAACACTTTAACTCAAAGAAGACAGGGTACAAATAAAAGAAAAGTAATATGATTTTAGTATTGATAACATTTTGTGCTTTTATTAATGTTTTGTAAGTTGTCCTTGAGCGTCTTGAAATGCGCAACCAATTACATTTTTTATTATTATTATAGAAAAACTTATGTGCATGACTGGTCACTTTCTGTGATACAATTAATCATAAACCCTTTAATCACATTTTTGCAAATTATCACAAATGTGCAGGATGTTTAAAATATTTATCACATCATTGTGAATCTCCTAACCACGATTCTCATGGTAGAATATAATGCAGCCAGCGATACCACATTTTCTCAAAATACAGTGTAGGAATAACTCTTCATTAGCATATTTTATATATAACTAAATACTTCAAATTAAAATTCATTGCACTGTACATTACTGTCAATTTAGAAATAATGGATATTTAAACCATGTCAATGTAATATAAATGGCGTCAAGACAAATTCAAGGTGTTTTATTTTGATTTCACCCTTTTCTCTTTCAGTCCACATCTAACTACCATGCCAGGAAGTATGGGGTACGAGCTGGCATGCCTGGCTTCATTGCAAAGAAACTCTGCCCCAACTTAGTTATTGTTCCAACCAACTTTGTTAAATACAGAGCTGTAAGTGCTGAGGTAAGAGTGATGGCCACACACACACACACACACACACACACACACACACACACACACACACACAATATATATTTTCTCATACTGCAGCAGTACTCCACTATGCCATAACACCCACTCTGTGAAGTGTAAAAGAGTGAAAACCTCAGATGTAATTCACACAGGACTCCCACGGCACCTTCAATTCTTACACAACAGCCACCCCCTCTGTAAGTGCAAGTGTGTCTGCCTGTGTGACGCATAGGAGGGAGACGACACTTCATCCTACACATGCACATATTAACTGACACACAACCACTCACACACACATGGAGTGATGCTGTCACCAAGGCACACAGCCTCGCCAATGTATAAACCCCACACAGCAGCGAGCGACAGACGGACGGAGACGGAGAAGCAAAGTAGAGCGATAGAGGAAGAATTAGAGAAGAGTGCAAGATGTTTTGACACTGGTGTTTGTCTTCATTAAATGAGTGGAAAGGCTGAAACACACACACAAACAAACAAGCAAACAAACACAGCTTTGCAGCCGTTTTGTCGCTAAAACTAACGGTTGCTCATGCATTTGTGTCTTTTTGTTAGGTCCGGGAGATTTTTGCAGAGTATGACCCTCATTTCCAGCCAATGAGCCTAGATGAAGCCTATCTGGATTTTACAGACCACCTGGAACAGAGGAAGAGCTGGCCAGAATCCTTGCGTACACATTGCTTCCGCGCCAGCAGCACCACTACAGGCAGGACTTAATTATACAGAAATTAAGTATGATTGTATGGTGTTGTGTAGTTTTTTGTAACTGCAACTGTTAACACATTTACTGTAGACATGACAAAATGACAGGAAACATTTCTGTTATATGATCAAAGTTTCATACAATAGAAATTAGAAACACATCCGATTTTGGTGTGAAGTCCTTTCTTTTCTGTAAAGGTGAAGAGCAGATTAAACTTCCCCAGGAGGCAGTGCCAGAGGAGAAAGACCTCTCTCCGGTCCTGTTTGACGACAGCCCGAGCTCCTCTCCCTACTTGTTGGGCTCTGAAGTTGTCGGAGCTGCTGGTGGTGAGTTTGAGGTGTTTGGGACTTCTGTTGAGGAGGCTGTGAGAGAGATGCGCTTCCGCATTGAGCAGAAGACCATGCTGACTGCCAGTGCAGGTGAGCTGAAAAACACTCTGACGTGATTTAAAAAAATACTATTGTCTTTTATCAGTCTTACTATTGTTAAAAGTTTTGCTTTAATTTGAGTTTCACAGGAGAGTTATAACAGTCATAGATTGTAGGGTTTCACTTTTCTGGCATCTTTGTTTTCCACCCTCTCCCTCCTCCCTACTTTCTGAATAAGAAATATGAGGGGACAGGCAACTAATTTATTCATACACCCAGCTCAATAATAATAATAATAATAATAATAAGTCTTTCCTGCACATTTGTTTAGAATTATGATCAAGATTATCTGTATGTTTTGCCAGCCATTCATTTACAAACACACTATTCAATTCCGCTATTCAATCTTCTAGGAATTGCTCCAAACACGATGCTTGCCAAGGTGTGCAGTGACAAGAACAAGCCCAACGGCCAATACAGACTCCCCTCCACTAGAGAGGCAGTCATGGACTTCGTCCAGAATCTCCCAGTTCGCAAAGTACGGCACACATTGCTCAAACTAAAACATAAACATAAACATAGAAACTCGTTGTGGTGAATAATTATGGAAAGAAGTTAGAATGTAATCATGTGTTTTTGTAGTTTTAAAGGCTGACAGATTGGGTGTAAAGTTACTAATGATGTGCTGCAGAAAGGGCAGGATGGGTGAAAGAAAATCTATATCAATAGTTAAAGAGTAAAAATGTGTTTGTGTATCCTTTCAGGTTTCTGGCATAGGGAAGGTGAGTGAGAAGATGCTAAATGCTCTGGGCATCAGTAACTGTTCTCATCTTGGCCAGCAGATGGCGTTGCTGTCGTTGTTGTTCTCTGAGACAGCCTGGCATCATCTTATGCAGGTTTCCCTGGGTCTGGGCTCTACATTTATACCTAGGTACTTCACTGCATGTTTAATAAAACTCAACACAACTGATTTAAAAAAAGAAAACAGTCCAGTTCAGAGAGAGGTGATAATCCTTGCTGTCTTTGCTTTTAAACAGACATGAAGAAAGAAAAAGCATGAGTACAGAAAGGTATGGTTTTAATAAGGCATAAATAGACACTGATACAGCTTAATTGATTTCTTTTGTGTCCAACGCTCCCTCATTTCCTCTCTGCCCCATTCTTTCTGACACTATAGGACATTTAAAGAACTGAGTAAAGTTGAGGAGCAGTTGTCTTTATGCAGGGAGCTCTGTGATGACTTAGCAGAAGACATGAAGAAAGAAGGTCTAAAGGTAGTGAACGTGGGTTGCTTTATTTATTTTGCAACATGAACATATGCCTGTGCATATCTTTTAAACAAGTAGGTTGTCTTTGGCTACCTGCCTTGGTCACATCAACTACATACAAGGTTATACTTTATGTTCATATATTTTTTAATTTATACCTGCTAAGACATTTGTTGGATAATTATTGCCTTAAGACTCTATGTGATAGTCTGAGCAGCGAAATAAAGCAACACCTGGGGCTATACAGAAATTGACACCACAAAAATGTATGAAGAGAAAGAGAGACAAAAAAGAAATACTGTCCTATTCCTGGCCTCCCTACAGTCACCCTAACTCCAAACATAATCTCATACAATTACCTCAACCTGTTCATTCCTTTTGGAATCGATAGAGAAAGGTCTGGATGGCTTGGCACGACCATCACCCCCCTGCCTGGGTCCTGATGTGGCCTTGATAGCTGCAGGAAATGGAGGGCCATTAAGGAGACAGCAGGGGCTACTATCAGCCTTGGAAATGTCTCCCTGGGAGATGATCACATTATTATAAAAGCGCTTTGTGGCGTGTTACTCACAGAATGCATTCTGATGAATCAATCAGTGATGTGACAAATTATACAGATTTCCATCTCTCGTCTATTTATGGCCCTTCCACACAGTATCATTGATTACACTAATAATTAAAATATTGATAGACAACAGACAGAATGACCTTATCTGCTTTCAATATTATGAATTCAACTTTGTATTTTTTTTATTTTCCTAAAGGGTAAAACAGTAACACTGAAGCTAAAGAACGTAAACTTTGAGGTAAAAACCAGGGCGCTGACGCTGACGTATGCTGTTGCCACACTGGATGAGATCTATGCAGTTGCTAAGGACCTACTGAAAATGGAAATCGACAATGAAAGCCCCAAGCCACTCAGATTGAGGCTCATGGGTAATTAGATTTAGAAATATAACTTACATATCAATTAATAAAACTATCTTGAAATAAATGTAAATGATCTGTGACACACTGCATGTGGAAATAATAACACAGTTATCCCAATAATTTGTTTTTGTGCTCATAGGTGTTAGAATCTCCGCCTTTGTCAGTTCGGATGATAAAAAGCCCCTGCAGAGGAGCATCATTGGTTTTCTTCAGCCAGGCAAGGCAGACTCTAGTGGCTCTTCCCGAGGAATTAATCAAAAGCTTGATAAAGCACATCTCTCCAATCACTCCTTCCAAACTGGGCCCCTTGCTTTTCTTCCCCTGGCACAGAATTGCCAGAGACAAGATGAAGTTCCCTGGGGGAGTAAGCAGAGGGGGTTAGAGGGGGGCCAAACTGGTGATCAACCCAAACAGTCTTTCTTCCAAAGGGCTCATGCCAAGAGACTGCAACTCCAGGCGGCGAATGCAAGCATACGAGAAGAAGGACTTGGGGAGAATGCTTGTGCTCAAAAGGGTGTAGAGTCATCAACAAAAGCGAACAAGAATAACTGTACAGCATCAGATGTCTCAGAAAATGACTTTGTCTCCCCTGTAGAGGCCCATGCATCCACATCAGGCTGTGGTGCCACAGTGTCGGATAGCCTCACCTGTCCCGTGTGTTTTAGGCAGGTGGAGACAACTGATTTGAATGTCTTCAACAGACATATAGACCAGTGTCTCAGTAATGCCTCTATAAAGCCAAACCAATTCTCAGTTTCTGACACAGAGTCAGATCTGGACCTAGAGAATCATCAGAAAGAATGTGAAGCGGTAGAGTCCAATGGAGTTGATCCTCAGGAAGACGAACGCAGCTTGGAAAACCATTCTCTTCAAACGGTTTTGTTGATCAATAGTGACAACAAAACAGCGACCTCGAGCCAGCCTCAGACACATAATGATAAAGGCCTCATCCTCATATGCCCAGTATGTCAGCTGTCCCAGGATAGTGATGACCTCACTATCTTCAACCACCACGTTGACCTTTGTCTGAACCAGGAGTTCCTACATGAACTGGGCGGGCAGACATTGTCTCCCATAAATCCACCTTCAGTTATAAATAGCAAGGCCTTAGGTGAGTGTGTGTACTGAAGGAAGTTGTACACTTCTACACTAAACAGGAACCACATTCTGTGCACTTTTTTTTTTTTAATTATCTTATTTGTCACATGAAAATTGTATGAGATACAATTTCAGTACAGTGTTCTCATTTAGGATCCCGGTGGCCTGAGGGTAGAAGCTCCTCCTGAGCCTCTCAGTGCTGGCCTGGTGTATCCGGTACCTTCTTCCCAACCTCAACAGGGAGAAAATGTTGTTTTCCTGGTGGATTTGATCTTTGATTCTCCAGTGCCTGGTCTAAATATTGTTTAGTGAGGGTAGGGCACCGTGTGTTCCACTCTTTGCAGATCCTGCAGTCCTATCTGTACCAGGCAGTGATGTTCCCCATAAGGATGCTCTTGATGATGCAGGAGTAGAAATTCCAAAGTATTTAAGGGGATGCACAAAATTTCCTCAGGCTTCCTATGTGAAACAGTCTCTGCCTTGCCTTTATCACCACTGAGTCAGTACGCAGCGCCCACGTCAGACCCTTGGTGATGAAGTCTTATTAGTTGTGCTAGAATTCATAAGTATGTTGTTTCATCATTTGGGCCACTTGGGGGCAGCAGAAACCAGATGTGAACACAACATTGACATATCATTACCTTTAATTTGTGCAGAACTTGTTATCAGACAGTTTATTTAATCATCCAATGGTTACAGAGCAACATTAGCATTAATTTGGAGTCTGACGACTCACACAATTTTAGCTCTTTTTTTCTTAGCTGCTACATGCTCCACTATGTTTACCAGCTAGTCACTAAGAGTGTCTATCTGCTGTTTGGTGCTGGGCAGTTAGTGTAGAGTGGGTTTTTAAAGCTTTTTAGCTGAAAAAACAACACTATGAGAGCGGTGAGAATGAACCTGAATAGCTGCATATACATTATTATAAAAAAATCAATTCTAGCCATTTTTATTTTATATTATTCATTTAGTTCCTTGTGTACTTTGGGCTTCCAGATATGTCAGTGTTTCCTGCATGGATCTAAAGTCTAAGAATGTATCTTTTACTTCTGATGACAGATACGATCCTGTTAGTAACGCCTATAAACTGTGGCTGTATGACATCTTTGGAGTTAACAGAGGGAATGTCTATTTTGGAGGAGGTGGCCTATGACCTTGTTATTTACCAAAAGTAACCTTGTGTGAGATGTTTGAATTGATTCCTACAGAAAAAAGACATCTCATTTCATCCCATGGGGCTTCCTTTACCCTGGTCTTCGAAACTGCGAAATCACTTTCTCACCTATTTATTTCGTACAATGAACTGCACCTCGGTTTCCTCTTAAACAAGCTTGCCTCAGAAATTGCACTCTTTATATCCTTGAGGAGGTGCTGCAATTGTCTGCCTCCCTTGGTGGATGTCATTTTTTTTTGGTCAGAGCAGGTTTTTTTTCTATCTATGTTCATTAGTATCCGTTTCTGTCCACAGACAGAAGCCGTCTCCTGTCAACGCAAGCAAGTAAAGGCAAAACCAAAAGGTGAACCTGCTTGATTTCAGATTGTTGCTGCACAAAATATTGACACGTTATCCCCTCATATTCCAGGTACTGCAGGTAAAGTTATAACAAGGTATGTTTTTTTAATGACTTTCAGACAGGACTCGCCTTCTTCTCCTCCTTCTAAGAAGGCTAAAGGCCTCGGTCCTCGCAACACCATCGACAAGTTCTTCAGGTGATAAAGAATGTCTATCCTCATCTAGAGGAACTGAGAAAAATTTCTTCAGGAATTAAACCACAGGCACAAAAAGCCATATTCTAAGTATCTGTAATTAAGAACGCTGATATAAGAAGCTAAGGATTTGCCATAATATGTCTTATTTGATTTTAATGAGTCTTAAAGTAGACAAGAAAGTAAAGATGACATGTATGTATGCCAGTGTGTCATTGGATCATAAGGGTATTACATACTGAGGTGCCTCTGTTAGTTTTTTAATTTATCTTCATCAAGTTATTATATTGAGTAATTCTATTTATTGTGTTTTCCAAAATACAGTACTGTATATGTTTAATAATGAAGGTAAGAGAATCCATCTATCGTGTAAATCAAAGTTGAAATAAATTATTATTCTGCTGAATTTTCACTTGATTTCACTTGATGACATATTTACAATAAATTACCATCCATTCTATATTAAACTGACTTTTAACTAAAAAAGCGTTGGCTTACTGAAAAAAAACACGTAATTGGTTTAAAGTAAGTTCATGATTGAAGTGCTGCTGGTTTAAGTTCTGAATCAGATTAGAAAAGCTCCAGCAGATGCACATGTGTGAATGTGAACATTGCTCCTAAAGAACATGTGTAACTGGCCAAACCTCCCTGGACAAACAAGTTAAACTGCCTAGAACCTTATGTTAATATTTTGTAAATATTGCACTGTGTTCACAGAAATTGGAGTTGTATATGTATATGTAAGCCATTATATAGTCATGCCACAGACTAGTCATGTAACACAGGTGGATTATGACTTGTTTAATATTATCAGCAGTGTCCTAAGGGTGTGAGCAAGTAAAGTAAACACGGATCAGCCCTCCAGCATTAAGAAAATAGCAGGAGTATGCTTAGACTTGCTGTTGTGTATTTAAAGACAGAAACTACATGAAATTGGATACAATAGGATTTATTCACCTTCTGTTGGATCAGTTTCCTTATGTGTTGCTTTCAGTAGCACACATTGGAAGGTTAAATTACACCAAGCCTCTCTTGGTCACACAAAGAGGTAATTTAAAGAGCCTCCCAATGGAGAGAAGAGCTTTGGCTTTGAGGGCGATGATCAAGAAGCATCGTCCTAAGACTGAAAATTTGGACCCTCGAAAATGGATAAGACAGGAGACTGTGAGGGGCTTTGCTGACTTCATAATGAACAAGGACTCCGACAAAGAAACAGACAACAGCTTTGACAACAAAGAGATGTGTGAGTATGCAAGTACAAAAAAATGTGTGGAATACATAAAAGACTGGCTTTACAGAACATAATGATAGATTATGTCGCAAATGTTAAAATTTGTCTTGTTCAGGACTGTGCCCTCAAATTTATATTGGTGTAAGCTGGAGTTAAACATTAGTTATTCACTGTAGTGGAGTGACTGTATGCTCGCCTTCTTTAGAAGAAACACACTATTTGCACAAGGCTGAAACCAAGGCAATCTCCTCCACAGCACATAAAACAGATGCACACTCAATTCAGTTGACCTTACAAAAATGTTCCTGCTGAGGTTTTGACTTAAATGTCATTTCAAATTTCTTACACATTACGTGAATGTGTATTAAGCCTAGTACATGCTGTTATGTTTATTAAATAATATAAGTAAGAAGCCATAAAGCCTGTGTTGCTGTGTTGTGCAGTGTTGGATGCAGAGAAGCAGTTTATGGAAGCAGCTAAGAGCAATGATGTGGAGACCATGAAGACTCTTGGAAGAGGGCTGAATGCCAATGCAAAGAATGTGGTGGGTCTAAATAGACAAACCTATCTGCATCTCAGTATACTGCATCATATAATACCACACAACTTGTCTGAAAGTCTAGTCATTTCTGGTAGTTTGTTATCACCTTTATTGAATGCAATATACTGATGAAGTTGTTTGCTTCAGGATAACAGAACTGCCCTTCACTATGCAGTAGCTGGCAAAAACAAGGAAGCTGTGCAGCTTCTTCTGCAGCGAAGGGTCAAGGTGGACCAAAAAGACAAGGTGAGAGGGCTTTGCATTGTTCTGCATCTGAAAACCTGCCACTGACAATAGCTTATGTAATATTCTGATGTAATCACAACTTCCTATCTTGCATTCTGTGTCTGACAGTACGGTGTGGCACCCATTCATTTGGCTGCCTGGTTTGGCAGCTTGGAGATCCTGAAATTATTAGTGCAGGCTGGGGCTGAACAGAAGGTTGAGAACACGGTAAAGAAGCAAGAAGACTTTTGTTCTACTATTTCTCAGTAACTGACAATGAAAAATATCCAGAAGTTGGTCCATTTGTCTTTTTATTTTACGCAACATTTAAAACATAACAAAAGAAGCTGGATTTTAAAGCTAACATTTGTGTGCATGTCTTGTTACAAACCTCAGCCAAGATGCTCTTGTTATACAGTGGGGCTCGAAAGTTCGGGCACCCCAGGTAAAAATTTGTATTAATGTGCATAAAGAAGCCAAGAAAAGATCTCCAAAAGTAAAATCTCCAAAAGGCATCAAATGACAGATTAGACATTCGTATAATATGTCACAAAAAGTTAGATTTTATTTCCATCATTTACACTTTCAAAATAATAGAAAACAAAAAAATGGCATCTGCAAAAGTTTGGGCACCCTGCAGAGTTTCTAGCATGCAGCGCCCCCTTTGGAAAGCTGAGACCTGACAGCGTCATGGATTGTTCTCAATCATCATCTGGAAAGACCAGGTGATGTCAGTCTTAAGGTTTTAAATGCCCAGACTCATCTGACCTTGCCCCAACAACCAGCACCATGGCTTCTTCTAAGCAGTTGTCTAGAAAACTGAAACTGAAAATAGTTGACGCTCACAAAGCAGGAGAAGGCTATAAGAAGATAGCAAAGGGTTTTCAGATGCCAATATCCTCTGTTTGGAATGTAATTAAGAAATGGCAGTCATCAGGAACAGTGGAAGTTAAAGCAAGATCTGGAAGACCAAGAAAAATATCAGACAGAACAGCTCGCAGGAGTGTGAGAAAAGCAAGTCAAAACCCACGTTTGACTGCATGATTCATTAGGATTAGAGGATGGCTTCTACAAATGGATAATGATCCTTAACTCACCTCGAAATCTTTGAGGTGTAAACTGAAGGTTTTGCCATGGCCTTCACAATCTCCTGACCTCAACATAATTAAAAATCTATGGATAGACCTTAAAAGCGCAGTGCGTGACAGACAGATCAGAAATCTCAAAGAACTGGAAGACTTTTGTGAGGAAGAATGGGCAAAGATACCTCAAACAAGAATTGAAAGACTCTTGGCTGGCTACAAGAAGCGTTTCCAAGCTGTGATACTTGCCAAAAGGGGGCAGTACAAGGTATTAACTCTGCAAGGTGCCCAAACTTTTGCAGATGCCATTTCTTTGTTTTCTGTTATTTTGAAAGTGTAAATGATGGAAATAAAATCTAACTTTTTGTGACATATTATACAAATGTCTAATCTGTCATTTGATGCTGTTTGGAGATTTTTCCATCTGTTCTTGGCTTCTTTATGCACATTAATACAAATTTTTACCTGGGGTACCCAAACTTTCGAGCCCCACTGTATATCCTTTTATTTCCTAATTCAACTCAAGTCACATTTTTTCTAATGCAGACTGCTTGATTAAACATTACATTGCTTATTTACACCTCAGGAAGGACTAAACATCATGCACTGTGCTGCTATTAACAACCACACTGAAATTATAGAGTATATAATGAATGACCTGCAGATGAAAGAACTAGACAAAGATGACCAGGTATATACTTCACACAACTTTTTAATAAAATAAATCAGCTGCATAATTAACTTTCTGGGCAAGTTATTTTGGACAACCAAAGTACATGCAGAAAATGGTTGTTTGTACCTCAATTATTATATTTCAGTCAGGACACCGGCCATTTGCATTGGCAGCAGAGCATGGGTGTGTTGAAATGATGGATATGCTGACCGTGCCATACAACATGGACACCATGAAGCCCAACATGGTATGTGTGGATTTTAAGTGTTTTTAGTTTGTGTGCTATTCATGCTCACATGTCTGGGTGCACATTTGTGTGTTACACCTGCAATGAAGCTCAACACTCTTTGATGCCAGTTGTTTGCCTCCCTCCCTTCTGCCAGCGCGGGGAAACGCCCCTGCACTTAGCTGCCAGGAACGGCCACTTGGATGCCGTCCAATCGCTGCTGCAGAGCTTTGATACTCGGGATGAAGTCAATATGGTAGACAATCAATGTAAACATCCTCTCTATCATGGTCTGGTTATTGACAGTGTGTGCTCAGTGGCTAATCCATTGCTTGTTGGTGGCTCCACTTTGGATTAATTAAGATGTATCAGTATCAAACATGTACTGTTATATAACAAAGCTAACAGTGTTCTGGCTTGAATTTGAGTTCTTAGTAAATTACATTTGATAAGATTTACTTGGTGCTTCAGGTCAAAAATTATTGTGGGGGTGAGTTTAATTTGGGTATCATCTGAATGACCTGTTATTAATGAATTTGAAATGTTTAAAAGACTAAACCAATATCAAATACTGTGTGTTTTGATGCCCAGCCATTCTTTCAGGTGGTTTATTTCTGATTTGTAGTTAGTAAAAGGCCTGGAACCATTATTCAAGTTTTGAACATAGTGCCATTTTAAATTGTGGTCCACCTGAGAACAATTTTGGGCTTTTTTTGTGGGAAACTGGCATCACTACTGTTGTTTTTTGTCTGTGTTGCAGGATGGCGAGACAGCTCTATACCAGGCTGCAGAAAACAGTCAGGAAGAATGTGTCCTGGCCCTGCTGGAGGCTGGCTGTGACCCCAACATTCTTACAACGGTACAATAGGCCACTCTACTGACTGAAATTGATTCATTAATTAAATTACTTTTTATTGGTCCTCAGTGAGTGGGCTGTGACTGCTGGACTCCTGAGCAGTTGGGGCTGGTGCTTTGCTTAAAAGCACATCGGCACTGCCTAGGAAGTGAACTGAGCCCTCTCCAGTTACCAGTCCACATCTAATGCATAATAGTGCATTCCTGTATAATATATTTTATGGTTAACTCTATAGGCAGCATCAAAGTTTACATGGTAAATACTGTGTTTTTTTGTACTAGTAGAAGGCTTACAGCTAAACCTCCCTCTCTCATAGGCCAAATGCAGTGCTCTCCATCTAGCTGCAGAAAAAGGAGACGCTGCTCTTGTCCAACTCCTCTTAGATCACAAAGCCCATACGGACTTCCAGAATCAGGTAAGCAAACACAAGCTAGGTAGCAGTAGTACACTCTCTCAGTAAAGGTTTTTAGTTACACGGATTACTCACACATATCAGCTGTGCTGCTGTCACTCAGCCTGGATGCACATCATTGTGATTTTACATATTTTCTCCTAACAATTCCTTTTTTGGGGTTCATGTTGTGTAACAGGATATTTTTGCTCTCAGCACCTAGAGGCTCCTATCCACCTGGCAGTTAAGAACAGTCACATCCCTGTCATCCATTCTCTACTTAAGGCTGGCTGCAACATTAATGTCACCGATAAGGTATGATGTCCCTAGTAACACAGTAACGTAAGATGTCAGCCAAACTATTTATAAGAAAAGAAATGTTCTGCGTTCTGTTGTTCTGTCCTTTGCCATGAACTGTTAGAGGTCCCAGACTGCTATCCATCTTGCTGCAGAGCTGGCTAGAATAGACGTTGTGGAAATGCTTCTTAAAGCTGGGCTGGATCTGACACTCAGGGATAGGGTAAGAATTCTCACAAATTGTTGGAGCTAATATTGTGTAGTTGCCGTATAGTGTATATTAAATTATGCTCTTGTACACACTTTTTTCAAGACCAAAATCTGATAGTTTGGCCATCCAAAAGGCAAAATAAACATATAAGATTAGTTTAAGCCATAACAGCAGCGTGATTTATTGAAATGGTGAGACAAATTGGATTCTAAATCTGATACCTTACTGTTGTGATTAAAGTTTGTGTATTTTCTTTTGTATGTTGGATTCGGAGCAGCAGGGTAAGACGGCTCTGGGTGTGGCAGTCAGAGCAGACGAGGTGATTATTGTGGACATGATCATCAAAGCAGAAAGATACTACGCCTGGAGGAAGGTGAGAGATGGGCAAACAATACTTTATAACTTTTACCATTTTCCTGTGTGCCATAATACATTCTTAAGGCCTTGAAATCAATTCATGACATTCATCACAAATGATTTATTTCCTAATGTCTCTAAAATGACTCACAGCCCAGAAGCATTTGACAGCCAATTTACCATCAATTTAATTAAGGTTATGCCTGATTCCTTTCCCCTCTTGATTTGAATTTTAACTTTTTTTTTTAACTCTGGCATTCATCTTGTTAATTGTGTATGTGTGTGTGTTTCCAATAATCTCTTTCCCAAGCGCCTTTGCTCTCTGAGGCTTGTGGCTTTTATCAATCTGCTGACATAACTTAATTGCCCTTTCAGGCCAACACAGAACCTAATGAGAGTGTTCACAGCGAGTATGCGCTAACATTTAAACTTGACCACCGCTATGAGAGCAAGCAGCTCCGCTCCATGGCCTGGAACCTGGCGTACAAGCTCCTGAAATCAGGAGACTGGAAAAGACTTGCAGAACACTGGGGCTTCACTAAGGAACAAGTGTCGGCCATCGAGGAGCAGTGGACAGGTGTTACAATTCACACAAACTGGACAGGCTTTTGCATTTGGCAACTCTCTCTACTAGTATAACATAAGATTCTTGTAGCCAGAATTCTACAAATTAAAATCCCTGAATTCATGAAGAAAAATTGGCAATGACAAGAACATCCTTAACTATTTTTTTCAGACTTTTTTTCCTCCATTTTATCCTGCAATGCACAGGGGAAATCTTTAGTTTATTTTGTTTACAAGTGACATTGTTTTCCTGGCTGTACAGTGCTCTGTGTTTGTCTACAGGTCAGCACAGCTATCAAGAGCATGGGAACAGGATGCTGCTGATCTGGCTCCACGGGGAGGAGTTGGCTAAGAAGAGCCCGGCTAAAGAACTCTACGAGGGCCTCATTCTCACAGGGAACAGGAAAGCTGCAGGTGCATTTAATAAAAAATAAATATTCTAAACAAATATACTGAGGAATCTATACACATATAGCTGTGCTGCCAGGGGACATGTGCCAAAATCTTAGTGCAGAACATATTAATTTGTCTTACAGATAAGATTCGGATGGAGGCAGAGAGTTCCAGCAGTAAGAGCTGCAGCATTTCATGAGGATGAACACTGCAACATATGGATATGAAAAAACTCCATGTTTACATCCTTTTCAACTACTGAGCTTTACAGAAAGTTACCAGTAAAATTATTTTGTTTAGAAATAAAAGTGTGTCAGATCATTATGGCTTTGGTTTAATAAAGCAAACAACATGTTATGTTGAACAGTCAGTGTCATTAAAAACAACAATAAAATAAATACTACATTACAGTCTCACCTGTGCATAATTTAGAGTAAAACATTTTGATAGAAATAAATGTCCATTTTGCAATTCTAAACTCTGTCCAGCTGGTTTTAATTAAAAACATTAACATGCAGATCTAAACACCTGTGTCGAAAAATAATATTGCTCAAGAAATCGTGCACATTCGAAAATGTCCTCATTGAGGACAAATAATAAACTATCCACAATCACGAGAGTAAGCTGAAAAAAATCTAACGTTCACTTCAAACACAGAAACTAAGATTACTGCATAGGATGTGTTCAATTTTATATCTAGACTAAGTGAGCAACACTTCCTGTGTGAGCTATGTATGAGTGGTCAGTCAACTACTTTGATGGAGTGTACTTGGCATGTGCTGGTGTGTGTTCTAGAGGAGCTTCTGCCTCCAGTGGCGCTTTGGCCCGGCTGAGAGGGGCGGGGAAACTTAGAAGCCATCGCTTGACCGATGGTGAGCTAAAAGAAGAGAAACAAAAGAAAATGTTCATTGGTATTTTTTTTTTTAATTCACATAAAAAGGTATTAGCACAGGACTAGTATTTGCAGGGGACCTCATGGGATTAATCAATTAACCCCCGTCTGCGTTTCAAGTCTGTATTTTACTTGAAATTATTCCCAACATATGATGTCAAGGCTCTGCCAAACTGTCATTTATGATTGCCAATGCAGCAATAAAACCCCAAATCACAGAGTTGCTGATTTTCCCCAGACTAATATTAACACAAAAACTTTGTGTTTAGCAAAATATGGTAGATAATTAGCAGTGTAATTTGTACTTGACAAATTACAGAAATGGCAGATTTGCATGGGATTAAGATTACAGACAACCTCCGCAATTATTACAAATCCCTAGATGTCCCCAGGTAATACTAGTCCCGTGTAAATAAGGCAATAGATAGTAATACAAACCTGTGTAACAGGATGATGGCGTTCAACAATCACAGAGCTCATGGGCGGAGCCACACCCATCACCTGGAGGTTGCTGCGGGCAGCTTTACCAACGTCAGTACGTGCAGTGATGCGAGCTGTTACGGTCTTTGAAGGTCTTTGTTGACTTGCTGTGATGACACGACTGCTCACCTGAAACAACAAATATTATTGCATTGTGTATACATGTGATAACTGTAGTAGAGACGTATTTTGTACTAAACTTGAGTCATTCTGTGTTGTTGGTCACCATTTTGATAACCATTTATTCAATACGTCAATACACATGCACCAGCGTCAATAGATCAGTGTGTCAAATGCTAACCTGTTTGTGGGAAATTGCAGTGCCCCCAAGTGGCAGTGAGCTGTGCACCACTGAAGTAGGAGGGATCATTTCTGCCCTGGACACCGGGGCACCAGAGCCCACCTGAGGAAAAAGCACATCAGGGGAACAGGACTAGAAGTGGGATTTAGAGAAAGTGACTCATAGTGACAAATGAAAACAGAAAGAAGGAATTACTGAAGCAAATGTGAGACTACTGTAGAACACTTCTGTTTTAGGGGCATCTACATGAGAACTGTTGAGTGTGAAGCCAGAATTTGCAGCAATATACATTTACAACAAATAAAAATTCTAAATTAAAGAAGAAAAAATTATGCAAATTAATCGGCAAATTCAAATTGAGAGACTTTTTATATATGAAAGACAGATGTGTTGATTGATCCAATGAAATTTGAGATGGCATAGAAGAAATATTGTTTGTAAATAATAAAGAATGTTTTCATTAGAAATTGTCAGTGTCTCACCATATCCTCTACTTCACTGTGGGAAGGGTCTGGACGGTCAAAGTGGACTGGGCTGAACTGTGTGGAAGAGATGGGATAGGGTTGAAGTTGAGCCAAGCTAGCCGAGCCTGGCTCATCCTGGGGAGGCAGATTATCTATAGAAATAAACAAAAAATAAAAACAGTCATTACATTATTCGGTAAATGTTGCTAAGGGGCTTCTGAGGGCTTTTACAGGTAATCTTTTGAGTGCCACATCAAGGTTGTAACCTGTGCAAAGGACCCCTCAGTTAGCACACAGCACATCCACGGATTCATCACCCTATGAGATGAGCCAGTGAAGGGAAAAGACCATCCTTCACTCATTCATAAATCTACACAATTGTCAATAGCACACAGCTGAACTCTAGTGGAAATTGGTGTTCCTTTCTTTTCTGTCTGTTAGTTTCAGACATGACAGCAGTGTTAAATCAATACAGCACACAGGCAAAGCTAGCAGTGCCTTTAGGCTTTGTTGAATACAGCACAAGTCTACTTATGTATGTTATGGGGCTTGTGGTGAAGTGCAAGTTTTAATGTGCCAGTTGTTTAAAAAGATGTGTGATCATTCTTTTACAGACCATGCTGATCATGAACTGGATGATGCTCCGGCCGTCCCTCTGTAGTTTGGAACATGCCGAGAGCCTCCATGTTGAGAGCACACACGCCCCTCATGAAGGCTTTCTTCATAGATTCTTCATAGCGCTCACGCTCAAGTCGCAGTCTTTGAATCTCTGCCTGTGCTCTTTCTATAGCCTCACAGTGCTGTGGAGACAGGTAGCAGATGATAGAAAGAATGAATTTATCTGATTATATAATACTGAATACTATATTTGTTATCTATATCTGTTTTCCCTAATTAACCTTTGATTTCTTAATTTTGTTTTTTTTTCCTTTACATGACTCAGCTCTGTAAATGTAGAATATATCATACTGACTACTGTGCTGTGGTTCCTGTGGTAAAACACATCAATGAGGTAAAGTCAATTATGAATTGAATACAGCATCACCATACATACTGTTTTAAATGCAGGTCCTTCACTCCGTTATTTACCTCTGCCAGCTTGGCCTCATACTCTGTAGACAGGCGGGTGCAGACCTCTTCAGCTCTTGCACGGCAAGCCTGCTCCACCTTGACCTTCCAGTGTTTCTGGATCAGAGACTGCCAGCCAGACCACACCTTCTTCTTCAGCTGCAAATTGTAGTGCTGCTGCGCTACCTGAGCAGCATGAGCCTAGCAGGGAACCACAAGACCATGAAAACATTCACAAGGAAATGATTACACCCTCAATTCATTCTTGTGCAGTGCTTTTTCTCCTACGGTGCACGTTCTGTGTCAGGGTTCAGACAAAAATATGAGTCATTCACTCTACTTTTCAAAACAAATGGCATAAACATCTATTTTGTAAATGTAAAAACAGGGCACTTGCTAGTTTGATAGGCAGTATGGTATGAAAATGAAAAAGATTGTTCATCAGTGCAATGACAACATTTCACATATGTAAATTTTGTAAGAGGGGATATTTGTGTAAAAATGTTCAGTGTGCAGTAACTTAGTGATGCATGGGTTGGTAACTCATGCAGAGAGTGATTATTTGCATAAATCATTTAACTGCACTGACAGTAATCAAGCAGTGTTAAAATATATTCACTTTCAGTAATTGTACAGTAAATTCTTAAAAAATATACATACAGCATATAAAAAATAAAATAAAAAGATCTCAGCCGTGAACTGATGATTCAAAGACGATCATAAGATGTTAATGTGATGCTCATCTGACCACCACACAAATTACTTGAATATTGTCTGTACAAAAAAAGCTCATCAAAATGGATTAGCCCCACTATAACAAATATTACATCCTGCTTTCAGCTTTTGTATCATGTTTATGCAAAGCAGGAGTAGTTTTTTTTCTTCTTTCTGTACCAGGTTAAGAGATCTTTTAAGTTATTTTTCACAGTTCATAAGACATCAAATTTAAAAACTATTTAAAAAACATTTTGTTTTGTTGACTAAACTAGTAAGCATCTGCATTTTCTCAGTGAGTGTGCAAGTATGCGTTATGCATATGTGAGAGTTGAAAGTTTTAAGGAAGACAATACAGCGAACAATAAGCAAAAACTGATGCTGTGAAAAGGATAATGTCAATATGTTCCTTGCATTAAAAAGACTGTGAAACTTATCCTAAATCTCTCCATCCATACAAAAAAAAGGTGAAGACACCCATGCTCATTGTAAATGGATTTCAAACTGTGGGAAACACCACAGTGTATTCAGTGTACCTCTTCTTTGACAGCAGCGTGCTGGAGTCTCCAGTGGGTGAAGGCCCTCATTTGTTCAAGCTTTTCTTTTTGTCTGTCCAGCACCTGGCTCAGGTTCACAATCACCTGAGGGAGGACATATCACGTAAAATGCTTTTCTAAAAAGCAGACAAAGTTGTTACTTATATTTTTATTTCAAGTTCTATATGTACGTAAAGATGAGAGAGAGAATGTGCAAGGGAGCATATCATAGAGATACAGAGCTGATAGCTTAGACATGGATTAAGCCCAACCAGTCCTACACAAAAATGTCATGCTAATGGAAATCACTGGGAATTCAATCTCAGTCTAGTACTTAATCCATGTCCAACCAACCAGCACATAATGTACGAGAGAAAGCAAATAATTACACATTAATTCACCTCATCTTTTCTCTGGTTGGAAGTCTCGTAGGTGTGTAGCAGCCCCTTCAGGCTGTCTAGCTCTGACCTCAGGCCAGCTGTCTGGGCTGCATTCCTCTCCTTCTCTTTTCGCATCTCCAGCTTGTGTTGCTCCATAAAGACCAGCTTCCACTTCCTGAGCTCAGTCAGCACATTTGTCTAATTAGGGAATGGGGGTGGGACAGTCACAGTGCTTTAGTACTAATGGGCATCTGTACAAATTTCTTCAGTAGATTTTGAATTAGATGAACAGGTGTGCCGGGGGTCTAGAACAGGCTACCACATGCAGCCTCCCCAACACCCTAATGCAGAGGAATAGTGTGAATTTGACTTTAGAGATAAATTGGGGTAAATGTCATCTCAGCTACATTTCTACAGGGTCAAATATAACAAACACCCACACATGTGAACATGCTTGGCTTTTTTCGAAGGTAAAACAAAAGATGTTTTTTTCACAAAACAACAGAGCAACCAGTTCTACCAGTCAACAGAACTGAAGTGTCTCTTCCTCTTCCCCTTCTGCTACTACTGTACAGTCCAGGGCTCTGCCTTTTTCTAGGTAATCTGCCCTCCATGAATGAGTTGTACAACATTAGAAGAAAAGGGCAGGAAGGACAACCATGTGCAGACACTCACCTCCTTCAAAATCATTCCATTGGGAGACACAATTAAAAAAGTCACTGGTTCCACGAAGAGAAGGGCTGTCATCCTATTCAATAAGCCTTCCTGAGACGCTACATTCCCTTAATTAATTCATTAATGCTCTGTTGACATTGTACCACAGATTTTTACAACTCATGCAAAACTTTTGCATTCTCATTTCAATTTATCAAAAATAAACCTGCCAGTGTGCGCCTCTTTTTCTGTAAACAGCGTAAACACACCGCTTCTATTATTATTATTAAATTTCAGAGGCCTATATATAGCCATACAACATTAAATTTGGTCAGCTCTCAAGCAGGCAGCAAATATGAGCCATTAAAATGATTGATTGTAGAAGGACAGCTCTACAGTATAAGGAGCAGACTAACCTTCAGGTTGTGGCTCCACGTGTCCAGAATGTTCTCCATCTTGCTTATGTTCTCCTCTGATATAAACATCTCTGTCACAGTGGACTCGAAGGTGTGTGGGCTGTTTGCCCTAGACCTCTCAGACACTGTCTGTAACCTGTCTGAGGCAGTGTTTGAGAGCACTGACGCCCTGCTAGATGACCGACCTACCATCTCCTCAGCTGGAAGGAAAAGAAAAAAGAAACACAAAACAAAAAATTTGAAAACGTTGCGACTCTGTGTCCCCTGTATTTTAATATTATTTTCTATCAAAAGAAATTAATATACAATTAGATATAATTTGTGTCTTTGTATTTTTAATTCAATTTACCATGAGATGCTCTTGAGTGTGTGGAGGGCTCAACAAGTAAGGGAGAGACCTGTGATATCACACTACTGTTAGAATGCCTTCCATCTTTAGCTTCAGTGTCAGTACCTGACGGAAGACAAGGAAATCAGAGTCACAATGATAAAAAGGGAATGCTGCTTAAATACATTTTGATGTGGAATAAGTCAGTAAAAATAAAAGGGACATTTTCCCTTTATTTTTTAAAAGTCAGAAAACAAAAACAGAAACAGGTGATGGCGAGAATGCTGAATAAGTTAACTATGGCTCCTTGTCCAGGAATGCATTTATGTCAATATCTTAATTAAATCCTGCAGAGGGATGAGAAAGCCTGCACTCTAAAGAGCAGTACGGGCAGAGAGCCAGGAGATCATTACCAATCTGCCGTCTGCTTTCTACATCCCTGTGCACTATTCCATGACAGTTAAAGCACTAAACCTCCAATGAGAGCTACAGCTGAAGCTGGAGCTGGTGGAGGCTGATGGACTGTTTAAGATATGGGTATTGTAGGGGAAAGAGATTGGGGGTACAATCTGACAGACTTATATCATATGCATCTTGACTAGACTTGTTAACAAGCTAAAAATATTAAGCTGAGAAACACACACTACATTTTTTCCCCCCATGCTGTGATGCCATATTGTTTTGATAACTGATTATTTGATGTGGGCAGTGTCTTGGAGGGTTCAAGTGATGTTTCTGTCAAAAAGGCTTAGTGAAATGTGTTCTGCATACAAGAGGAACCCCAGACAGCTGCTGGGCATTTTGATTTTCTGTTACCTTTTCTCTGGGAAGGCCGACCCTCTGCAGACAGATGTGAGGTGCCCAGCCGCTGCAAGTGAGCACTGGTGAGTCTGTCAAGCTTAGGGGTGACCACAGCATAGCGGAGAAGTTCCTCATACTCATCCTGTTGATCCATAAACAATAATAAAAAACACAGTGAGCTTAAGGTTCTATCAATCTATCTTTTCTTTTTTACAATCTGTTACTGATGTTCATAGTTTCTGATTTTCATAGCAATTATTCTTTTTGATTATGATAACATTTTAAATCATCATTGTCAATTTTGGGACACAAAGACACAAAGACAGAGGTCATGTTGAGCCCCGACAAAACGTAGCAACACGCTTAAAAAAACTGAAATGGGGGTAAGTTGAACACCCTGTTGTGTGTGCTGGCGCTCTTCCTTTGCACACACA
Organism: Percina caprodes; assembly: GCA_013375575.1. Classification (NCBI taxonomy): domain Eukaryota; kingdom Metazoa; phylum Chordata; class Actinopteri; order Perciformes; family Percidae; genus Percina; species Percina caprodes. Next base: position 2,867,039 of record JABXJD010000006.1, read on the forward strand.
AGAAATTCAAATATTGGTTGACATATCGGGTGTGTTTACCTTTGTTTTAACTTACAAATAAGTGATGTAATACATTTGGATTATTGATTGAAATGTGTTGCATGTGTTACTTGCTGTGTTCCCAGATCTGAGTCACTCACATACAGACACCCGGAATGTGTTTTTCTTTAATCACCTGAAGCTCAGAGGAGACAGAGCTGCCTGCATCAGAGTCCTTAGGCAGAACAGGACTGGTCGGATCTTCTTCGTCTGAGGACATCTAATAAATTAATAAATATATATATAAATAAATAAATAATGGTGTTAGTTTAAGGACACACTACCAGCAGCACAAGCTAGCAATGTCAGGCCACTTGTGTGACTCACATGTATTGTCATTCGTTAAACATAGTTTATACTGAATACTTTATATAGCTATATGTTTGTGTCTGTTTTATCACAGGAACAAATGGCAATGTTTATCAATATTCCATACAACAGACTTACACTGTTGCACATGGTAGTTAGCACCAACTGTTACTGTACACACAGGACATGCAGGATTAAACTGGTTAAACAACATAGCGAGATTATAATGAAGAAACTGAATGAAAATTGGTCTTAATCCTGTACAAAAGAACACAAAACATTTCTGTCCCCATAACGTCACAAAATATGCAAACTACATTTTACAACATATTTAACAATGGATGTGGTAGGCAAAATTTAAATTCTCTCTTGTAACGTTAATGTTAGCTAGTTAAACACACTTTGCAAAGTCTTAGCCTACACCCAAGGCGATAATATATTCTAACATATCGCTTCTTTCTCTACAGTTACTGCAAGTTACGCGGTTTCTGGCAAACTGGCATAAACTAATATCCAACGCAAGTTAACATATTATGTATAAACCATAGGTAAACAAACACGCTTCCTTTTTGGCTGCAAAGCTGAACAGAACAACTCGTTAACGTTAGCGTTAGTGCTATTTTAAAGTCTTTAGGGGTAACGTTTAATCATAACTATGAGATAACATACCGACACAGAAAATAGATGTGCTTTCTGAAATATTTACCTGTTTTATATTATGCAGGATACCACACTTTTCTTTTTCCGTCAGTTAGAAAAAGCTTGCTTTGCCGTTTCAAACTGACTGACTCTTAAACAACAGACTCTATGATTGGCTACTGTTTCCACAGCATCTTGCAAAATCTTCTCTGATTGGATAAAATGTTTCCGTGGTAACGGTAAGCGGAACAACGCGGCGTTCACAATCGGCGCCTGTCCTCTATGCGCCTGTCTATGCGACCACATCCACGTTCTCTTAATACATCCATAATCCATGTGCCCACTACACTTCAAAAAGCAAGCTACGCCCATAGACTGTAAAATCCAATTCTGTTTTTCCCCTGTGATGTAGACAAACACAGATCATTTGCTTTAAAAGTATTATGACAGCCAGTAGCAGCTCATCCCAGTCGTGAGTATCATGGTATTTTTCAGGTTCTATGAGTCCTAGGAGGACTTTATAGTAATATGGACACACACAGTCCACATAGCTATATTCTCTAAATTTCACATTACTTTACACGTTAAGAATTATGCTTGAAAATTTGTTGTTGATGATGAGGACCAACACACATCAATATATAAAGGAGTAAATTGTTAGTTTATCTTTTGATAATCCCATGAGAACAACACTAGGACGTTTGCAACAAATCATTTCAGGCATATCTTCAGTTAGTTGTGCCCATTTAGGGAGCACACATGGTTTTCAAACTGCATTTCACCTGCAGTCTAGCATGCTGCACAGAGATTAGCTAATTCAAACTGTCACAAGGAAGCAAGCTTACCTCTCTAAAGAGGGTGTAAGTCCTTGGGGAGTACCACCACCCTGTGAACCTCCCTGTGGGCATTTCTCGGTTGTACACTTCAGGCAAACAAAGAGGAGACAATGGTTCACAAACTTAATTACAGCAATGCCTCAACCCCCTGAAGACCAGCGCTTAACAGTATTAAGACACATATGTGGAATAGGCCTGTCGGCTTGGCAGTCCTGGGCTGGGATAGACTCTAGGGACAAGAGAGACATATGTTCACTCTCAGCCGTGGCAGAGCTGCAAGCAGTAATGTTGGATTGGAGCCTCCTCACCACCTGACTGATTGCTGGCATATAGGAGTATAAGAGCATGGTTGAGACAATGGTAACGGTGCAGTTATCTCCCCAAAGAATATGCTTTAAAAGCTGGTCAGCTGATCACAAAGTGTTGAGGTCGGAACGATTCAATCTGATATTTTGACATGTACTGTATATATCAAATATATATTAAAATAAACAAAATGATCATTTAAGACCTGGCACAGACTTCCCTCAGCAAACATACACACATTTTATTATTACATGTCTTGACAGTTGACGCAGGCTATGAATTTAAACCAGAATCGTGAGGCACAGAGGATAATCCTTGCTGCTCTGTGGGGAGTGGAGGTTTCCTGTTGAATGACAGGAAGCTGTAGCTCCCACAGATTACTTATTTCCATTTCAGAGCAGATGATTCACATGTTTTGAAAGGTTTTGGTGATATATTCATTTTATTTTTTTTTAAGGGTGATTTTGTTGCCCTCCCAATTTTGCTTGTTGGTTCTCTGCTCTTTCATTGCGCCATTGATGTTAAACTGCAAATTTCCTATGATTGTCTGCTTTTATCAAGTCATTATAACAAGGACTGGTAAGGTACAGACAGCTGTGAGGTGTGTATGTTTGTATGTCTGTATCTGTCTTACTGGCAGCTCTTCAATAGCACAATCCATAAAAGCCAACTGTTAATTGGGTATCAGCCACTTCTTGTGTGACATAGGATATATCAAACTGTTTGTTTTTAACAACTGTTAATTGCATTCTTTTAATTGGGGGATTAAATAAAGTTGCATTCAACTGAATTACCATCAAGTATATGAAATCCATATTCTCTTAATTAATTACAAATCACTTACAATCAAAGGGCTGCATCAGCTATTACGTTACATATTGACCCTTTGAGTACATCCATAGAAGAAATAATAAACAATAGCTTAGAACTGAGTTTAAGATACAGACAGATGATAGAGACAGACATCTATTGAATCTTTATCCACTCCGTAAAATGTTTTCCCTTTGTTGCAGACAAAGGTAATAAGCTACTGTTGATAATTGGTTAGATTAAAGTCAGTATTACTGCCTCAAGCCCTTTTTAGATCCCTTTTGTAAATTTCACCTTCCTTTCAGCAAAATAAATGCACCTGTGCTTGTGTGTCAAAATGGGATTCAGCTCACATTTTTCTCTCATAGCCTGTTCAATCTGTTCCAGGACAGTAATCACAATCCATTTGACTTTCTTCCCCCTGGTATTTTAGCTCAGTTACGTTAGACTATTTCGGACCTTGCAATGGTAGACAGAACAGAAATTAGGAAATAATGTTCTGCGCTTATACAAGTTGACTTTGTTAAGAAACTTTTTCTTACAGCACTTTTACATTTTTTACACTGTGATTTGATAACAAAATAGCATCAAGTCCTGTTTTATTGTTTGATTATTTTGTGTATGTGTCATTTCATCTTTTGCACTCCAGTTGTGAAACTAGATTACAAACTTGGTGTGAAATTGTTTCTGCCCTTTATCGATTCTGAGTCAGACGTATCTACAGACAGCCATAACTCCTGAAGACAACAACTAATGTGCTGACATCAATCGTAATGTTACCAACCCATTTTTCTCACATACGAGACAATGATTGCCTCTCACTGAACACTATGTTGCTAGAACTCATCTTGATGTTATTCATAGCTGCCTGCTGTTTTCAAATTAGTTTTCATTACATTTTGATGGACCAGGACTTCCCCCTTGGGCCACTCTAATCCATCATGTCTCTATCAGTGACACTAGTGTTCTTTTGTTTTGCTTTCAGAATGCTTGGGTACCAAATTTGCCAGCACTTGTAAATACATCATGGCTGCATTGTTAGTACTCAGATAAGGTAGTATATCCAGCCAGATAAGAGACAACAAGTCTGCATAATTTATGACATTATTACATATCCATAAAGTATGTTACATGCTGACTCTAGCGTAAAGTGGTCAGCCATAGGAGTGCAGATGAGCAGTGGAGGCTGAGAGGAAAGATGGAGACTAAATCAGTTAGCCTGAGCTTCTATCTCCACAAGGCAAAAACAATTACCATCAGAGTCCACATCCGTTTCTTATAATCTGGATGACGATTAGCAGCAGACAGTTGTTCCAGTCTACCTCCACCTCTCTAGTAATTTCTTAAGGAAAGCTGGTACTGCAGGTACTACATCCATTTTAGTACTTGGAGCAATAGGATACATATTAAAAAAAGGACTTTGAAATCTATGTGGACTGAGCAAAATGCAGTAAGACAAAGGTAAAAAGGTACTGAAATTCATGAGCATATTTCTTGCTTGTGTGCATGCGTATGTGAAAAAGAGAAGAGTATAAGTCTTACAAGAAAAGGGAGAGAGAAAGCATTGGCATTCGCAATGGACTCTGTGTGTGTGTGTGTGTGAGAGGGTCATTCTACTGTCCCGTACATTAAGCTAAGTGCTCCTCAGCTCTCCAACAGTAGTAAATGGAGTCTAATATGGCTTGAGGGGGGTTTGTCTCCCAACTCTGAATCTAAACCAAAGAGTGTCCCAAGCCCTAGGTCACTGCTTCTGTGAATCATCAAATTCAGAGGATAAAGATAGATGCCTTTCTTTTGGTTTATGTGTGTGTGTGTGTGTGTGTGTGTGTGTGTGTGTGTGCCCTTGCACACTTTTGTGTTGTGTGTGTCTTTGTGCACACTGTATGCATCATTTACAATCCTATTCAGTGTACTTTGTGGTGAATATGATGCACAACTAGTGTCAAAGCCATGTCTCTGTGTTTAAACTCAGCAAGCAAATGCACAACCAGGCTGCACTATTCACTGCATGTCCTACATGTTAAGTATTTTAACATGAAGCTATTGAGATTTAATTTTTTTCTAAAAATGAGAATAAGAAATCAGATGAACGGAGTATAATACATCAAAGGGCTTACTGGTAGTCATCTCTGCAGTGGAATGCGTCTCACTGGTAGCGCTGGTACAGTTTGCAGGCATTAATGATGTGAATACTGAAAGGCTGAGTGACCCTGTGCTTGCATCAGACTGTCATCTTCTTTTTTTCTCCCTCACATTCTCCAGGAACCACTTGCAGGTTTCAGAGGCATTAGGATCTGACATAGCAGGCACATAGGCAGTTACTGTCTCACATTTTATCTAAAATTCCTACTAATCTCTTTGAGCCTGTGTTGGGTTATACGATTATTGTAACAGGATTGAGTAATATTTGTGTTGTGTTCATGAATATTGTTGCCTCCTTTCTGGTCATAATTTTTGGGAATAGAAAGAATGAAAGTGTTCATTGTGATGAACTGCATCTGAGTCAATGGCTGTTCTCACTACACAGTTTACTTTATGTACAATTTAACACACTGGAGTGTAAATGAAAAACAAAATACTTTACATGAGCAAAAATAAACTGTAAGCATAATACGTGAACTGTAAATGTGAACTGCAAAATGTGATCTGCAAGCTGTAATAAGAAAAAAAAATACTAAAGATTATAATATATATGTATATTATACATATATATTTCTAATGTATGATTAAATCTAACCTGGAATCAAATAGATACAGTAGGTATAGAGCAGTGGACAGATGCTTCAAGTCAGTCTGTTCTAGTTAACCATTGGGTGATGGCTATTTGTGGCTATATTTGTAAATAAAATTTTTGGTCCGTAATTTTTGACCAATCAATTTCCTATGGGATATTACTTCCTATGATTATTCCTATGAAGCTATTTTTGGGAAGGTTCAGCATGTGGAGCACAGTTGGGGGGATATTGAAGGACTTTGATTTAAGTGTGCAACTGGATATTTACAGAACTTACGAATGTGCACGACAAGTGTAATGTCTTTGGCAGCACCCAAGACGATGAGACGCTCAGGTGTCTGTCAGCACCACGGACAGAGACAGTCGTTGAAATGCATCGTACGGGACTCAGTGTCGACTGCATAACCACAACAAGGTGAGAGACAGACAGCTCGTTTTTAGGAAAGCGGTTATGGCTAGAAGTTGAAAATAGACGACTGAATTGTAAAAAAAAAATTGCGTTTACACAATTCAGACATAAGACAACTCACATGAGAACCTGTGAAAAACTTTTCGATTAAGCATCAGTTGTTGCCTAAACGGACAACTTTTGCCCTCAAGCCCATCTATTTTATCACGTCGGCTACTTACCGTTCTTTTTCACTGAGACTTGTTCAAATTGCCAGTTTAAAATTAGACCTTTTTCATATCAGTTTAGCATTCATGCGTTGCAGTGTTTCACGTCATTCAGTCACCTAACCAGATTGTTCCATCAGACGGAATTACCCGCATCACTCAATGAAATACAATCATTGATTACACTGCCCCCCTCTCCATCCCTCCCTCCCTCTCTGTGCCTCCTACCACCATCACTCTCTTTCGCTCTCTCCTTTCCTGAAGTAGCCTACTGCAGCGAGGGAGCACGGAAAAAACCTCACTGCGCTGGCAATTACCTCTGATCACATTACTATTCTAGAGTAAAAGAATATTTTTGTTTTACCATTTAGCGAAAGCGGAGTCTGATGCAATGGGTAACTATCATCCCAGTTCACTCTTCTAGCCATAAATGACGGTAAGAAATTAGCCTACTACTTTATTTCTGAAAACATGCTGACTGTGTAACACTTCCGAGTTAGGACAAATCCAATATTTCCAATTTTCTGTTTAATGATCAGCTGTATTATGACTTACAAGTCATGTTGTTCATATATTTCCAATTATATCTCCAACTAACATCTAAGCTGAGACCGGGATACCTCATTATTTATCCATAAGTTTGTGTATCATTTGTTAAAAGTTGGGATGGCTTCCGTGGATGTGTGTTCTTTTCTCTGTGGGTGAAACCTGTCTATATGCCTCCTAGTAGAGAAATTGGCATCATTAAGTGAAAGCAGGCATGATAATTGCCTCAATACATACGGATGTAGTGGAGATCCATTTTCAGTACCTTTTTAATTGTGGAATTGAATTCATTCAGTAAGTCTATTTAGGCGTGACATACATGCTTCTGTGAAGTCTTGGTTTAAAATATCTGATTTAGGCTACAGGTCTCTTAATTAATTTGCTTACTTAGACACCTTTAAGTGGTTTATGATCATCATTGCCTGGAGCTCGTAGTTTACCCAGCATGTTTATAGTAAAAAATACTTGTCATTGGCCTGGGCAGAGTTTTGGGTTATTGGCTGCGGACTGCATGGTGAAGTGAAATCAGCCATCTGCCCTGGGGCAGTTAAAGCACTCTGCACTGCTGCCAAAAAGAGGAGAGGATGCAGGAACAGGCAACTGACTCCTCTTTAAATTGCACCACAAAAGGCTGTGAGTGATTGACAGGCACACAGCTGGTGAACTGGAAATGTGTGGCAAAGTGCTTTGTTTACAATCTGAAGGCTGCTGTAGTAGTCCTGCTAGAAGTGACTTCAGGTTGCATAACTCATTCCTTTAGCCCTTTTCATTAATTTCAAGTTAATGTACTGTAGGTTGTTTTCTGCTACGGTAAACAAGAATCCCATTGTAATTCAGAATAATCTCAAAATGCATTCAACAACATCTCCATCTCAAGCATAATTTTAATAGATTTCCTAAAGATTTTGCAGAACACAGGGTAATTTAAGAGGAATACATTTTCTATTACAGTTACCAGGAAAGAAAGGACTCAAAGTACGCTGTGCCGGTGACGATGTAGAGAGCTTGAGAAAACAAATATTCTGTCTACACATTTTGTTGCACAGGCAAATAAACAGATTAGTCATTATTTTAGGGGCAAGTTAAACCCAATAGCATAGTTTACATTTATAATAGCATAGTTTACAACATGTAATTATAAAATCACCAATGAATGTGCCGCATCTTGCATGCCTTGCCTTATCAGTGTTATTGTGTCATTGCATCACAAAGTGTAAGGTCTGTACCAGACTGTGGTGGTGGTGGCATGTTTTGGATCTGCTATGTAAGCACTGAATTGTGTCAGCAGTGAGATCTGGCAAGGCAGGGAGACCATATGTTGACTAAGAACATGAAACAGACATTAGCCTGATGCAAAAAAAGAGGCAACTTACTTTACTCTCTGTAAATCTTTTTAATCAACTTTAACATGTGTTTTCTTTCTGTCTGTGCAGATGTTACATTTTATGTTTAAATAGATACAGTACCTTGTGTTCAAGTTCTGTGCCCATTTTCATCTAAGTATGGAGGTTGACAATATTAATATAAACAGAGGGGAGTTACTTTTCCTTGGCTAGGATGTGCACATACATGATTCAAGTCAATACTGATATTGGCAATGCTATAACTCATCATGGTAGACAAGGCATATGTCAATTTGCTGCAGCTGCTTTATTAATCTGTATGCTGTGACATTAGCATGGCTTGCAATCAGCTCTGCTTTTGAAGTATTTATAATGGTGGGGGGGGGTCTGGAGCTCTGGCTATTGAAGAGAGGTGAAAGGTTTAGGTGCTTTGAAAGATGTTTTAAAAAAAAATATATCGTATTCTCCATCTACAGAAACAACTATTTTGTTTCTCTTTTGACTTTTCTCTCTCGTCCTCTCCCTGTCCCACCACTCAGTCAGTAATGGCATCAGTGTTTGATGAAAATTCCTAACGGAATATGTCCCAGGCTCATTGTGCCTCTGCCTTCCAGATGAGGTCATGGGCTCTCCATTTTGATGGGATTACATGCAGCTCTGCCCACTTAGAGATTGGACCTGCTCTTTCTGATGCTAATAGAACAAACCAGCCATCAAGCCAGTCTGCTTGCACATGCCTTTGAAAGGGCAGGACACTGACAAGTCAAACCTGAATGAGATAGAAAGTATTTGTGGTTCCTATAGGACAAGTTACATAAACTGTAAATCTGGTTCAATATATAGTGCACATGATATCTAAAAATAAGCATAAGACAGACAATTATCATTTCAGAAAGCATTTTTGCATCATTATTGTTTTTGTTTTGTTCTAAGGGCTGATGTCTGGCCTACTGGACAGCCAAACAGCCAATATTGATTTTCCTTCAAGTTCTAATGAAAAATATCAAGTGTCTCCTCCAGCAGTAATGGGTCAAGCAACCTGAAATTCTTGGAGCATCATTTTTTTTTACTTCTTATTCTAACAACTTGCTTGCCACACCAATCTGTTTGGTGACTGCTGGATCAAGGTAGATTGCCTCCAACAATGACATCCATCCTTTTGATAAAGTGCAATGCTTGTAGGAAGCCCTTACTGTGCTGATAAGTGCTTAATTTTTCTTCAGTTCTTCTGACTTAGGGTGTTCATTACCACTGTCATTATGACAATGTTATGTTGTGGGATTATTCATTTTCTTTCTTTCATAATACTCATTAGCAGCTTCATTACTGTGCTACCTTTGGTTATGATTCGTGAGAAGAGTGTGTTGAAATGGACTGAGTTGGTCAAACGTATGGTTGACATACGTCTTTTGACGTTTCCCAAACTGCTTGTCCTGAGTTGGATTTAGGGCAAAAAACCCTTGGGTAACTAATCTTTTCATTTATCTTTAAATCCATGCAAGGGGGCCAAGTGATACTTGACCTAGTGTTTTTTTAGTATTCTAAAGAGGTTGAAGGAAAGCAGGGCCGCTATCCATCATGTAGACAGGGGTGTTGCCAGAGCAAGGCCTATTTTCAGCCATCCTCACATGGTTCACAGCAACGGTACACATACTATATCAACTCTCTCTCTTTATTCTAATTGTAGAGAACAGCTATGCCCTAAGGACATAGTGTGGATGCAACTTCTTTATGTTCCAACACATATCCTGTTTATCAGTAGAAATATAAAATGAAATGTTTAGAAAGTTTGGTTGCCTTGAAGGGAAGTAATGATAGTGTGAACTGAACATAGGTAATGAGGTAAAGGTGGATTTACTGTACAACTACGGATGTGTGGACTGTGAACGAGGCTTGGGTAAAACACATTACACTGGGAGGGAGCCTGAAAGAAAGTCAAAAAATGAAGATGAAAGAGGAATGAAATAGGGTTGAGAAAACATAGAATAAAACAGAGATTGGTTTGTATGGCAGTGTCGGTGGTTACCCAGTTTGATTGTAATTACTCCTGTTGCTCAGGCTGTCTGCACTGTCGGGGTTTTGTCAGCTGTGGTCAGGTGAGTTTGGTCGTCTTTGTGCTCCGTTGTGGTCTGAGCTTCATCACCTGTGACAACGGGCCTCAAAATACACTCCATTGATTCTCTAAAAGGCATAATGTATCCCCTTTTGCCGTGTGTGCATGCTCATTTCAAGTTAAAAATGCTGAAATGATAAATAGAATCAGTTCAGTGACACCATTGAACTCTGACATGATCCTGGCAGGGTGTTAGTCTCCAGAAACATTCAATATAATTTGATTGAAAGATGCAGTCGATAGATAAGTTCCACACATTGATAGCAACCTTCTGCAGGGGATCTTGTTATACAGGACAAAGAAAAAACAGAGAGGATCATACCACTAATCATAAGTTAACCCCTTGAGATGTGCACCTCACCAATTATCCAGTGAACAACTGAAAATTATCAGTACACGTGTAAAGCAGTGTGCTCATAAGCACAGAAGTCATCCAATAAACCAAAAGGGTTTAGGAGAGTCACCTTGAATCAGCAGTGTCATTTTGCCCAGTAAAATGCATTATGGGAGCTTGAGCTGGCCCTGTGATTTGTGTCCTCCTGACAAGGCTTCAGTGTTCATTAGAGGCTGTGGTGAGCTGCTTCTAGACACACGGGAACCACACACACTGGACAGCTCTGACCACACACACATACACACACACACACACACACACACACACACACACACACACACACACACACACACACACACACACACACACACACACACTGGACAGCTATGACCATCTCCACCCTACCCCAAGTGTGCACCCTATGTTCTGTAGAAATTTAGGATTTTTCTCATTTCACTTCAATTCCACAATTATGTATAGTTTTTAAAAATATTGTTGTGTCTCTGTATTATGACAAGTTATGGAATAAACAAGCCAGAGTGAGCCTGTGGAGACAATGTGATGATGAACTGTGGATCACAGTTTGAACATTCATATGACATCATGTTACATCATTAGCAAAGTGGGGTCTCCCTCCCATCAGCAATGGTCTGCCAAAATGGGAAAGGGCTTCCCCATTCACGCTGTGAGTGCACACTCACATATGTGCATTGTATGTTCAGGTGTGTGAGAGAGTCTTTCAGTATATTTAAGTATGTGTAAGACACCTGACTACACAAAATTATGGCCCTTAAAGAATAGCTATTGTGTGTGTGTGTGTGTGTGTGTGTGTGTGTGCGTGTGTCTGAATGGGCATCCACTGATGATAATTTCTCCATTCCTCCTTCCTTTGCAAGGATTAAATATGACAATGCCGTTCCGGTTGGATCGTCACTCCCATTATAATAAACCAGCTCTTTATTGGGGGCAAATTGATTTCAGACAGAGCCTTGTTTATTAGCCTCTTTTCCATGGAGCCAATCATGAGTCAGCAGATTCAGCATCTCTGTTTGAAATGCTTATCTCTTCAAAACTACATCCAACTTATGAAATTTAGAACAAGAAGAGTGCCCCTGGAAATGTAATATTCATTTTGAATATAAACTCAGCGCTATATAGCTTATATCATATAAATGATTAGGGGCCTGGGAGAATGGTGAGTGAATAATTAAAGAGGGTATGTGCTGTCTGTGGGGTGTCACCTGTTAGTCTGGGATAGTTATGAATGTAAAGGGGGAGACATGAGTTTTGGGCACTTTCTGATGATCTGAACATCTCCCTCTCTTACTTTCTCCCTCTTTTCTCTCTGATCTATCCCCTGTCCTTTCTCCCGCTTGTTCTCTCTCTTTTTTATCTGTCTGTCTCTTACCCTTCCCCCATCACTCTCAGCCTGGCCGATGATTGCCAAAGCCATTGTGGGTTATCTCCTGTGGTGACTCAAGAGTTTTCCTCCCTGCTGCATCTCGAGACCCACTGATCTCACCATTTCTACAATCCCCCTGTCAGCGTACACTCACCCCTCTTGCCCTTCTTCCCTCTTTCTTCTACTTCTAAGTATTCTCTGAACCCCCGTGAAGACCTACTGGTGGAGCCATAATGGAGGACACTTACAATAACAGGACTTCCCTGGCTAAGGGGGCCAAGGACATTGTCAAGGAGGCCAAGCGGCATGCAACAAAGAAAGTCAACAGGGTGGTGGATCGCGCCACAGATGAGTACTCATCCCACCACAACTACAGCCGATTTCAGGATGAGGAGGACGAAGATGAGGATTTCTACCGGAACCCTCCGAGGCAGGACGGAGAGAGCTACCCTGAGAACGAGGAGGGCTCCAGTGATGCAACAGAGGGCCATGATGATGAGGATGAGATCTACGAGGGCGAGTACCAGGGTATCCCCTCCGCAGGAGATAGGAAGCAAAAGGAAGGCCAGGTGGCACTGGGGCAACCGGTGTCAGATGCCACAAGGGACCGTAAGGGGCTGGAGCAGGAGAGACAGGCGGACGAGGAGGAGCTGGCCCAACAATACGAGCTGATTATCCAGGAGTGTGGCCATGGGAAGTTCCAGTGGCAGCTGTTTCTGGTGCTTGGGCTGGCACTCATGTCAGATGGGGTGGAGGTGTTCGTGGTGGGCTTTGTGCTGCCGAGCGCAGAAACAGACATGTGTGTGCCCAACTCCAGCTCGGGATGGCTAGGTAAGGGACCCTGTGTGTGTTGGAGTGTTGATGAGAGGACGTTCTTTTACTTATGCTAACATGAAATAATGCAATCCCTTCAATAATTATTGAATTTGATCATTTTGGATTATTTTTCAAGATTCTAAATAGTAATAGTAATACCTTGTTTCTTGACCTCTCATTTTGCTCTACATTGCATTGTGTATGATGATGATGATGAAGATGTCATACTGATGTCATCAGGTTATCAGCTTGCGCCTGGAAACTACACATTCAAAAAACCCATGTGACAAACTGGATGGGTGGAGTTTGAAAGATGTGGGTTAAACAGGGAGTTTATTATGAAAAGAGAATGTCCTGTTGCATTATGAGAATTGTAGAATAATTTGTTGTTGGCGTTTAATCCATACAAGTAGGGCTTAAAGGTCAGGTCATCTCAACCTGCATAGCGTTTTTGCGGAAGTGCAACAACTTTGTGGAACAAACAGGAAGGATCAATGTAGTAGCCCTTTATGTAATTAATCAGTGTCCCCATGCTCTTATAAATGTCACATAATGTTAAGGGCCTTGTTATTCTCAAGGAGACAAATCAGTATGATGGATAACTAACCAGAACAAGTGCTAGCAAACATCAATGAATGATTTTAACTATTTGATCTTAAAATGTGTTTTTGGCAGAGGAGTCCTTTTTGTGGTGGTCTGGACACCTGCAGACTGGGATGTAAAGATGTAATTGTAAGGCCGTACTAAATTGTTTTCACTAAGAGTATTCTGTGCACTGCAACAGTATTTAATAATACGGACACAACTACATCCAAATGCAAACTATTTTAGTAAGCAAGCCTACTTACTTTTGCTAGCATAAACATGCTACATATTGATATCAAGGTTATGATTAGTATATAGTATGCAACTTGGACAATAAAAGAGTCACTACTTTTGTACTTTTATGTTTGTACTATACGTGTCTCACTTTATCCTAGTTGTGTTTCACATAGATGAGGTGTTGCGGTCCACTGGTATCTGTGCCTAGATTAAGAGAGTAGCTAGTGTTCCCTGTGTGCTCTGTGTTGAGGACTCCCTGCAGTCCCTGTGGCTGCAGGTGTATAATCCATCACCACAGACTGTACAGTGGGTGACTCACCATGTCAGTACCAGAGTGGCGAGGACATTGTTTCAGGTACACAGCCCTTAGATACTAACTGCCACAGTGACACATGTCAATTCATCAAGTGCACTGCATCATGATGCAAAATTGATAAGGTATTAATAACACCAATGTCATGTGTTACATATGTTATCATCATACTTTAATTTTCATACTTTGTATGTGATAAAAGAGTTTGTTAATCTATGCCTGTGTGGGGTTGTCACTTTAAAATCCTCTCAGGATGTTGTGTACGATGCACCTACATTTTCTCTTTCCAAGTATCCTTGCAAACTCTTTTCTTCCTCTCTAACCAAGCAAAGTGCTGCAGGCATTCACGCTCTACACTCTGCTTCTCCTTGTTCGTGACTCCAACCCTCACCCTCTGTCCCTCCCTCTCACCCTCTATTCTCTATGTGCCTCTCTTTTCTTCTCCCATCCTCCCCCATTTTCCTCTCCTTTCTCTTACTGATTGCCCGGAGGCTCCTCCCTGTTGAGGTGAATATGATTGGTGTGTGTATGGGTGGGTGGTTGTGCATGTCTGAGCATATAGCCTACATGATTACTATGACCTTGTTGGTATCCATTTGGAGTTTTCCAGAGTAATTACACTTAATTACAGCCTACAAAACAACGTGAGGTGGTGTTTCACAGGTGCCATGGCAATAATTTATTGCAGAATTAAACATCAGCCAGTCTGTGGATGAATTTAATTAGGGGAGTCTCATTTTTCATGTATTTCATATATATATATATATATACAGTATATGCTGTATTTAACCAAGCAGGACAATAAGGTTCTTATTTTGCATTGACAGCCTTAATAAGATGTCCCTTTGTGGTGGGCTAGTGGTGGAGATAAAGAATAGCTTTCAGAGGGCACAGGGGCTAGACCAACAGTGATGTAGTCTACGTGATACGTAGGTCTACACAGTATACCCACTAAGAAAGCTCCAGGATTTCCATGTACCCACTAAAAAATACCCAATAACACTTAACGACATACTTTGCTTCATAATTTTGATATATTTTCAATTGTCATCTGTGTTTTTCTTCTTCACATAGGCTAAATAAAGGTAATTACACTACAAATTGGTGCATTAAAATGGGTCAGAATGCAGGAAATGAAGTCTGGCTTATATATATATAAATATATATACATACATATAAAGTACAGTATTTTCACTACAATACACCAGACTACACCACTGTAGACCATGTCCTTGCTGCTGCTGCTGCTGCAGTAGTGAATCTTACTAGTTGGTTGTTGCTGCATTGATGTTTCCACCTGCGTTACACCCTCCTCGTGACACTCCTCACTTAGAACCTTAGTACCTTTACATGTGTCACCAGGTTACAGTCAACTTTCTGCTGTAAAGTCATCATGACGCTAACTCAAATTATCTTCTAGAAGTCAATAAAATGGCCTCCACAGCAAATCGTGACTGTTTGTAAGCTGTGCACTCTCATTGTATCACTATTGCAGTTAAAATACATAATGCTTCCAAAATAAAGACAAAAGTAGAGGAAAAATCTAATTACTTGCCTGCCATGTATACGCAGATCTACAGTAACCAGGTTACATAAATGATTGTTAACACAAGTAACCTGCTTTCTTTTATTAATTTAAATGTACTGACTGGCAGGTGGAGGGAGTGGATGTTGATTTGATGCGTTTCAGAGGAGGCACGTGGCTGTCTGTATGGCCAACAATAACTGTAAAAGTGGAACAGGTTTTTTAGTCCGCAAAAAAACATATGGTTTTCAGATAAGTTTCAAAAAGTACTTGACCACCCAGTATAGACAAAATTATTTTACTTGAATTTTCAATTCACATTGTAAAAACATTTGAATGACATGGTTTGGAAAAATATCCTTTCTGTTTGGTTAGTTCCACCTGAGCTGGACTTCCATCATAGTTGCATTGTGCAGCTCCATTAACCACATAACAGGTGGAGGCAAGCTGCACGGACTCAGCTGAGTGTAATGGGATAATGCAGTATGAGAAACACAAAGGCCAGAATTGGATACATGAATAAAATGCTGGTTAGATTACAAAATAAATTTTGGTCCTACCAGTATCCCGATAATGCAGGAATATTTGATGCTAATGTGAGAATGAAGGATGGAGAATTGGGGTAGGAGGGGTTGAAATACTTTGGATGATATAGGAAAGAATCAGGAGAGGGAAAAAAGCACTTTATGTGTGATGAACAGGGAGACAGGAGAGAAGGAGCGACAGCTTTAAAGCAGAGAGATCGCCAAGTTAGAGAGGAGTAATGGGGAGGGAGGTGTGGGTGAATGGGAGCAGAGGGTTGGGAGATTGGTGGTATCAGTACACTAACAGCGTGAGGGAAAGGCTCAGCTATCATCTCAGACACAACAGACAATGGGAACGCATCAACCTATCATTACTTATGTATTCTCTTAGGCTGTTGTTTCCCTGCTGAAACTCCCCTCTTTTCTCTCTCTGACTCTCTCAACTGGGCTCTCCTCGTTTTCATTTAACATCCCTCTCCCTCTCTGCCATCCATACATTCCCCCTCCTTTCTTGTTTCCGCTCTACTTGATCTTCTTTTTATCCTCACTTTCCTGTCTTCCGATCTCTTGTACCTTTCTTGGGCTTCTTTGTGTACAGCTTCACTCTCTGTCTCCTCTCAAGCTCCATTTCCACAGTACTTCTCCCTCTTTGTCTCTTTTCTTTTCCCGTCGTTCACCCTCTTTTTTCCTATCTGTATGAACCAGATGACAAGCTGTGTGGGGCTGTGTAGTCCAGGGGCAGCTGAGCATGGCTAAACTGCAGTAAAATCGCAGCATCACTGCAACGATTACACTACTGTGCAGTTTCACATTGTGTGGGAGACTGAGTTAGTGTGTGTGTGTGTGTGTGTGTGTGTGTGTGTGTGTGTGTGTGTGTATGTGTGTGTGTGGGTGAGGAGGGTAGAAGTGTGTGAGGGGACTGAGTGTATGTGTGTGTTTATGCACATGGACCAAACCTGCTGCCACCAGCAATTTCAGCCACAAGCAAACAATGTCTAACTGCTCACTCTTATCAGGGGTTCATGGCATCTTATATGGGGAAATGAAGGTTGTATCATTACTGATGCTGAGTGAGTCATTTTAAACCCTTCACTCTAAGCCCTACAATAGGTTACTTTCATTGAAATC
Source organism: Percina caprodes (assembly GCA_013375575.1). Lineage (NCBI taxonomy): Eukaryota > Metazoa > Chordata > Actinopteri > Perciformes > Percidae > Percina > Percina caprodes. Next base: position 2,884,193 of record JABXJD010000006.1, read on the forward strand.
CTGCCCCCACTGATTTGACTTAAATGTGACAAAAAATCTCTTTTCCTGCGGAGGTGGCAAAAGACGGAGGCATGAATCCGATCAAACTGACACGATGTAGTACAAATGTGATTACACGCCGCTCACTTTAAAGGAGCTGATGACAGTGGAGCAAAAAAGGAAACTAAGGCCAATAAATGAGAGGGAAGCACAGAGGAAAAGAGAAGAAGAGAAGTGCAGAGGGGAGAAAAGGAGTAGAAATGCGGAAGGGAAATGAGAAGTGAGGAAAACAATAGGAGAGAACTCAAGCTGAGAGAAAGAGAAATTGAAAAAAGGTTGGGAAGAGTGGCACAAAAGGGACAAGGAGAGGAGATAAGATGAGATCAAAGTAGCAATGAAGAGATTGAGAAAAACAGGGAGAAGGTGTACGACTATATCTTACTGGGAGAGTTACCACAGCGTCACTGTAGCGCCAGCCACGCTGTTGTATGATAGTATCATCATTATGAATAAAACAGGACGGGTGTTTTGCGCAACGTCGTGGCAGTTTGCAGCGCTAAGAGCGAAGAGCATCAAAGCATGAAATCAGAGAAGAGGTCGTGATGCAGCTCAGCGCTCCCACGGCTCTCAGGGGGTTCCTCAGGATGTGACAGGACAGAAAACAGTTTACCAGGGCCTTCCCCTTCCTCCCTTCTTCCCTCTCATTCTCTTGCCCTATCTTGCAATTACTGAACTCTCCTCCCTCATTATCATTTTCTGTCTTTTGTCACCCGCCCTTCATTGCTTTTTCTTTTTCTTCTGCTGCTTACATATTTCATCTTCCTGCGTTTTTGCTTGCTCCTGTAAAAATATGAAATCTCTTTTATCTTCCCTACTTTGTCTAGTTCCCCAGTGGCTGGTTTACAGTAGCTACACCAAAAGAGTTTAAATGTATTTGTAATATTTTAATCTGTTATTTACTTTTCCTATTTGGTACTGTGTGTGTGTGTGTGTGTGTGTGTGTGTGTGTGTATGGTTGTGTTTCACATTTCATATCTTATTCCTTGGAATTTGTCTTGTGTTTAGAGTGAGCCTGGGATTTTGCTGAATATTAACCATTCCTGGAGATGTGTTTTGACATCTCAACAAAGTGTCATGGGGCAAAACCTTTTGCTTCAGCCTGAGAGGTCTCCTGACACCCTGTCATTTTCTGTTGGTGCTCAGAGTCGATATGGGTCATCAAGTCCGAATTCAGCTGCATTTCACACTATGTTGAAACGTCTGTACCAGTTGGCATCCATTCAAGGAGGTTTGCATTCAAGGATGTGTCTCATCAGTGCTTCAGAAACTGTACATTTCTCTTGTATAGAGACTTTACATTTCATCCCTCTGCAGTTTCAGATTGAAATGTTTGGGCTTGAAATTCAGCCGAACTGAGCTGAAGTCTGTTGATTGTATCCTTCTTCATAGTCTGCAGGCCTGAGAAAAGACCTACAGTTATAGCCTTACTAAATCAATGACATGGCAGTAGCCTACTGGGTGATAGCACTAATGGAAAGGATTTCATCAATAAGAATACTCTGGTTGAAGCTCTTGTGGTCCAACCATATAATTTCCAATGCGTTCAGTATTGACTGATAGATTGCAGCCCGACCATCAGTCTAATGAAATGATGAAACATTTAATGGGGGATGTGTGTTATACGTTAGAGTGTATTATTAAACACAATTGGTTAATAGTGCTTATTCACTGGGAGCACAGAGGAAATAATAAAACTAACATGCACAATGTTTAAAACAATGGTGATTTATAATGAAATATTTTGAGAAATAAATATCATTAACTACCCATTTCATCCTTATATTTATAAAAAAACAAACAACAACACATATTGGTCACTGGATAACCTTTTAAACAATGTATTATAGGCAGAGCCTTATTTTAATAACTCAAAACCTGTTTCCTTTAAAAACAGAAAATCCCATATGGGCTTCAAAATGTTAATGTATAATTGTGAACTAGAAGTGCTCCCTGGGGCACCCACATGTAACTCAGCCTGTGTTCAAAACAATTTCAGCAAAGTTAACGATGCATTGCCTACATTCAGTATGTAAATGATCATCTTGTTTTTCTGGACAACAACTGACAACTGAGTTGTTTTTTAAAGATCTGTGTATTTTGACAAAGGCATACAAAGAAAAAAATCCACATTTGGTAATCCAATGAGGAGATACATGTCAGGAATCATTTTCATGTTAAAATTTTGAATTCCTCTTTTTAAAAATTATTAAAAATGTGAAGAGAAAAAGCTATTCGCTTGTTACTAACTGCTAAATAAATTCATTATTTAGATAGAATAGGTTGTAAAGAATATCTCAGTGTGTCTGTCTTGTCAGTGTAACGGTAAGTCTTTCCAACCTTAGATTTTGCTGCAGTGTAGTAACTGCTTAGTTTGAGTTTTAAAGCTACAGAAAATGGGTCTGTATCCCTCTGACATCACACTGAAGGTGGGGTGTGGCTCATAATCAAGTATGTGCCATCATTTTCAGACATGACAGGTTAATGCCACCCAAACTACCTCTTGGTCTTTTGGTGATGAGACAGACCTCATAATATCTGCTATTTTTGGATTATATTACATTACAGTACACCACTCTGCTCTTTGCTGGTGCAGGCACTGCTGATGTCATGCTCAGAGATACCGTGCAGCAAGTCGGACAGAACGTCAATAAATTCATTACGTAATCGACTGTCCTGTGAGGGATGTGCTAATTAGTCAACCGTTTTATTGCTCTTGTGTTTTTTTAAAGGGCATTAAAGTAACAGAGATGTTATGCCAGTATCTCTACAAAAGAATACATACATTGTTTGTATGGAAAATTGAGGGCCCAATCTAAATGAAAAGGCCTCTGGATGTTTGGATGCATTAAATGGGTGGCCAGTGGGTGTTTCCTAACAGTATGGACCGTATAGCTAGCCTTTTTCTTAATGAAACAAAAGTGAACTGTGCATAGACTAAAGACTTTCATTAAATTTAGAATTAAATGTATGGTACCTTCAGGCTAGTAGATGGCTGCCAAATGTGATAGATTGGCAGGTTTTGACCCATGAAAAGGGAAAGTCAAACAGATATCTGCTCACAGCAGAGGAGAAGAAACCTGACTGCAGACATTACAGACAGGAAATGCATTTTACTATTAAGACCATTGTAATGGGATGAACAAATGGCATATATGACTTTTATATAGCAACTTTCACTTTCCCTTCTTTGTGTGTGGAATTCTGAATACCGACATCTTCTCTAAATCAGGTTAATCTGTCTGCATATGTCTGCATATTTATAAAGGCAAACAATATTACTGTATATTATAATAAACTATGAGGGGTTTGAGTCTGGAACATAAATCTAAAAATAAATTCTAAATGGAGACAAATCCAGTTGGAGTTGCTGTTTGCAGCAGACGTTGTATGTTCATGAAGGCTCAGGCTGGTAACCACACAATGCCACATACAATGTAGACTAAAGCAGTAATAATAGGCTCCTCTCTCCAGAGCAGAATCATGATGATCAGTGAGAGAAATCGATGCTGTTTTGTTGGAGCATTGATCCCAATTGTGATGAGAGAGATTAAAAGAGAGCAGAGGCCCCTTTGTAAAGTCACCCCACATTACTGTTCACATTTGTCTCCCCATTGATCAGAGCCTGTTTTCAGTCTTTATACACTGTATTTACTTATCAATGTTAGAGTGTTACTGGGGCAGAGACTTTTCAAAAAGGGTGTGAGGTTCTTTGTCATCAGTCAATGCTTCATTTTTTATGATCCAGTCAGAGTAGCAGGGATGCTATAAAAATTATACATGTAGCAATCTGTTCTTGTTAGATGTATTGGTCTAACATGTCTATAAAACATATTGAGTGATATCAGCACTAACATCTAACAGCATTATATTTTCCCCTTTTTAAAATGGCATGATCATCTGTAAGTTCAACATTGCATATGTCAATCAGTCATTCACCAAAACTTCCATTTTACTGACAAACATTTACCAATACTGGAGGCGCATGCTTAATATTGCTCCATATTTTATTTTATACCACCATTTGCCAGCAACGGCACATTTAGAGGACATGATTTCTAAAACACTTCTTGGCTAAGTGTCAGTGTCGGGTGGCTTTGAGGAGGGGGGTGAGGGGGTGGATATTTTTAAAATGTCATTCCACTTCACTTAAATTAAAGTTTTGCTTTTGGTTGCTGGCTAGGTGCCAGTTCACTTCCAAGTTATTGCCAAGGTGCCCTTGAGCAAGGCACTGAACCCCCAAAACTGCTCCAGGAGCACCGTAACCTATATGGCTAACCCTGCATGATGACCCCTCTGAAAAAATTGCATGTACGTAGAGGATATGCGAAGAGATACATTTCAACTGCGCTAAAAGTTTCCTGGTGTTGATTGACCAACAAAGCATTTTAAAAAAGGTGGCCAGTAACACAGTAACACTGCACAGTTAATGAAAGGTGTCTGCTTGATGTGTGAATAGGCAACTGTTTGCTAAGTTAAGTTTGTTAAGGGAGTGATATGTCAATGCTGTGTTCACAGCTTGTTTCCGCTGCTTCCCAGTTGCCAAAACTTGGTTATTGCAGGTGTCCTTTAAAGGTGCTCTAAGCAATGTCACGCATGTTTTAGGCTACAACATTTGAAAAAAACATCTCCTCACTATCCACGAGCTGCCTGTCCCCAGAACACACTGTAAAAAAAAAACTGGTCCCTGTAGACAGCCCAGGGTCTACCAACAGCAATAACAATAAACTGTGCCCACCTGCACCACAAAGCATACACAAACAGTGTTCCAGCGTTCCAGCCAATAACCGACAAGAAGGATTTGGGGTTGAGCGGAAGCACAGAAGGGAGGGGATGGGATGAGGAAGAGGAGGGGCAAGCTAGTCTCATTTTGTTTGAAAATACTTTGAATGTCAACAAAAGTAACGCCACCCAACATCGCTTAGAACACTTTTAACCCTTTTGTTGTCTTCACTACGGGACCCTCTCGTATCCCTCTGGTCAAATTGACCCGTGACTTATTTGGGGTTTTAAAAACAATTCTGAAATAAAATTTTACTTCATAATCTATTAAAACATATTGTCTTTATTTCAATTTCAAACAGTTGCGATAACACATATGGAATGCAATCAGTCTCTACTAGCACACAATTATAAATGGAAGTGCGATTCGTTTTTTGTCATAAGGTTATAATTCATGTTAAAAATAATTTTCTGAATTGAGTCAGGAATACATGTTTATCACAGAAAATACGGTAAGGCCATTGATTTTCAGGTAGAAAAAAAGTATACTATTTCTTCTTGTAAAAATTTGAAATGGGTCAATTTGACTCATTAGATAAAACCTGATGAGAAGACTGGCACTAAAACCATCTCCATAAGGTAACCAATGAGATAAACTCCCAAAATGTTGGTGTAGTCTGAGACACCAAAATGTACAACCTCATATCAACATATGCGCATGCAGAGTTGTGAGGTAATGTATTGTATGTTAAGGCAAACATCAATCAAACCTTTCTCTCCCCTTATCTGTCCAGGCAGTGTTGTTTACTTGGGGATGATGGTTGGAGCGTTCTTCTGGGGAGGGATGTCTGACAAAGTGGGCCGCAGACAGTGCCTCCTCATTTGCATGTCCACGAATGGCTTCTTTGCCTTCCTGTCATCTTTTGTTCAGGGATATGGCCTCTTCCTCCTTTGCCGTCTCATCGCGGGCTTTGGGTAAGTCTGATAACGTGGAGGTCATTCTAGGGCTAACTAAGATGACAAGCCATCCATTTAAACAATCTGTGAAAAGTCAAGTCAAATTGTTACACTATGACACTTCAAAATCGCTTTCTTTGGCAACAGCATTGTCACACTATCTGAACATAAAAAAGTATATGTCCAAAATCAATGTATGCATCAGGGCTCCATCCATCTCTGTGAGGCATAATCTATTTGAAGAGTATTTCTGTAGGTATGTCTCTGTCTCTCCCAATTGTTACTGCCTTTTTAGTTCCACTGAGTAATTGTTAAAGTTGCTGAAAAGAGATGAAAGAAATGTCCTGTCATGCTTACGTGAAGCCTGTTTTCTCTCTTACTCTTTCACAGAAAGTTTGTAGTTTATGACTCTTTTACCATCGAGGGTTTACTATCTGTCTGTCTATCCAAATGTAATTTTCTACTATTGCTGCAATGCAGAGCAGTAACAACTATGAACAGTGAGTCTAAGATGTTATAGCCAGTGGCATTCTCATTCCATAAACTTCAATAATACTGTACATTTTTGTAATCATCTCTTAAGTGTTTCAGTGTTTGTGAAAATGTAAACTCTACCAGAGACAGACCTCTTTATAGATAGAAACATGGTGTAGAATGTAATTTCTTATGTCCTTGTCTTTGGCAACTGTTCCTTTAAGAGCTAATTCAGTAATTGCATCTGCACCATTCTCCCCAGAGACCTCCAGAGTAATTGAAAAGGCTGTCCAAACTGCCAACATGACCTGTGTCTCTGAATCATTCAGAAACTGGCACTGAGGGACAAAAATGCTTAGCTGTGCTTATTTTTTGGTCTCCTTTGATGTATTAGTAATGAACCTTCAGTTTATTCTATTTTAATGGAAACAAATAAAAAAACCTTTAAAGGCTGAATAGAGTCTGTAGGAATTTTAACATTTAATTAAATTACAATTTTCAAAGTTTGACTGACAGGAACAAACAAAAAGGCTACAAACTGAGGGATTCAGATGTAAAAGCAATTGTGACTGCAAACACATGTCCTTGTTTCTCCCTCTACTCCTACTAACTTCCAAATTCTCTCTGGTTCTTGCAGGATAGGAGGTGCTGTGCCCATTGTGTTCTCCTTCTTTGCAGAGGTGTTGTCCAGGGAGAAAAGAGGAGAACACCTCAGCTGGCTGTGTATGTTCTGGATGATTGGAGAGATCTATGCATCTGCTATGGCCTGGGCCATCATACCACACTATGGTGAGTTTACGGGTTAGAAAATACTGTAACGCCTATTTTGCTAGGCTAGGGATTGTGCTTCCTAATAAATAGAAAAGGCCAACTATAAAATGTAAAAACGTTATATTCAGTAAAAGCTGTGACAGAATTACATTTTTTATAGCACTGATGAGAAGCTTGGCAATGTGACAAAACTGTAAAGCTTTGTCACAAGCTGGTTTGAGGTGCAAGTTTTTCCCTGCCATGGGAATCAATCACCTAATATCTCTCAGTGGGTGCAGGCTGTGAAAGGCAGAGGTTTACTTTAAGAGATTAACGTACACATGGATACCATAGAGCAGGCGCATGCTGAAAGTGTGAGGGTGGGCCTGTGGGGGAGAGGAAGCTGTGATTTATGACAATACCACATTAGATATCAGCTGCACTCATCATGAAAAGAAACAGAAGGAAGGGAATGAGCTTCCTTCCTCTCCTCTTCTCCTACTCACATTCTTTTAACTATCTCTACCTTTTACTACCCCCCCTCCTCCTGTTTTGTACTCTCCCCATCTCTCCCTCTAACTCTGTCCTTCCTTTTATTACCTCTCCTCTTTCTCTCCATTCTCTGTCTCTGCAGAGTGTTCTTCTTGATCAAGCATAATTAGGTTTTTCTCCTTGCTCTAACAGGACAAAGCTACAGCTAGAGGTAATTTATGGCCAGACCATGCTTTAGCCAACCTGTGACGTCAGTGAGGGAGAGACAGTGTGTGTGTGTGTGTGTGTGTGTGTGTGTGCTGTAAGTGGCATGGGTGATGTTGTACTGTGTGTGTGTGTGTGTGTGTGTGTGTTGCTGTAAGTGGCATGGGTGATGTTGTACTGGGTTGCAGCCATATACAGGTCTTTTTCAAGGGAAATTGAAGGCAATGACATCTGACATTGTAAGAGGTCATCTGGGTTTAACCCCCACACACACACACACACACACACACACGTTACTCAAAGAGATGCACAAATGCATATAGCTGTAGATCCTCTGCAGCTGTAGATAGTGAAGGACTCACAAAACCCTCTGAAACCATAACGAGTCTTCACGACAAAACTCTGCTGTCAGATCTGCTGATATCGTATAGAAGGGAAGGTAGTGTCCTTACTCTGCTCTTATTCTCTCTGACACTCACTACCACTCTGCCTCTATTTCTCTCAGACGGAACTACGTGTCTTGCATACTCCAGTGCACACCAGTAGTGTTTATGTTTTCCTTAAAGTGCTGCAGTGTCTGCAACCAACAGCACTACAATGTGTGGGCCAAAATGCCTCATGCAGAGATACCTTTATCTCTTTTGAATGAAGCCTAAAGGTATCATAGATTGTTTATGATACCTCAACACTAGCTTTTAACACCATTAGGGCTCTCATTTATCTTCTCCACTCGCTGACTCCTAATGTCTCCCAAAAGCCCCCTGCCAGATTCACAGCTGGGGCCCTAAAGGAGGTCTGCTCGGCACAGATCCTCATTACATTGACATGAGAGTTTGAGGAGTTTACTTGCAGCCAAGAAAGCCCACCACGAGAGCAACCTCGTTAGACACCTCTCAGATCCACAGATTAAAGATTAAATACCCTCCAGTCGACTTCATTTAGTTGCCAATTAATTGTAACTCCTCTGCTTCTACTACTTGAAAGGCATTATATGATTTGGGCTTTCTGTAAACCACGATAGCATTCTCATATCTGTATAGTGGACATGTAGCTGAAGCCAGCAGCTGGTTAGCTTAGCTTAGTATACACACTGGAAACAAGTGAAAACAGCTAGCCTGGCAAAATATCAAAGTATTTTTGAAGCTCTTAAAATCTTAATATCTGTCTGTACTGTCTGAATCCATCCATCCATCCATCCATCCATCCATCCATCCATCCATCCATCCATCCATCCATCCATCCATCCATCCATCCATCCATCCATCCATCCATCCATCCATCCATCCATCCATCCATCCATCCATCCATCCATAATTATTCCCTATCTATCTATCTATCTATCTATCTATCTATCTATCTATCTATCTATCTATCTATCTATCTATCTATCTATCTATCTATCTATCTATCTATCTATCTATCTATCTATCTATCTATCTATCTATCTATCTCTATCTATCTATCTATCTATCTATCTATCTATCTATCTATCTATCTATCTATCTATCTGGGCCTGGGAGTAGTATAGCACTGCTGAGTCAGTCATCCATAGACTTAATCAATTACTGTATGAACATAATCCCTGTAATGAGAGTTCCAATGGCATGGGTGAAACAGTAACCCTAAGGGGCAGGAAGCCACGCTACATTTCTGTAGAAAAGGCAATCACTGCTGAACAACTCCTTCCCTTTTTCTCTATGTTACTCTGTCTCTTTTTCTCTTTACTCCTGTGTCTAACTCTGATTCACTCCAGACAAACAGACACACACACACACACACACACACACACACACACACACGGAGGCAGCCAAGGAAATAAATAAAGGGACTCTAAGAAAGCGGAAATACATACAGTCGGGACGGACTCTAAGAAAGCGGAAATACACACAGGCGAGCCACGTTGTCTACAATTCATTACTCTTACTGCCCAACAAAAGACACCATGAAAGTAAAAGCCAATCATGGCTTATTTCCTTTTGCACTTTTTGCTTTATGTTTACCAATTTTCTTTTTTTTTAGCATTGGTCTGGTCCCTTCTGGGATGGATTTATACCACTTACAGATGGCCACCCCCCTTTGAAAATAGGTGTTTTTAGATTTTGATATGAATTGTTTTCAAAGCCGGATTTGAATGTGCTGTGAGATTAATTTCAAGCAGCCTTTTTCTGGCATAACCATTAGTGCTAACCCCCTCCCCACTCCCTGACTCCCCTCCTACGCCTGTTGATGGATAATGGTGCTATTCCCTTTGGAGCAGCATCTCCATGAAGCACGATATGTTGAGGAACGTGGGAGGACACGACTGACATGGCAAACCCTTTCTGTGCTTCCTCCTAAAAAATTCTAAAAAATGAAGTGAATGAGAGAACAAATACAGATCTACACATACAAGTCATTGTACGTTTGTAATTGCATCCTGGCTGGTCCTGGCAATAGTTTATATATGCAATATACTTGAGTTATTCTTTAGTTACCGTCACAGGCTTTATGTAACTACATACTTACACATACATGTTTATATAACATGTATCTTTATGTAAGTTTTGTACACTGGAAATTATAACAATACTGCATCCTTATTAGGTTTCCTATTGCATAAAAGGAAAACATAACTTTGAATGTATTTATTTTGTGTATTTATTTGTGAGTTTGGCATTATGGCATTATGGCATTATGTTAGTCGTGTCAGTGTCATCTGCATTTTTTCTGTCACTGTTTTTTGTGTGCATCTCCCCCTTCTGTTAGAGTGTATAAGTCTCTGCGTGTGAGTATATTTGTGTGTGTGCATGTTACAATGATTGATGAGTCTGGGAGAGTGCCTGTGGGCTGAGATCAGGTGCAACGAGATTTAACTTAGCAGAAAATGCTCAATTCCTTTCCTACACATTCAATTAACTCATCCCTGTGCACTCCTCTCAGCTCCCTTTGCAGAGCCATTCATCTCAGAGCTTACATATCACTCTGCTCCGGCTGCCAAGCGCTCTCATTTAAAAAGCCATCTTTTACTTGCAGTCCCTCTTTTTGTTTGGAGTATGAGTTTCACACACACACATTTATAATTAGCCTCTCAGATCAAATAGCCCATTCCCCCCACTGATAAGATAGTATCTATACTACATTGAATATTATTAAGTCACTGCTTCTTCAAAGCATCATTTTGAGACTTTAAGTAATCATAGTTGCTTTTATTATGTCCCTGTGTGCTGAACATTGGCTAAATAGCCACCTGCTGGCTTCAAATTGTGCACTGAGCATTAGTGTACAGTGGGGGAAATAAGTATTTGACCCTTGCTGATTTTGCAGGTTTTCCCACTTACAAAGAATGCAACGATCTATAATTTTAATCATATGTACATTCTAACAGTGAAAGACAGAATCCCAAAGAATATTCCAGAAAATCACATCATATGAATTTATTAAAATTGATAACCATCTGATGAGGAAAAACAAGTATTTGACCCCCTGGACAAACAGCATGTTAATATTTTGTAGAAAAGCCATTATTGGCCAGCACAGATGTCAAACGGTTTTTATAGTTGGTGACAAGGTTTGTGCACATTTCGGCAGGGATGTTGGCCCACTCCTCCCTGCAGACAGCCTCCAAATCATTCAGGTTCCGAGGTTGTCGCCTGGCAACTCGAATTTTAAGCTCCCTCCAAAGATTTTCAATTGGATTCAGGTCTGGAGACTGGCTAGGCCACTCCAGAACCTTGATGTGCTTCTTCTTCAGCCACTCTTTTGTTGCTTTGGCGGTGTGCTTAGGCTCGTTGTCGTGCTGAAACACCCATACTCGACCCATGCTCAGCTCTCTCACTGAGGGAAGGAGATGTTGGTCCAGAATTCCACGATACATGGCCCCGTCCATCCTCCCCTCAATACGATGGAGTTGTCCCGTCCCCTTGGCTGAAAAGCACCCCCAAAGCATGATGTTGCCACCACCATGCTTGACGGTGGGGATGGTGTTCTTTGGGTTGTACTCGGTGTTCTTTGCCCTCCAAACACGACGAGTTGAGTTGAGGCCAAACCAGACCGAGGGAGGTTGGCGGTGGTGTGGTGCTTCTTCCATTTCCTGATAACTGCACCGACAGTTGATCTTTTCTCTCCAAGTTGCTTTCCGATTCTCTTGTAGCCCATCTCAGCCTTGTGCAGATCTACAATCTTGTCCCTGATGTCCGTAGAAAGCTCTTTGGTCTTGCCCATGGTGGTGATGTTGGATGCTGGTTGTTTGGGTGTTGACAGGTGTCTTTTATACAGGTAACAAGGTGAGGCAGGTGTATTTGATGTAGATAATTGGTTGGGATTGGGGCTGTGTCTTAAAGAAAGACTAACTGGCTTGTAGGAGCCAGAATACTTGCTGTTTGGTAGGGGGTCATATACTTGTTTTTCCTCATCAGATGGTTATCAATTTTTATAAATTCATATGATGTGATTTTCTGGAATTTTCTTTGGGATTCTGTCTTTCACTGTTAGAATGTATATATGATTAAAATTATAGATCGTTGCATTCTTTGTAAGTGGGCAAACCTGCAAAATCAGCAAGGGGTCAAATACTTATTTCCCCACTGTATATTTCATAATACAAGTTTTCATCAAACCACAATTGTGGTCTGGTCCATGAACCAAGCATTTATGACCAAAGATATTAACAGTAATTTTGTTTGCAGAAAAATAATTATTTTCAGGATCGCTTGAATAATTTACATTATAGTAAGGCACCAACAACATATATCTTTATTAGCAAAATAAAGTCAATGCCATACAAAAGATGTAAGATGTCATGTGAATGAAAATATTAACTCTGAATAATGAATAATACAACTAGGTAGAAAGTGGTGCCATAGTATGTTAAATAGCAATTACTAGCATTTGTGAGTGAGTCTGGAAGCACTTGGATTTGTGAGCTTTCAGATTAACATGAGAAAATTATCAATGCTTCACAAACTCTTAACAATGTGCCAAACACGGATAAGCTGCATGGACAAAAAGATAACATTCAATAAGAATACATCAAACATATGTAACATATTATACTGTATACACTTTATTGGCATCCAACATAATGTTACCCACTATTGCAGCAGTGTTTGCAAGAAAACACTGGTATTAAGCACTTGTCATGTTTCATGTTTTCATCAAGTATTTAAATGCTTTCCCTTCCCTTGCCGCCATGTCATCCATCTGATTGCCATTGGTGTTGTATGCCACTGTTTACAGGTTGGAGTTTCAGTATGGGTTCAGCATACCAGTTTCACAGCTGGAGGGTATTTGTGGTCGTCTGTGCCCTGCCCTGTGTGTGTGCTGTGGTGGCACTTACCTTCATGCCTGAAAGTCCCAGGTTCTACCTCGAGGTAATGCTATTTTTACAAATAATTACAGCTTAAGAAATATTTACACTAAAACTGTTGTGATCCCTTGTGAATCTGTTGCAACAGTTGTATCTTTAAGAATGCTGTGTCATTGTTACCAACTGTCCGTGCTTATCTGTTCTTATATTCAACATCTGTAGAATAGTACATAAGGTAAATTGAGAGTACTTGGACATTTCCCAACAGATGTTTAATCAGATTAAACTGTGTGAGTCATATAAAACTCCTGGAGGAGGCTTTATATGTGCAAAAAAAAGCCAGATTCGTGACAGTAGGTTTGCTGCTGCAGGATAACTACCCTTTGAAGTTAAATGAGTCAGTTGTCGTGACTTACATCATTTTGGCCTATCTTGGAAAAATCAAAAGGAATATATTGATGTACAGTATATACGAATGTGGATGTGTTGCTGTCCCTGAGTAAGCGAGACAAGTGCTGATTCCATGAATTTATCTTCTCTCTTTTTTCTGCTTTCCCTCCTGTCAGGTGGGGAAGCATGATGAAGCCTGGATGATCCTCAAACAGATCCACGACACCAACATGCGAGCGCGTGGGCAACCGGAGAAAGTCTTCACCGTGAGTGTTTGTTTCTGCTATGCACTGTCTTGGCTGGGTTTCCTGATGCTTAAGGAAGCAAAGAGGCTTATATTCTGCCACCGCTGGGACACCGCTTTGACTGTGCAGGATCATATCTGAATTATGAAGGTTCTGAAAGCTGTTTTGTGTCGTTCAGGCTTATTTGCTTCGTGAGCTGTACTTTGGGAAAGCCTCTTAGTCAACACGTTTCTTGAATTGATCATGTACTGTAGCATACACTGTTTACATTGATTGTCTTTACATATATATATAATATAATCAAATGTAAATACGTGAAAAACCATAATACAAGTAACATCCATAATCACAAAAAATTAATGTTGAATGTGAGTATTGTGTTATACTGTGATCATGATTTTCCTTCTTGATTACTTTCTTAGGTAAACAGGATCAAGATCCCCAAACAGCTGGATGAACTGGTGGAAATGGAGTCAGAGTCTGGCAACCAAGTTTCCAAGTTTTTCTTCAGAATAAAGACTGAAATACACGGGGTAAATATCTGTCTTTTTATGTAATGTATATTTTTTTCTGTCTGCTGCCTCAGCCCTAAATGTGTTTTTGATCACATGATGTGTATACTAAGTCTCTTATCTCTCATTAGATCTATCTGAATCTCATGAAGTGCTTCAACTACCCTATGCGAGAAAACATGATGAGACTAGCCATAGTGTGGTTCACGCTGTCATTCGGGTGAGCTTCCTCCTTATGACATTGAAAAATCAGACAAGTCCAATTTGTTCCATCAGATAACAGCACTAGGTAGTCAGGATTGGGACCACATTGCATCTCTGTCATTTTGATTTCTCTGCTGTGCAGAAGTTCCGAGGTCTCGAAATCAATCAGTCTCACAGACTTTGTGTGTGTGTGTGTGTGTGTGTGTGTGTGTGTGTGTGTGTGTGTGTGTGTGAAAGGAGGAGTGAAAGTAGCCAGCAATTAAAAACACCCTGAAAACGGTCTTTAAAACAAAACAGAAACCGCAAGTGTGTCCTGGGTTTCTACTGTCTGATCGCACATGTATGCATGTATCTGGCCACGTTTTTATCAGATCTCAGAATAAAAATCAACATATTTTGGCTGATAATTTTATCAATTCTTGATATCCTGACATTCCTGTATCCTTGTGGTTGCAGGTATTATGGCCTGTCAGTCTGGTTCCCTGATGTCATCAAGCACCTTCAGGCAGATGATTATGCCTCCAAAGTGAAGGTGCACAATAATGAACGCATTGAAGACTTCACTTTCAACTTCACTTTGGAGAACCAGATACACCAAAATGGCCTCTTCATCAATGACCGGTAGGACAAGTAAACTTATTAGCAGGCTTAGTGGATGGATGGACGTTTATACTATGATAGAATAATTAAAGCAGAATGTAACTGTACTTTTTCAGATTCACCAATATGAAGCTGAGGTCCGTCACCTTCATTGACTCTACCTTTCGTAACTGCTACTTTGATGATGTGACATCAGTGGGCTCCTTCTTCCGTAACTGCACTTTCATTGATGCTTTCTTCTTCAACACAGGTGAGATATAAGGATTCAATATTTTTAAACGTTTTCTTTGACATAAATACATTCCTAGAGTGGGATGTCATTTTTGATTCTCAGATTCATCAGGTATAGTCATCTCAAATAACATTTTCAGAGACAAGACAACAATATACTGTGTTGAAATTGACTCTGTTTTATTATTGCCAAATGTAATTTTTTTGCATTCTTTGGACAGACATTGATGAATCCAAGTTAATAGATGGCACAGAGTTGATCAACAGCACATTCACACACAACAAGAAAGGATGCCAGATGACATTTGATGATGACTACAGTGCCTACTGGGTTTACTTCATCAACTTCCTGGGGACTCTGGCTGTTCTACCCGGCAACATCGTTTCTGCCCTTCTCATGGACAAAATTGGGCGTCTGTCCATGTTAGGTAAGAATGGAGGGTAAGAGTGAGGTTCATGTTTATGTTATGCTTTTCACATTGAGTGCAGGATGTTGAACATGGTATGGATGTAGCATCCATCATTGAGTATGAGAGGCAATTTTAATTAGGCCCTATAAATCAGTGGAACATTAAAAGTCAAAAGAGCTTCACATGTGCTAACTCTTGCTCTGTGTGTTCGTATGTCCATCAGGTGGCTCCATGGTCCTTTCAGGCATCAGCTGTTTTTTCTTGTGGTTTGGCACCAGTGAGTCCATGATGATTTTCATGTTGTGCCTTTACAACGGCCTGAGTATCTCTGCCTGGAACTCTCTGGATGTGGTAACGACTGAGTCATTCCCTACTGTCAGGAGGTGAGAAGACAAACAATGGATGATTATATACTGGTTTACATAGTTGTTTAGACTTTTGGAGGGATTTACTGTACGTAGGTGGACAGATGTATTGTATACTGTACATAACCTACAAGGGCAATTCAGTCAACTGTAACACATTTCTCTCTCTCTCGTCTACCTTTTACCTCCTCCTGTCCCTGGTCATTTTCCCTCAGAGGAACAGGCTTTGGATTCTGCAATGCTCTGTGCAAGCTGGCTGCAGTCTTGGGGAACCTGATTTTTGGTTCTCTTGTTGGCATCACAAAGGCCATCCCCATCCTCATGGCCTCGTCTGTGCTCGTCGGAGGAGGCCTGGTTGCACTCAGGTTGCCTGACACCAGGGAGAATGTCCTCATGTAACACTGGCTTGGCATCCATCAGCTGGGATGAAACCTGGATAAATCTGGGTGAATCCGAGAGAAAGCCCCGGGAGCGTTGAGCAAGGAGTGCAAATGGCTTGGTTCAAACATACTGAATATACACTATTAATCACATTCCGCTGGTGTACCTTAGTAAAGTTGGACAGCAACCCACCTTTCTCACAGTGTTTTACTTTTATCACACAACTCAAAATCATTAGATTCCTTTTCTGTCAATAATAAGCTCATTCATTTTGTGAATATATTATCTGGAGAGTACACATGACAGAGGTGAGAGATTGCACAGGTTTTGGTACTGAGACTTTGGTGGAGTTTTGTTCAGTGACTCGTTGCCCCTTCCAGCTGCAGCCAAAATCTTTTATGGAGTCACTGCATGGCTTTAATATTAATACAGTCTTATTTAGGCAAGCCAGATGGGGAGAAGAGTGACAAACAAGCTGTAATGAGCACAGCCAACCTTCTGTGTGCCAACGTAGGGAATAGATGATCAGACAGAGCAGACACACGACACAGCTGTATGACAGCTGTCTTGCCCATAAGACTCACATACACTGGACATGTTGTAGACAGCATGTGCAAAGTCAACATAAATACTGATTTGTAAAATCCCACAAATAGACATAATTTATGTACAAATACATGTCTTAGAATATACCTTCTCTTTTTTTCTGCACTTGCACCATACTGGACACACAACACTGTATTTTGCTCAACATGACATTTGCTCAGACATCCGCAACCTTTTCAAAATAGATAATTCAGTTATGACGCTAAGCCCTTTGCATTGCCTACCCAACCAAAATTCAAAAATGCCATATTGAAAAACTTTTCTTGTACCAATAATTGTATGGTATGTTGAATCTGAGGCTTGGTTTTCTGCTTATGCTTTGTGTTATTGTGTAAGTTGAAATGATTTTATCCAAATGTTGTTACTCCAGGTACCCATCCATGTGTTGTATTATTGTACAATGGCTCTCTGATGAGCTCTCCTTCCATGATGAGCTCTCCTTTAGCTTGTTGTAGGATCTTGCTTGTGGCAGTGATGTTGATGGCGACATTTCATGTTGCTTCCTTTTAAAAATACTAAATGGCCTTTTTCTTTTTTCTTTTTAAATGTGCCTCTCCTTAACTGGAGCAGTCTGCCCATAGTCATGTAGTGTCCAAAGGTTATAAGTAACAGACAGAAACTGAAGAGGAAGTAAATAGATACAATAATCATGCCATTTTGTGTGTGTGTGTGTGTGTGTGTGTGTGTGTGTGTGTGTGTGTGTGTGTGTGTGAATTCATTTTTGGTTTAAACCTGATCCCTTTTTTTTTTGTATAAAACTTCTATTATGGTGAGATAAGCATCCTCCGCTCCTGAAAAGAAAATTAGTCTTACCAACCAAATTGTTGCCAATAGGTAAACAATGATATTAAATGGTGTATGTTACCAAGCATGACTACAAAATAATAGTGTAAATAACAACCACCTCTTTATGAGGGCTAATTGGTGGCACCCATGATAAAGAATGTCTCAGAAGGAAAAATTGTGGCTTTCTTTTCACTTTAATAAAAATAAATGATAAAATAATATGGGAGAAATTCAACAGAAAGTAAAACAAATACAAGCATATAATACATTTAAGCACTGTCATTTGTTATGATTTAGCAACACCTTTGTCTAAAATGTAATTATTGCCATAATCTCACACTTGAAAACATGACCTGTGTTGTACTGGTTATTATGTATCTTGTCTTTCAACATTGGAACTTACTGCTAAAGACAATGATAATATCCGTTTCTATTTTCAAAGTGATAAAATACCTCTAAAAATGAATTGATATTGGCATTTTTCAGATACAGTATATATAACATAACAACTCAGTTGCTCTCAGTCTTGTTTAATTTGTGCCCGTGGATTGTATTTTCTGTGGCTAACAGCCTGTGTCCTCCTGTTTTTCTCTGTATTTGTGGCATCTGTTATTGCAGCTTAGAAGTAGTTTACCCTTTGCATTGCATTTGGCTCTGTCTAGGCTACTCAACAACAACAAAAAGGCTCCAAAGTGGTACTCTGCATCCATTTCCATAGACCCAACATTTTCTCAGACTTTGTAAACTCAGTTGGAAATACATTATGAAGTGTACTGCTATGGCGCAAAAGAAGTTTTTTGACAATATAGTTTGAATATTTTTAAAACAAAAGTATTGCACACATACCGTATTATAAATAAATGCACTGATATTAAAAGTAATGACTTCTGCTCAGTGTCAATCCAACTCTATACCAGTAGCAAGAAAAACAGAAGGATTAATCTATAGGTGTCTGGATGAGCTAAAACCTTAATTAGTGGCAGATCCACGTGTTGTGTTATATTTGATATTACCTGTTATGGTTGAGGTATTTGGGATTTTGCTTAAATGTACTGTGTTTGTATGTGTGTGTGTGAGTGTGTGTGTGTGTGTGTGTGTGTGTGTGTGTGTGAGTGTGTGTGTGTGTGTGCATGCGTGCGTGTGTGTGTAAGAGAGAGTACTGTATGTGTGTGGGTGTAAATAATGTTGATATCAAAGCTGATTGGTGGACTTCTGGGTAATATGTGTACAAGCTCTTTGATTGACTCATGTGTCTCCTGTTTTGTCCAAGCGATAAGTCCATCCACTGTATCTCTGTTGTACATCTCTCTGTGTCTTTAGCTTAAAGCCCCTATTCACCGGCTACTCCGTTTGTGTGTGTGTGCGCGTGTGTGTGTGTGTGTGTGTGTATACAAACTTGCATGTATGTGAGAAAAATTCTTTTGTGTTCTTACTGTAAACGTTTCTGGCAGAAAATGATGGCAATATTCAGATTTTTGTTGAAGAAAAATGTGAATGTATCACTCTTGTAAGTTCTGTTCATCCATTTTATGGAGGTAATCAAATGTATGTGGAGGATAAAGATGTGTATATTATTGTGAAGGGCCTACCAGGTCCATAAGTGGAAAAATATATAAAGAAATATTTGCAAAATGATGCCCCTGTGAATATTGTTAGAAACATAAAACACAGGGATTGCAGACTGTGCTGCTTTTGAACATATATACAATAAAAGCTATGTTCTCTAGCAAATCATGCTGTGCTTTTATTTCACAACACTTATCTCAAACCTTAGAATAAACTGAATCTCCATTTTCACATAAACACTATTCTACTGTATTAATCAAAACCGGTATTAGTCTACATTACTGCATTTACCTGCTGTATAGACATTTGCAGCAAGACTGAGTCCTAATTTTGCATCATTCTCTAACAAACATTTCATCTTGTGGAGAAATTACACAACAAACTGCAATCTTTTCCCTTTGCTCAAGTATTGTTATTAAACATTAAATGTAGCAGTCAGTTTATTAGGTTTGCCTAACAAAAACTATTTTTAGTACAAAAAACTGTAAAATATCTTTATGAAGGTTGTTAAAGTGTGTGGTGCTGTGGCCAGGTTGGAGCACTGGTCGAGCAGGCGCACATCTATTTCAAGATTTATGCCTCAACGCAGAGGTCAAGGGTTTGAATCCAATCTGTGATGGTTTCCTGCATATCTTCCCCTTTGTCATGTAATTGTCCTGTCAAAAATTAAAGGCGGAGAAGCCCAAAAAAAGATTTAAAAAAAGTTTATGGTGCTACTAAATTGTTTTGTACAATACTGAGAAATGGTTCTAATATTTAGTATACCAGAGATAAAATAGTAGAAGCACCTCTCAGTATATTAGGTAGTTGTGTTAAGTATGTGCAGAGAAACGGACACAGTGTGGTTATAGTCTCTGTGTTATCTCCATTCATAAGTTCAAACTAATGCTGCCATCTAGTGGACGAATTTAGGTATTGAAATTATTTACTGAGTAAAAAGGACACTGACAAATCAAGACGCGTTGACTTCTATTAGGCAAGACACATATTTTTTAAACATGTCAACAAGAGCATTGTAGTTCAACGTGCCTTACGTAAAATAAAAACGCTCAAGGACAACATAGAAACACCCCACAGGGCAGTATAAAAAGGCCCACGCAAATAATATGCATAAAGAGTAAAGTAAAATAGAGGAAATAAATAAGCTTACATTACAACAGATAGAACAGAAGAATAAAGTCACAGTGTGAGATATTAGTTCAGTAGGTGGTCTACTGTAGTGGTGTACACCATATGGGTGTGACGGTAGACTACCATTTCCCCAGTGGCCGTGAATGCAGCATGAACCACTTTTTGACCAGCAGGTGGTGCAAGGTGCCAACTCTCCATCTCTTGTCCCGTTAATCATTTCACTTGAGAGTGTAACGGCGGTTAGATTACACCAACACTTTGTTCAGGAGTCAAGCCAAAGAAGTGCACACCATGGGGATTGTCTGCCGCAAATTACAGTTGGCGCATTAATGAAACTTTTGAAGACTGTTGTTCCCCATTTCGGCATTTTGGTCATTTAGCTAACGTTACACCGGTAATTTTATTCATATCAATATATCCCGAGAGGCGTGCCTGGTTGCTGTAACATTAGTTTGTAGGTTGAAGTTATTTCCAGTTCAGACGAGTTCACAAGTGGAGGTAACGAGGCAAGATGTACCATGAAGAAACCGCAACTCTGCACAAGCCACGCTATGGAAGTAAGTAACACTTTTTCTAACGGGTTTCTCTCTTAAGCATAGCGTTTACTCCTGTGTTTGCTTGGTTATGAGGGGCAGAGGATTAAAACGTTAGAAGCTAACGTAAGGTGCCTTCACGTGGATGTTTGATGAGCGACAGGTGGTTCAGCGGCACCTGGCTGCTCCACTGAACAGCAGAATACCTAGCTAGGTGTAGGCTATCAATCCCTGACAAAATGGCAACATTGAAAGGAAATATAGTCTGAGGAGAACGAGAGTGAACAAACTTTTTAAACTTATTTATGTTTTTATGTGAAGGACTTACATCCTGGTTGTTAAATTAAAGCGATACCGTGGAAAGTTCTTGGTCCAAGTTGTATTTTGGGGGTTGCAAACTCCTTTAAAATTTGACTCCGGGCCTTTTTGAATTGTATTTTTCTCTCAAAGTGCCCCCAACTGTACCACAGTGATTATTCATCTATTTATTTAATGGCGGTGGCTTGCATATCAGCCTGTCTACACACGACATTTTGTCACAGGTTAACCATTAACCTGGGATTTTGTTGCTGTTGAGAAATGGCTTACTCCATCAGTAGGCCTATGTTAAGAATGTCACTGAGCTGATATATAAAAAAAAAAAAACATCTAAAGTCTGCAAAATACTTCACAAAGTTAGTTAACTGTATCTTGTCACTGACTTGTGGGCAAAGTGCAACTTTAAAAGATACCACCAATCAATGATGTCATCAATGCAATCTTTTTGCCTTTGAATTGTATTGACCAACTCTGTCTTGCATGCAGAGGCCACCCTATCTTATGCTGTGTAGATGAATGATTTGTAACTGTGCATCCAAAAGAGGTGTAAGTCAAGTTTAAGGTGGAGCACAAATATTGAAGAGTTTTTAGCAAAGACTCAGTGTAGTCTCAGAAAAAAACAAGCTTTCTTTTAATTTGTTAGCCTTGTCATTGTGTGAAACAAGCCACATAAGTCACTGCAAGCGTTTTAACTTACAAGTGCAGCTATGGGACCAAAGCAAACTCATTCTCTGGACTTATTTTCAATAAATGTCAGACTAACCTTAGTTTATGGATTTTCCTATGAAATGGATCAACCCAAAAGCAACAAAAAAACCAAAAGGGTTGATGGAATAACCCTGCAGCTAAACAAAAGCATGAGACTTAATCATGGAGCCCATAACTCAGGTCCGGTGATCCTGTCACACACAAAGGCAACAAACCCATCCTGAGGGTTAAATATAACGCTCAGTGCAAGAGTGCAGACAGGCTCTTCCAGGAAGTGTGAGTGAGTCAGTAGAGGTAGTGTGTAATGGCTGCACTGGGGCTGTTCTACCTCTGAGATGAGTGTTCATCCATGTCACAGCTGGGCCACTGATCTATGGTTGGATGACCAGATACTGTGCTCATGAGGCGTTAGGGCATTTCACCCAATAGGCTGGACACCCCATTTTGTGTGTCTGTGTGTGTGTGTGTGTATATGTAAGTGTTTGGCATGTGTTTCTTCTCACACGTGAGTATTATGTCAAGCCTCTATTGAGACCTAGTGAACGGATGTCTATGCAGGTGGCTGATTCATAGGCATAATTTAACCAAGAGCGCCTGAGAGGTTTAAAAGATTCAGGCTAGCCCCGTAGAGGCCAGGTTGAGTTGGATGTATTTTAATGTTCGCTTGTGTCTTGATGTCATGAACTCCAGATTGCAGTTCCAAACTCAATAAGATATACAATTTACAGGGATAAAATGCTACAAAACACATCCACACTAAATTAGTATTACAGATCTCCAACTGATGAATTGGAATATTATTAACTGAATTTTTTAAATCTTTTTAAACTGGCCTTGGCAGACAGTGGCGCCAAAAGGCTAGAGTGATTTTATTTTATTTTTATTTATTTATTTATTTTTTTGCCTTCCTTGTGGGTATTGGGATTAGATTGTTTAGGCTAATAAATCAACTGGTTTAACGAGTTTAACTTCAGACCTTCAGAGTTAGTAGTAATATTGATATAATCCACATAGAGAAGATAGACTGACTCTGACTCATATGTGTACACACAACGGTATGTGTATTTTTCAGTCTTACCTGATGTCCTACACACTAGTACACAATGTGAAACCTCAGCCGGCCATAATAAATCCCAGGACATGGTGCTTGGTCCAGTGGGAGAAAACTGAGGCCCCAGGTCGGAGACTGTCCCTTTACTCAGCCAGAAATAAAGAGATTTGATTGGATTAGAGCAGGCTAAGAAGCGTTGGGGGGAGGAGATCTCATTAAGCTGCAGGTAAAGGTCAACTCAGCAGAAGTCACTTGTCAGTTGGGCACCCCGCCACTTTGACAAGGCCATTTCATCTGCCTCAGACCAGAGTTCATTGGGGCATGGGATGTAGCACTGGTTCCAAAGGGCATTCAGAATCTGTCAAAATAAGATCCCTTCAACAAAAATGATCTTTGTGATTTGGTTGTATTGTACCTAACCATCTTGCGTGTTTGTGTAGATGAATAAGATAGACGCGTAGAATAAATTTAAATTTTTCTACTGCACACATAAAAGGTTCAGGCTCATTTGTTGCTTTGTACATATTTTTATGCGATTTTTGTTTACAGTTCATTTTCCATAGTGTGACACTAATAAAATATACTTTTAATATCATGATAGTCATTTTGCCCAGTCCTACTGTAATCAGTGTGACCAATAAAAAAGCACAACACACTAGTATGTTAACTAATGAGAAACAATGACCGTGACATAATTTTGAATTTGCATGCCTTTTTCAGCCATTCAGGATGATGAGAGGCTGTCGGCAGAGGAGATGGATGAGAGGAGACGACAGAACATCGCCTACGAGTACCTGTGTCATCTGGAGGAGGCCAAACGGTAAGATGGTTTTAAAGAAGATAAGAGGAGCTTAACATGCTGACTAAAGGCAACCACTTTCCTTTTATTGTGTTTACGTTTTTACATCTCAGAGAGCTCACAGGAAAAGGCGGAGTAGGCGTGTTCTTGGGTCACAGGTTAGGTTTGTTTAATATTTGATCATGTAGAACAGTTTTGTATAATAAGTCTGTTTGTTTAATGAACATCGTTATGTAGATATAAAAACAGCAGGGAGTGGTTGGGAAATTAAGTGGTGGAGAGAAAGTGATGGGAATATGATGGATACGGAAACAAAGCAGTGTGTAATTAAATTAAATCAGCATGCATGTGAGATGATGAGACAGCTGTAAGCATGATTAAGATATGGGAGCTGCTGACTGAGTGGAAAAGAGTGTCTCTCTTTCCACTGTGTCCTAAATTGCTGAAATAATCAAATACATGTTCATTTTCACAGTAGGTTTAGTTTTGTTTCCAATTGCTTGCAATGCTTTTCACAAGATTCTTTCAAAAAGTTAGTTATTCTAGAGGCAGCATTACCCTGATAAACTTTCATGGGAGGTGCCTGAACAAAACTAAAACCACTTCCTGTCTTCTTGACAAGGGCATCAATCGGAGCAGGAAGGAACAGAGAGTGTAATCATGCCTTTCTTTTAACACAGTGTTTTTGTGACAATCTCACCCAGTTGCTTAAAGATTGATTCCCAAGATTTATAAATTATGTGTGAACCTACTGTAGCACTCTGTAGCCTAGTGGTGATTCAGCAATCATGCTTCTTCTTGGGACACTCTTTGAGTGTGTGCAGCCTTATTTACATCAGCATTTCCGGACAGATTATTGTTTGACAACTGAACTTGCACTTTGACTCAGTAAAGACTATTTGATAACCTACAATATCTGCTTATGTCACAGGATTATAAAGGTATACAAGGGCAGGTAGGCTAGACTAAGCACAGATTCAGTTACCTATAATAATCGGACAATGCCTACATTATCACACATTTTTCTTTTTGTAGTGTGCTCAAAATCTTTAGTGGAAGACTAGCTCACCTGAGGCTGTTTTTGAGGAAACCGTTGCTTGAGAATCCCTCCACAGGCAACCTCAAAATCACCGCTTTTTAACTCATACAAAACATGCTTACACTTTCACTTTCTAACTTCCTGTTCTGTCCAGGTGCTGCTAACTTCTCTGCACTCATGTCAATAGTGGACTGGAACCTCTATTCTGGGAAAGGTGTCAAATTAGATTAGGATTAAGACAGCTGCTAATGAAGCTGTCAACCTCAGAGAGCATAGGGTTAGGTTCTGCTCTCCAGGTCAGCAGTCACTGAAACAAGGCAACTATGTAGAAGTAACTCTTTTAGTGTGTGTGTGTGTGTGTGTGTGTGTGTGTGTGTGTGTGTGTGTGTGTGTGTGTGTGTGTGTGTGTGTGTGTGTGTGTGTGTGTGTGTGTGTGTGTGTGTGTGTGTGTGTGTGTGTGTGTGTGTGTGTGTGTGTGTGTGTGTGTGTGTGTGTGTGTGTGTGCACCCATGCA
The DNA here is from genome assembly GCA_013375575.1 of Percina caprodes. NCBI lineage: Eukaryota > Metazoa > Chordata > Actinopteri > Perciformes > Percidae > Percina > Percina caprodes. The sequence continues at coordinate 2,909,501 of JABXJD010000006.1, forward strand.
AACACAAACTCATGACTAGCATGACTAAGCTACATGACGCAAGCCTTCAGAAGACACTCTATTTAGTCAGAAATACTGTAGCTGAAAGCAAAGGAGTGTAGATCACTGCTCATGTGTTGACATGGGACAGAGTTACGTTCCAGAGCCCAGAAGGCTGTTTTGTTTTGCCCGCAGATTGGACAATGACAGGAAGGCCTGCTTTGGAGGGTTGTAAACAGGAGTGCTAGCCTGTCCTACTTCAGGAGACAAATTCTCCCAACATTGTTTTAAGTACAGGAAGTGAAGTTTCACATAAGAGCTCTCTTACCCTGCAGGATGTTCCTTTTGACTATGTTCCCGCCAAACAGAGATCTTTTTTTTTTTTTTGCCCCCTCAATTATCTTGATCTGCATTTGATCTTCCATTTATATGTAACTTCCATGGAGATATGAAAGTAAAAATATATAAGATAGGTTTTATGGATTTTGATTTGCATTACTTCTTATCCCTGGTTGGGCTTAGCCACTACGCTATGTTGCGTATACATGTCTGGTTGTGTGAGCACACTTTTGTGTCGGTCTGTATCAGTTTCATAGTCATTTAGAGCCAAAGAGGTGTTTTCTGACGTGCAACCTCATGTGTGCGTGCGTTAAGGGTTAACTGATAGTGATATAATAGCATCTGCTTGATAGCAGGCCAAAAAATGCCTGCTTGATATAAATGACTTCTATTTTAAGTTTGACTATTATTTTCTCAATTAATTACAGAATATTTAATATTTTTATATAAAATTTACTGTAATGTATGTGACATTAAATACATTACATACCTAATGACTAGGAGCTAATGACATTTTTGCTTTATTATTTACTTAAACAATTGTAATCACTTACAAGTAATCAAGTATTAAAGTAAATCTTTAAAGGGTTGGAGAGCCAGATAGTTATTTCTTGATTCCTATTCCATAAACTTGAGCTTTGTTCAGAGCCTGTAAACTAATGTATTCCTCACGTGGGAAGACATTTTTTTTTGTATTATATATTTGTATTATACTTGACATTTTACAAAACGCTGAAATAAGGTTCTTCTTGCATAATCTACAGCATTAGCGGATTGGTTTACGAGGATGCTTTATTCTCTTAAGGTGCCTAACCTACGCTCTCCCTTGGGTTTGTGTTGACAGTGCATGATGTGTTGTGGTTGTCCTTCAATGTGCTGACACACATTTTGGAAGATTGAATCCTTTGAGCACCTACACGACCTTAATTAACTAAAACAAGATGTCTGTGTGCATGCATGTGGGAGGGAGAGCTTTATTGCTTACAGACGGAAAGGTAGAAGCTGCTGGTATGAATGAACCCATTAACAAAAATAAGGAAGCTAAATCACTAAGCATTGTACACGAAGGATAATGAGCAAAAAGGTAAAAACTTAACGTGAATGCAGCATTCAACACTTAACAGCTTAACACATAAGCGTTATTTTTTATTTTATTTTTTTTGGGGGGGGTTGAACAACTCAAAGAGGCGTCTCCATGTAGCCATAGTAAATATGTTGTCACTTCCAGGTGGTAAGAAAATGTGTAACAGATTTTCAGACCATGATGATTCACCATGCTCACAAATCATTTACTAGCTGTTTTTCCTAACATTTCTGGAAATGGTCTGACAGAGACTGCTAAGAAGCCACTCCTGAACCTTTCAAAGAGAATTACATAAATTTGAAAGAAGGTCAACATTATTTTTACATACACCAGATATGCTGTATTCAAGTGTGTCAAACATCTGTGATTATCCCATGTAGAGGTAAAAAACACCTTTTCTCTGAAAACACTTTATTGTCTTACAGAAGTTAGGGCTGGGCAATATATCAATATTATATTGATATCGTGATATCAGACTAGATATTGTAATATGACACAATATACAGTGGTGCTCATAAGTTTATGAACCCATGCTGAAGTTGACTAGAAAGAGGAATAAAAAAAATCATCTTTTAGAAATTAATTTTAATGCCTTCATTAGAAAAATAGGAAAGATCCAACCTTTAAGGACACCTCTTTTCTTTGTGTACGAATAATGTCCTTTGGAATAAAATAGCCCCACATCATCACATACACTTCATCATACATAGAGATTGGCATGGTGTACTTAACAGAAAATCATCTCTCAATGCAAAGCAGACCAGCTATTAGACTAACTGAAATAAAACCATGCCAATCTCTCTGTATGGTGAAGGGTATGTGATGATGTGGGGCTATTTTAATTCCAAAAGCCAAGGGAACTTTATCAGAATGCATAGTATCCTGGATCCGTAAAATAACTGGCCTTTAAAAATAGAAATCTGCCTGCCTATATGGGAATTTAACATAGGGGTATGTATACCTATGCCCCCTGTATTTTAAGGAAGAACATTTATTTATTCACAATACATTATTTGTACACAAAGAAAAGAGGTGTCCTTAAAGGTTGGAACTTTCCTAATTTTCTAATGAAGGCATTAAAATTAATTTCTAAAAAGATGATTTTTTTAATTCCCATTTTTTTTAGTCAACTTTAGCATGGGTTCATAAACTTATGAGCACCACTGTAAGTGTTGTTTTTTTCCTGGTTTTAAAGGCTGCATTACAGTAAAGTGCTGTCATTTTCTGAGACTGCTGTATTATTTGCCTTTACCTACTTAGCCATTATATCCACATTACTGTTGATTATTTATAAAAATGTCACTGTGTAATTATTTTGTGAAAGCACCATTTGGCAAGCCTGCAATGTCACTTCAAGGTATGTGGTTAAAAATATCATATTTCATATTTTCTCCATGTCTCATAGAAGTGAAATTCCTAAACCTTCACCAGTGATCACTGAGGCTTTAGTCTACTGGAAGTAGTATTAAATATCTTGCTCACTCACTGTCAACCTCTTTTTTACCTCTCATTGTCCACTTAACAAGTACGCCTAACCTTTAACCTTTTATGTGGTCCCAAAAATTGCAATTCCACAGCCCCCTTCCTGAAGCATGCTGGGCTCAGTGTGGGTGCTGCCTGTAACAATGCCCGGGTCTCACATTGGCCTACATTGCTCTGTTTAACCAAAAAACATTTCAGTTAATTACAGCAGTGCTGACACAATTAATAAATATTGTAAGTGAGTTGGGTAGCCCTGTGCTATCCTTTAAACACGCAGCATGCCATTTAATAGTAACTGTTTGTGTTTCAGGCTATAGTTGAAATGCTCTTATTTACACACACTTTTGCTATTTAATGAATTCAACGATTTTGTTACTCAGTGGACAGTGTCAGTGTCATCAGTATCTACAGTTGAGCCTGTAGAAGTTTTGTTTAAAGGTCCCATGGCTTAAAAATGTTACTTTTATGAGGTTAAAATGCATTGATATGCATTCCCCCAGCCTGCCAATGGTCCTCCAGTGGCTAGAAATGGTGATGGGTGAAAACCGAGCCCTGGGTATCCTGCTCTGCCTTGGAGAAAATGAAAGCTCAGATCGACCAATCTGGAATCTTGCTCCTTATGAGGTCATAAGGGGCAAGGTTACCTCTCCTTTGTCTGCTTTGCCTGCTCAGAGAATTTGGCCCACCCATGAGAGATATCATTGCTTTCAAATCGAGATGTTCCGATTACTATACCAGTATCGGAAATGCTCCGATACTGCTGAAAATGCTGGTATCGGCGAGTACTGGAGTCCAGGCACCGATCTGATACCACGTAAATTATTAGAAATTGGAATCTATTTACTGATTAGCTCCGTTAGCTCGGACACAGTTCTTCTTCAACGCTCTTAAAATAGTTGCGCTGCTGTTTTAGAGGGGCAAAGAAGAATTGATCACCTAACGCCTCCTTAAAAGAAGCTAACATTAGCGCATCATGTTGGCAGTTTGGCAGTACTTTACAGTGGATGTTCCCACCAGTAAGACGGCGACATACAACATTTGCAAAGAATCAATTTTGAGGGGTGGAACAAGTATTGCAAATTTCAACACCAGCATTAATTAAACATTTGAAGACGCATCACAAAGTTTTGGAGTTTATTGTAAATTCCTAACCAACAAAGTTTTGGAGTTTATTGTCCTGGATGACCAACCCCTGCCTGTCGTCAAATGTGGGATTTTAATGCTTAATGGAGCATTTGGAGCCAAGGTACTGTTTGCCAGGTTGTAAATATATTCTCCGAAACTGCACTACACAAATTATATGAGACAGTTGGGGACCACATTTTGTGTATGCTGAAAGACGTGCATGCAACATTTGGAGCTCCGACGTGTGCCCCATGTCTTTGCTAAGTTCAACGTCACACTGGGTGGACAGAAAGTCTACATTTACCCCTCGAAGTGCGGTGCTGCACGCCAACGAGTTCCGAGGGTCACATACTGGCACAGTAATTGCCAAAGCAATTGAGGGGATGCTAGTACAGTGGAAAATCCCCAAGTCCAACGTTCATGTTGTTTTGCGCGACAACGCTAGCAACATGAAGAAAGCCGTGGACAAGATGGGTGTACCAAGTTGGGAGGCTTCGCACACACGCTCCAACTGGTGGTGCATGAAGGGCTACTGTCACAGAGAAGTGTGAGTGATGCCCTGGCGAGTGGTAGGAAGATGGTAGTTCCATTTGCTGTATTAATTCATGTTTTAAAAAGTGTTGAACCTGAGCCAGGCCTTACAACAATGATAATATCACAGTCATGCATGTGCAGTATGCTCATTTTTTATTTATTTTTTTAAACACACTGGTATTGGTACTCTGTATCGGCCAATACCCACAGCACAAGTATCGGGAGGTAAAAAAATCAGAAAATCTCTACTTTCAAACAAGCAAAATGGCAGTTGGTCAAGGCCACATCCCCAGCCTCCACCTTGCCCCCCCTCAAAAGCTACAGACTCAGAAATGGCACATACTAAGGAAAGTTCATTGTGGGACTGGCTGTAGTAGCTGTAATTCTGCACCAAGGCGGAATTTTGGGAAAGAGACTTCAGAAATTGTATTAGGGGACCACATAGATCTATATAAAAGCATCCAAAGAGCACCATGTCAAGGGACCTTTTTAAAGGTTGTATATTCACTAACTTTGAAGTAAAATCATATTCATACTGTATAACAGCATCTCTATCTCTCTATCTCTCTCTCTCTCTCTATCTCTCTCTCTCATAGACAAAGTCATAAGCTTTCCATACAGAACTTTTTCTCCTATGCCACTGTAATGTAGATGCCATGAATAACAGCAAGGCATTCGTTTTTAAATCATATTTGTGTGTTCTTGGCCGGTCTTTAGTTTTTGCACGGATTGGAAGGGCAGCAGGTGTAGGAAAAGCCAGTATTAACAATTATTGACACCTCATAAATCATGCAATTTATGAGGTGGCTGAATGCCTGAATGTAGTCAAGACGACATTCAGGCATTCAGCCACCTCATAAATTGCGCTGCACTCTGTTGTAATTCTTTGGGGCCAGGTAAACGGAGATGACAACCATAGCATGCTGCTTAGTATTCTAGAGAAACCTGACATGTAAATGATCCTGGTGATTAGATTAGATAATACTTTATTCATCCCACAGTTGGGAAATTCCCTTATTACAGCAGCAGCGGTTTTCTACAGTAAAAGCAAAAAGAAATTTAATTGGAAATCTAGTCAGTCAATTAGATGAGTTGAGCTCCTCCTGTACATTCCTAATACTGTTGAGAGTAGTTTCTTCTCATCTTTATTCATATAAGCTAGTTGAGCAATAGTTGAAAAATTTTATTTACTTCTCAGCTTAATGCCGTGAACATGCTTGCTTAGATTTTAATTAGTAATTTATTCAGAATGTTATAACTTCTTTCAAAACCGGTTTTCCACTGAGGCCAGTTGGTTTGAAAGAGTTGAACACTAGAGATGCTTATGAAAACCCTGAAGTTGATATTGTGTACTCTCAGATGGATGGAGGCCTGCCTAGAGGAGGACTTGCCTCCTACCACAGAACTGGAGGAGGGACTGAGGAATGGTGTCTACCTGGGCAAACTTGCCAACTTTTTTGCCCCCAAAATGGTGTCTGAGAAAAGGATCTACGACAGAGATCAGGCCCGCTTTAAGGTACACCTTCATCCATTTGCATTTATACTCCTTCTAGCTTCCCTCTTTAGGTAAGGTCATAGTTGTACTACATTTGTATTTCCACCAGCTGACATCATAGCAGATAGGAAGATTATTTCCAGATCTTTAAGGCATATCTTGACAGTTCTACACAGGAAGGGGAAAAAGGTGGCAGGCAGGTGTTAGGGCCTATTACAAAAATGTCTGAGCAAAATGTTTAGCTTGACCTTGAGCTTGACTTTATTTATATTTGACAAATTGTTAACAAACCTTATCAGTACATAGGCTACATAGCCCAACAAAACATTTAGTTGAACATAAATTAAATGGAAAAACATTACAAAAGCAATGACATATTAATATATTGTTAATATTAATTATACTAATAATGTGTGTTGTCCTTGTTTTTAGCTGAATGTTGATATCTGTGTATGTCCGGAAAAGCCGGAGTCAAATTCCTTGTATGGGTTTACACTTACTTTGCCGTTAAAGCTGATTCTGATTCTATATTATCCTGGGAGTATAACACTGCTTTTATAAAGTTAAAATCTTGGTCAATCCACTTTGCCGTGAGGCTAGGCATACTCACACAAGCCAGTAGCTCAAATGACGATGACTGGGCTGTGTGTAGGCTTCGAAACTGCTGGTCATCTCTAATGCCATGAACTCTTGTTAATGCTGTGGTTATCAAGGACTGAGTCTCGCTGGTGGCGGTTTATGTCACTGATCTTTCTCCGACATGGTGTAATACGATACACGGCCAACATTTTCTTTTACTGTAAACAAACTGCATGTTTGCATGCCACCCTTTAACCTCTTAGGTCATGCGTCATGTCCAATCAGTGGCTTCTTCTCCAAATCAGCAGCTGCAATAGTAGCATATGCTAGCGGACTGTTGTCCAAGTCTGAACAATTTCTCTGCACTTTCTCATAATAATTCTACATTTATTTGTCTGTGCTACTGTTTTTATCTTTAGAGCAAAGGGCTGCACTTCAGACACACCGACAACACTGTGCAGTGGCTCAGAGCCATGGAGTCAGTAGGTCTACCCAAGGTAAGGGGCTTGCACAACAAACAAACAAAAAACCTGACGGAGATCCTGTTCAAGTGATGTTTTGCAACAAAAACTATGGAATTGGCATGACTTTGACTTCAAAGGCATCCCCTGTGTTCATTGGCTCAGATATTAGAGGTCAGAAACCAACTTAAAGCTACAACTAAGAGAGTAGAATCCATCCCACCAGTAGATTCTTAAACTAGGAGATCACTCACTCACACTCACACACACACACACACACACACACACACACACACACACACTTCAACCACCTGTAAGAATGTAAGATGAAATTGTAACGGTATCAACTTCATGAGATGACACAAAAGACTTCACTGAGGTGTATCCTGTAAATGAAAATGGGGTAAAATTGATACCCGCTTTTCTCTGTGCGGCCCTTTTTTATCATCGTCTTTATAGTCATTTATTTAGTAGTTCTTTATGAATAGCCTTTTTCGGAAATGTCACTCTGATAGCATAACCTTATCCGTAGGTTTCTCTATTATACCATCCATGTTTTTGATCAAAACCATGCTGTTTAGAGCATTATTCAGCTGTGTTGTGACATGATTTAAAAAAATTAAAAAAATCGGGTCCAGTGTTTTGAAAACTGAAACTTTTATAGTAAATATGTGTAGGATGTCACATATTTGTTAGGAAAAGCTAGCCAAGTTTTTTTTGGGATTAAGTAAATATCTGTAAGATGCCTGTTTGGGGGGAAAAAAAGTAGACAACCAAATATGTACCATAAAGGGGCAGATAAACATCATAAGCACCAATAAAATAAAATGCAGGATAACTCAATTGCACTGCAATAAATACTACACCTGTGAAGCTCAGTATTGTGGAACTGATGCCAATGACTGGTGGTGAACTCTGTGGTAATGAAAATGATGTGCTTCCCAAATGTAGCATTTATTGAAGTGCTGGAATTGCATTATATTTTACAGCTGTTGTTGTTGTTATTATGATGATGATGTCCACCCCTTGCAACTTGTCATGGATCTACAGGTTAAAATGTGATGAAACATTGTTATGGATATTGTGCTCCTGTTTGGCTACAGCAGAATTAAGAGTGTCAGGACCCCGATAAAAGAAGAGCGACTAATATATATGGTGGTTTCTGCTTTCAGATTTTCTATCCCGAAACAACAGATGTGTACGATCGCAAAAACATGCCTAAGGTGGTGTACTGCATACACGCGCTGAGGTAAGAATGAAAGGGTTCAAAAACAGTGACTTTTCACTTTACAGTCTTCATGCATTTCTCACATTTGATAGCAACATTCTCTACAGTCTTTTTTGTTTTCCCAGTGGCAGGGTACACACATGAATGTCGCATGCAATTTCACTTCCAAGAAAGAAATAGAGATGGTTATTTAGAATTAAACTATGAGTTAATTGGAAGTTTAGATTTAGCAAGAATTGCAATTGTCTATACATTTTGACTTTTTAGTTCACTCATACTATTTGTCACTAACTGGTTAATTTGGATTAATTTACTTTCATTTGATGGTTATGGCAGACAATGTTACACTCTTCGGTTTGACAGGTTTGAGGTTTGAGTGCTTGTTTTGCCATCCAGACAGCAGTGTACTCAAGTTACATAATTTAAGGACAGCTCATATGCAGAATGACAAATGTCTGAGACTGCTTACACTAACATTTGTATTACTCTGTGGGGTTCAGGCATGGCCTCTTTTTGTTCAAGTTCAACCTCTAATTTAAATGCTGAGAACAAAATAGTACTTAGTGAGTGATATGAAACTGGAACTGGAAAATGTTATTTCTACTTGGGTATGGCAGAGTGCTTCTTGTTAAATACAGACCTTTTATCGCTTTTCCTTAGTAGCTCACAGCCATATTATACACCACAGCAACATTTTTTTTTTTTTATTAATAAAAACACTTTTATTGAGCATAACCACTATCTGGACCCTGCTTCTATAAACATCTATACTGCATGTAGTTAGGGGCTTTCTGGCAAATTGTGGTGTTTCAGTGCTCAACTCTTTACATGTAGTCTCATCACAAAGGGTATGTTCTTTGTCATGGTAATAGTGCAACAGAAAAGTTTGTGATCTGTCTATAATGTGGGTGGCTGGAGAATTTCAACTTTAGGCCCTTGCTTTTTCAGTTGAGGTGACTTTGAATGAACTGAAGGGTAAATTTTATCTATCTGACCTGTCCAGTCAAACACAGATTTAGGGAGTGGTTATGTGAGCTGCTTGGATTATTTTCTTTGTTGTAGTGTTTCATTCAGGTCCTGTGAGAATTGGTTTCCTTCCCTCCTTATGCACACACGTGCTCTTCCTTCCTGCTAGTCCAGCTTGCGTCCCACAAGGACCCAGTGAATACTCTGCTTCCCTGGATACAAACAAATGCTGGAATGGAGGCAAAGCACCGGATGCTCCTGCACATTTAGTGTGGTGGAAATTTGAAAGGGAACACAATGAAATGGGGAAACACTTTAAAACACTTTTGACAAAGTGGTAGAGGTGTAGGGTTGATTTTGTTGTCTAAAAGGAAGAGGACAACATGAAAATAAACCAGGGGAATCCACAGAGAGCTAGTTGCTCCAAGCTTGTCAGTAACCGCTGTGGCTTGTAATCAGCTACCTTCATTAATCCTGATCAGCTGTTACTATGTGTGTATTTCAGACTGAATCAGCTGCCAAACATAACCCTTTCATAAGCAGAGTTTAGATAATTGTCTAAAAACCTCTGCGTCCCAAGGACAGAGTGCATTTCTTGTTTACACACACACACACACACACACTGTGACTAAAGGGCAGAATAAGCAGCTAGTACAGCTGCTCTATTCCAAGCTGTGCTGATGCCAGACCTGCCTTTAAATATCTATAATTCATTATCACTTATCAAGTACCCATGGGAAGATGAAAGTTTTATGAAGTTTCCAACCACATGCTTGTTGATTTCAATGCTGCCTGCTGTCAGTATCTGCTTGTTGTAATGTGAGTCAACATTACCCCCCTGTGGTGTAAGTTTGACATGGGTGGAAACTAAATGCCATCAGGAGCAACAATCCTGAGTTTTCAAAACACTAGAGTTTTAGTTTCATGATATCAGACTGTACAATATCAGAATGTCCCAAGCTTCTCACTGCTTCCTTATCCTTTTGTGTGTAAATTTTGGGGTCTAAATCTTATGGTTTATTTCAGTTTGTACCTGTACAAACTGGGCATTGCACCACAGATCCAGGACCTGCTGGGGAAGGTGGCCTTCACAGGTAACAGGAAATAAGCTTCTCCTGAAATCTATGTATAGCATAAAAGCTCAAACGTTAAATAGAATGTGTATAAATGCAGCTATTACTGTAGAAAAATAGAATAAACAATGAAGTTATTAACTGCTTTTAAAATGAAGGATAAATGTTGCCTAAGGGCTTTTTTAAATACTCCACGTGTATGCACCTAGTTGTGCATGTGTTCATTTAATAAGAATTCTTTGTGTGGGAGGAAATTTTCTTTCTTTTTTTAACTTGGTGGGCTTTAATTAAAACTGTCGTGCTCTCAAGCATGTAGGATTTGATGACGATTTGTATAAACATTTGTGATTGTAAACGTCTCTGATTTAGATGTTTAAATTATCCAAAATTTCAGATCATAAAAATATCCAAACGCACAAACGACCATGCTTCAAAGCTTTTGACATTTGACTGTCCTGAGTAAGCCTGAGGATTTAGTCACATGGGTTTTTCGGGATTTTTTGGGGGGTTTTCCAATCACTTCTGACCAGTTTTTTTTTTTCCCCCCAGTTTTAACTAACTCTAATTGAACTTTTGGGAAAATGTGTTTGTGAGGATTGACACAGTGAGCGTGGTGATGAATACGTCAGAGATCATCAGAAAAACTGCATTGCATACCGTTGTGAGAAAATAAACAAAATATTTAGAATTGAATGGCTTTGAAAATCATGTTCATTCATTGCCAAAACAAAAAATAAAGCAATACATGCAGTATATCTGAGCCTTTGGTATGCTATGCTCTGTGACACCACAATTTTCCCTACAATTACTTTATATCTGTCTGTCTTTTAGAGGAAGAGATCAGTAACATGAGGAGTGAGCTGGAAAAGTATGGCATTCAAATGCCAGCTTTCAGTAAGATTGGAGGAATCCTGGCCAATGAGCTTTCAGTGGATGAAGCTGCCTGTAAGTCCTCTGACGTACGCACTAAATCTGTGACTAATTTTGTGTTGTTTCCTAATGTCTTTTTGGCCAACACTAAAATGTTTGCACACACACTCTGTTGTTCTTAGTGCATGCTGCTGTAATTGCCATAAATGAGGCGGTTGACAAGGGTCAGACATCTGTGACAATGGGAGCCCTGAATAATCCTAATGCAATGCTGAGGAATACCCAGGAAACTCTAGCCCAAGACTACCAGGACACACTGAGCCAGGCCAAGGCTCGTAAACAAGATCAATCCTCAGGGAGGGTGAGAAGCCTAACAAACACTTTAGTGACTACCTATGTCTTGGTGGCATTATTTGTTTTTATATTAATGTTTGGTTAATTAGTGGCTTTTCCTTTTACTCCTATATAGAAGGCTTGAATAGAGTTTCACTGTCTTTGTAACAAAGTTTGTTTAGTTTGTCTCTTGCCTGCTTGCTCTATTGCTCACCAATTGACAGTCAGATATTCAGTTACATAAATGTAATTTAATCATCAGTGACATTAAATTGCCATCACTTATACAAAAAAAAAAAACATGACTCCACTTATGATACTGTATGCAATGTCACGCCTGTATTCACCCATGGTGGGAACAGGGTTGCAAAGTCTGTTCTAACAGCATGTGTTGATGTATTCAGGTTGACCACAAACAGATTTGGCCTTCTGTGTAGATCTGAATGTGGTGTCGATGAACTGAAATGACATATAAAACATGAAGATCAAATTTGAGTGGTGCACATAATTTAAACTTGAGTGTTGCTCTGAACCAATGTTTCTGACTGCAGTGTCATGTACTGACAACTAATAACAACTGAAGAGCTATCTACACTGAGGTTTGAAAGGGTTTGCCTGCACTGACTCACTCCACAAGCCTTTGCCAGCACATTCCAGTGGCTGCATTGTCAGCTGTACTTCACCAAACACAAACCCTCCGCACCATCCAGCATCTTAACTCCCATTCTCTATACAAATACTGTACAAACGAGCCGTTCACTTCCACTTCATGGCTGAAATGTGATATGTAAAATATGCAACTTCATCAGTATGAGTGGGGAAAAAATTAATGTCACCAGGAATGAATTACAAATGCTATTTGAAATTAATATGAAATATACATATATGTACAGTATATACGTATGTATTTATTTTTCTTTGACTCCTTCAATTAGCGCGCCTCAATTGCTACTGAAGAAAGAGATGTTTATGAAGAGCTGCTGACTCACCAGGAGATCCAGGGCTGCATTGACTTTGTCAACAGTAAGGACTTTTCCTCCCACGTGACACTTACTTCTTTTTCCCAAAATGCTGTCAAGTAACATGAATGCATTCCTTTTTTGCATGGAAAAACCCCTCCTTGTCAGTGCATTTGATGCATATGTAGAAATTTTATAAAATTGGCTTGTTTCAGTACTTATCTGAAAGACTTTGGAAGGAAAACCTATTTTCCCTAAATTACGTCTGTCTTGGTTTTTTCCTGTCACCAGTCCAGGCAGCAGAAAGGCAGGTGAATCAAGCAGTGTCGGCCCAGGATGAGGCTGCTCTGTTGGCTGCACTTAGGCTTGAAGCTCTGGCCCTGCTCGGTGTTGAGGAGTCAAACTGTCGCTGGTACCTGGAGCATTTTGCCACCTACTGCCAACATAAATCCAAGGTATACTGATTTGTTTCCAACTCAGGGCCTTAAGAACCAGAGCTCTGATTTGTTTTTTTTGTTTTGTTTTTCCCCTCAAGCAGTTATTTGTTGAGAGTATAAAATAAATAAGCCTGTATACAATAATAGAATGACCAAAAGCAGTACTTGGGGGAGGCTGACTGTGTTGGAGTGTGGGGAATAGGAACAAATCATACACATTTGCAGTATTGGCTTTCTAAACTGGACATTTTTCTGTATTTCAATACATTTTCATATGCCAAAGTAGACTAACAATTTTTAAGTACTGCTCAGAGCACACAGCACTTCACTGGCTGATGGACTGTGGCTGTATTCACTACTCAGGCAGTGAATACACTGGCTGTATTTGAAACTTTCTACACACTAGCAGTAGTATCAATCTCACTAAAAAGTAGTATGCATACTGCATAATCATAACAAAATCAAAACCTGCAGTTTGCCCAAAATTCCCAGCTGTTAAAGAAAAGGAATAAAATAAAAACTCCACACCTTCAGAGAAAAACTAATCAACCATCGTAACTTCAGTTGGAATGGACACCAACAGACACTTTGCCCTCCACGGCCCTGCTTTAAAACATGCTGAGTAATCATGGGATCTTAGTGGTATCTCTGTAGTGTACTCTTATCTTTGTGTTGCAGGATGGAGGCAGGGCCGTGATGGACAAAGAAGAGATTCAGAGAGTTGTCAGCTCTTGTAATGACTTTGCTGAGGCAGAGAAACGAAGTAAGCACATTTTTTACTTACCACAGATGTTTATTAACACATAATTATTGGTCAGTTGATAGTCACATATGTCAAAATCACTATCAAGCTTCTCACAGCACATATGTAGAGTCTGTTTCATTGCACAGTACAGTTCATGATACAACTTTTATTGTGGGGTTTACAAAGGCATTTCAACATAATTTTAGAACAAAGAAGAAAAATTTAATTTTAACACTGACATGCCTTGCCTTGGGTTATCTGCAAAACATGACTCTCCGTGATAATTTTCTTGACCAGAACTCAAGGCAGTTGCCGGAATCAATACAGCCATTCGTCTTGGCAATGCAGTGGAGACAGCGGCAGAGCTCATGAACCCTGAGGCACAACTTCCAATTGTCTACCAAACTGCTGCCAACCTCTATCAGACTGAGCTTTTTAGTTTGCAGCTACAAGGGGGACGGGTGAGACATCATATTTGCAATTTTGACTCTTTAACATGTGTGGACCCACATGCTGATACAGTATACCGGAGGTCAGTGTAATACGTATACTGCAGTTAAATGTCGCTTCATGCATGTGATTCAGACCTTTACTGTATGTTTTTAGTCTGGCTTGAGCCACGAGGAGCTCAGTGTAGCTGTTGAGATGCTGTCAGCTGTAGCAGTGCTGAATGAGGTGCTGGACACCAAAGACCCCCAGGCTGTGATTGAACAACTAACAGACTCCCCTCTGGGCTTCACCAACATGGACCAAGACAACCTAAACAGGTAAAATGGTTGAGTTGTTCTCTAATTAACCTTAGACCCCAAATCGCCCTGCTGTCACATCTATTGATGCTGGTGGTGAGTTTGTTCTTTCATCATTGCTGTTTTGATGTTTCTACAACTGTCTCATTGAAGTTGAAGTATGGCGATACATTAAGCAATGAGAAGCAACAAATGAATTTAAGTTAAGTTTAAATGTCTTAAAGGTCCCATGGCATAGTACTCTTTGAATGCTTTTATATAGACCTTAGTGGTCCCCTAATACTGTATCTGAAGTCTCTTTCCCAAAATTGATCCTTGGTGCAGAATTACTGCCACTAGAGCAGTCCCTCAAAAAGCTTTCCTTAGTATGTGCCATTTCCAAGTCTGTAGCTTTTGAGGAGGAGAGGGGGGGGGCAAGGTAAGGTGGAGGCTACAGGTGTGGCCTTGACCAACTGCCACTTTGCTCATCTGAAAGGCATAATGTCTCTCTCTCATGGGCGGGCCAAATTCTGTGGGTGGTAAAAGCAGAGAAAGGGGAGGTAACCTTGCCCCTTATGACCTCATAGGGGGCAAGATTCCAGATAGGCCCATCTAAGCTTTCATTTTCTCAAAGGCAGAGCAGGATACCCAGGGCTCGGTTTTCACCCATCACCATTTCTAGCCACTGGGGGAGCATAGACAGACTGGAGGAACACATATTAATGTTAAAAAAACCTCAAAGTGAAATTTTCATATCATGGACCTTTTTCTCTCCACTTTTACTTTGCTAACACTAGAATGGCCTGATGTGCATTAAATGTCATGAAACTTTGAACTTCTTGGACCTCTCCCTCAGGTATGCTGACACTCTTATCAAACTACGAGGCAAGGCTCTTGCTGAGGGCCAAGAGTTCCTCACCTGGAATGATGTTCAAAAATGCATCGACACAGTCAACATTCAGGTCCATGAGGAGCACGAACGTAAGAAAGTCTTGTTTATTTCTGGTAATGTTTAACGTTGTATAGCTTGTGGATGTTGAAGTCTTTTAAGCCATCCGTTTGAAACCTTGGAAAAGGTTTTGTTCTAGGTGTGAATGTTTTTTAAAACCGCACATAAATGAAACGCATTGACGGATCGAGTGTCAAATGGTTCTTGTCTTTTACTTCCAGGCATCATAGCTATAGCTGAGATCAATGAGGCACTCAACTCCGGTGATCATCAACAGACACTTACAGCCCTGCTACTGCCTACGGCCAAGTTGACAGGGGTGAACCCAGCCACTGCCAAACACTACCATGATGTTCTACAATATACCAAGCAACTCATCTGCCAGGTATTGTGACTCTAGATGTATAAAGCATTTATTTAAAAAAAAAAAAAAAAAAATGTCCATCTGCCTTTCACATCCTCAAAGTGTAAAATATGAAAAACAAAACCTTAATGACTGAGTAAACAATGATGTCAATGCATGTCAGAACTTAAAATTTGATGTACATATTGTACATGTAATTAAAAACTGGTATTTTTTTTTTTTATTATTTAATCCTGACTTGTAACAAGACAGAGTAAATATTATTATAGTGTACATGATTCTGTGTCATCAAGACAACAGTTTCCTGATCTGAGGTTTGGCTGGGTTGACAATATTGGATATTCACAGTCTAAATGTTCCCTTCCTGATCCTCACATTCCTAAAACTTCACAGAGGTGGTGTTGTTTTGGAGACTGCAGTATCACCCTGTTAAATTCACAGTTTTTACTTTCCTATCGTTGTATCTGGGCTTGTGCTTCCCTGCTGGTTCCTAACAATGGTCCAGCAAAGAGAAGTTTTTTCTGTGCAAACACATCCAGTCTCACATCATAACATTTGACCTCCGAGGTATCCCACGGAGGGAAATGAATTGTAGTTCTGAGGCTGCCATCTTTGAAATGAGCACACACAGGAATGGATCCAGACAACTGTGGAAGCAGCAGAGACACACCGCTACTCTGTAGTATCCATACAATCTGTCATCCCCACCGGAAAACAGGCGGATGTAGTGGGCGATATGTAGGATTCCACTTGGCAAAAAACACACTGCAAAGATGATAAAAACAAGAGTGCTGACCTTGATGAAAGGTTTCCAGTCACAACGAGATTGCCCTAGGTGGTATACTACTGCCACGTGGGCATAGACACAAATCATGAACGGCACTATGAAGCCCAGACAAACCATCATCAGCCTGTATGGCACCAGCATGGAATGGGATTTTTCATCTAGGGGAAGTACATCGTGGCAGGTGGTGACTCCCAGCTGGGTAACGTGGTAGCTCTGCCTGACCAGGAGCTCAGGCACAATAACGGCGCTGAACAAGAACCAGACAACCAAGCACGTCCACACTGCCAGCGTAGTCTTAGGCAGCCTTCTGTACAAAAACGGTCTGACCACAGCCAGGTAGCGCTTCAGACTGATGCAAGCTATAGTTTGAGCTGAACTATAAACATTGCCATAAAACAAGGCTGTGATAAACCGGCAAGAGATTTCCCCAAATATCCAATTATTCCCGTTGAAGTGGTAGTGAACACGCAGCGCTAGAGAAAGCAGCAGCAACAGGTCTGACAACGCCAGGTTCAGGTGAAGAACTACTGTGGACGAGGACTTTGTTTTAAGTCTGAGGAAGGTCAGAATGTAGACGTTGGATGGGATACCCACCAGCATAGCCAGGATGTATGATGACGGTATGACCCAGGTGCTGAGGACCCCTGTGGTATAGTCTGTCACTGGGTCCTCCAAGTTCACATACAGCCATGGGTTTGTGCTGGGATAGAGCTGGTTTGTTTGATTGTGTTTGTACAGCCTCCCCTTGAAAGTTTTTGGCATCAGACCAGGTGGCATAATAATTTTGGTCCTATTTCCTTTAAGTGGGTAGAAAAACAGTGTTTTTGGCATTAAAGCAACTTTAGTTTTATAATAAAAGTACATTTGAAACCATGTTAAAACAGAAATTGTACTTAATCCTGCTATCTGCTGTCTGTCAAGATTTTCTAGTTTTATATCTTTTTTTTTTGTGCAAAAAAAAAACATTTCTATCATCAAATGATGCATCAATAAATATTTTTTATTATGTTTTTATTGTGTTTACAGCTGTACTAAAATAGTTAAATCTGTGTTTTTTAACTTTGAGCTGGGAAATGAACCCTTAACCAAAAAGTTTAATGTTTTAAGTCTAAGTGTAAATCTCTTATTTTGGACCCTGGCTTTAAAAACAAATGCATTTATCCTTTTTGGTAAACTTATAGTAGTTTAATACACTTACCGTCATGCTGAATGGTCTGAACTGCCATCAAACAAATGAGTAGTCCTGGCACAAGGTCGGCCATATCACCCTCCCGTCTGTGTCCCAGAGTTTTAAAGCTCTTCTTGTCTTCACCCCTCTCGCTTTTGCTTTTGTTCAGTAAATATAGGAGTTCTCCATCTGCGAAATTTGCTGTTTTGCATTACTGCAGCGCAACAGTAGAACTGAGAACGGTCTGTACTCAAGCCTGGCCTCCCGCTAGTGTACTGTATGTGGGGCGCTTGTATGTTTGTACGGTGCAGTGAGCACGTTTCCTGTCTAAGCTTGAAAACTGAATTCCCTTCTGCCTGCGTCAGTAACTCACCACTGACTCACTGGGGTGGGAGGACACTGTCCAATGGTTTATCCACAGCTGTGATTCATATCTAATCCCACTGATTACTGGTACAATAATTATTTTAATGTGGTTAGCTCATTTTGGTTTCGGTATTAAAGGTGATTTGGCTTTTGCATTCATTTGAGGGTGATGGTGGTGTTGATCAGCCTGGTTAAGGAATTGAGAAGTCTCATATGTTTTGGGATATTGTAAGATTCTGCATCTGTGTGAACCGATTTTCTAACACTATCATTTTGTACAGTAATCAGATCATGGATGTGTTACAATAGTAATTGTACTGTTTTTCATATAACTGGGTTTGGCAGCAAGACTGACCCTGCCACTGGAAAGCATTAGTCAGATGCAGATATAAACAAGAAAGCTGCTTTTAGTCTGCTCAGTGTGTTTTTAATGGGGACTTCCTTCCTGTTAGCCCTGTAGTCAGAGATACACCCCGGTCCGCATCAGAGTTCTCTAAAATTAGCCTGAGAAGCAATACAACAGTCAGGCTGAATAAACACTCTTTGTAGTTGTTGTGATGTTATATTGTCAGGGTCTGTTTTTTAGTACCAAGTGGTTGGTTGAGTGGGGGCGAGGATATGTTTATAGTATAACTATTGTCAACCATTGACCTTTTTTCTTTTTCTTTAGATCTTACCTCAGGACACAGGGGAAATGGTACTTTCTATTTTTTGCCATTGCTCTAAGCTTGTGTAGTGTTGCTATAAAGTGCTGCTGCCGCATAGCAAAATCTCCACAATACTAACGTGTTGATGTAACTACAAGAATTTCTAACCTTGGATGTGATGAATGTTTTGACTGAAATTGCTTCAAAAGATTTATAATTTCATATCAAGTTAGTATTGTGCGACTACGCATGACCAATGTCTTGTGTGTCTGAGGTTACTCTTCTAATAGAAAAGAGTAGAAGTCATATTGTGGTTTCACCTGTTTGTAGAGCTCTGGAGACGAGTCTGCAGTACTGTGGCTGGACCAAATCCAAGAGGCCATACATACAGCCAACCAGGATGAAGAGGATGCTCTCAAATGTATGTGCCCAGAGTTTAAATTCACTTATCCATAACATAATTAATTAAACAATAGTTGATTCAGGTTTGGTTCATTTTGATCATGCAATGAGCTGATTGAGTACCAGATTCTGATTGTCCAGAGGATGTGCATTATTTTTTAGATTACCACGCATCTCTGATACAGTAGCTTTTTATTTATTTTTCTTTTTTTTTTTTTTTTAAAGCTGTCCCTAGACTACAGCTCCTCTTACTTACTTACTTACTTACTTACTTGATTACTTTATTGCAAGGTTCATAGTGTGCTAGCACAATGTTTTCATTTAAAGAGCACAATGACCCAAATCATGAGTAAGTATTTTGATTACATGTAGGCATGTGACAGTATTTATTTTTCCTTTTCTTAGGATAGTTTCTTTTAGACCTGCTCTGCCATGTGGCAGTTCAGCTTATTTGTCATTTATTATGGATGTTTGATAGAAATATATAAAACGTAGCATTTAATGTTATGGCTCAAAGACTATTTTTAACTATTCATTATTTTATAAAACGATAGATAGATAGATAGATAGATAGATAGATAGATAGCCTTTATGTTAATACTGTCATAATAGGGCACAATATTGTGGTTTGGGATGTTCTTGCTCTTGTTGTGCATGATCCCTTACTCACTCACTTTTTTACTTTGCTGTTACTGTGCTGTTGTCATATTTGACTCAACAACTGCTTATGTGGTCCTTCTTCTTGTTTACGTTGCTAGTGGCTGGAGCAGTCGCTGATATTAACGTGATAGTGGCCGAGGGGGACTCTCAGAATACACTACAGGCTTTGCAAGTTCCCAGAGCAGGACTGAGAGCGGTGCTCCCTGAATGTGCTGACACATATCAGGCTGAACTGGCGCAGAGACAAATGAACAGTGCTTCTAAAGGTAACTTGACTTACTACACAGTACAAGTACAACAAGAAAGGAAACTCATTGTTTAAGAAATTGATACATACAGTAAGAAGTCACCTGCATTTTTAGATTTGGGTTTCAACATGACATTGTCTGACTGTGTCTAAAGGGTCACTGTCTGCTTTCTTCCAGGCGGCAATGATAGTGTGTGGGTAAAACATTACATCAAGGACAGATATGACTATTACTATAACCTGGAGACTGGACAGGGCACCTGGGAGGAGCCGGAAGGATTTGAACACAAAGGTGGCCAGCTCAGTAAAGATGAAATCCAGGTACCCCCCTGCTGTTATGTAATCTTGTGTTAACATACTTGTATCCCAATGGTGGGAGGATTTTCTCCTTTCGATTTGACCAGATAATGTTTCCACTATAGAAGCTTTTTTTCAACCCGAAACAATTTTTAAAACATGCCTTTTCCCCCTAGAGTGTTGTCAGCAGTTTGACTGCAGAATATAACAGGGAACAACTATGGATGGCCAATGAATCCATGGTGACCCAGCTGCAGGCAAGGATTAGAGGGTACCTGGTCAGGAAAAAACACGCCCAGAGAATGGAGTATCTACGCCAGCAAGAACCACATGTCGTTAAATTGCAGGTAGTGAACTGTGAATAGTGATTTAATGTCAGAAATCAGATTAACTTCAGAGATCCGTATTGCCTCTGTGGTCAGCAGTAATAAATTGATAGAAATGGCCATGCAAAAACAAAAAAATTTATTCTAGATTACAAACAGTATACGGACTGTATATTTTCATGTTTGCATCGTTCTTTAAAGAAAATCCAAAACCAGAAAAAGCACGTAAATATTTATTTAGAGCAGTGACAACACTTCAAAGACGCACCTTGTAAAATGATTGACTACCCAAGTAAAACACAACTTGTAGCATGCACATAAATGTTTGATCACATTTTTTTCTTTTTTCTTTTGCAGGCCTCCTGGAAAGGTTACAAACAGAAGAAAATGTACAAAAACCGGATGAATTTGCTTCAGGAAAATGTTGCTTCTGTTGTCAAGGTAATAAATAGTTTTCCTTTTTATGAAAATAATCTGGTAAAAAGTATAGTTATTGAACGACTAGACAACACTTAGGCTAGGCACCCCTTTCTTGTAAATGAGTCTAAAATAACCAACTTGGCTGGCATTTGTAAACATTTATTAAATTAAATTGCATGTACCTAACCGTAGTAACACATCTGCCGTATATCAAAGACCTGACATAAAACCCTGGTGTTTTAGATCCAGTCTGTGGTGAAAATGTGGAAAGCCAAGCGTAAATACAATCAGAGGTTGCGGTTCTTCAAAGATCATGTGAGTAACAGTTTAGTCAAACTACATTACTGAGCAGCATCTTTTGGATTTGTGTTTGTTCCATATTGTGTTAGTCTCACTGTTCTCTGTGTTTAGGAAAATGAAATTGTGAAAATCCAGGCTTTTCTAAAGGCCAACAAAGCCAGAGATGATTACAGAACCCTAAGTGAGTCAAACAGGCATTTTACACTCCTGCAGCAGTTTTATTGATGTAATATCAATATTGTGATTTATTTTGATTATGTGCAAATTTCAACATTAGTTTTAATGAGTATTTTCCCGGTTTAAAGGATGCCTTAAAGTTAGATGTCACTATGTTTGAGGGTATCGGTCTGTATGCTCTACTAGTTTAGTCATCATACTCTCATTACTTATCCTTTTCCTTTTTCCAAATTTTCCTCTGCATGTATATGTGAATCATCTGGAAGCTGCTCTTACTATTCCTAAATTAAAGTCACAGTATTTTGATACATATGTATTGATATTAAGGTATTTGCCCAAACATTCTAAGGTTTTTGATTTTGTCTGTATTGCCCAGGCCACAACAAATGTTGAATAGTCTTTATTGTCATTGTTTTACAACAACAAAACAATTGACAGTATACATAACAAATGGACAAAATATAATATAAAAAAATGTAAATGGTCAAATATAAGAATAACAAACAAAAATGTAAAATAGCAACATTTAATTAGTGAAATATGAAAATCAAAATAATTGCTGGGGAAATTATAACAAAAAAAAGTTATTTCATGTGTGTGAATGTATGAAAGAAAAGTGCTTTAGCTGACTTTCTTTATATGCCAAATCTTAGCTGGGGCCAAGGATCCTCCTCTGTCAGTGGTGCGTAAGTTTGTTCACTTGTTGGAGCAAAGCGCCCTGGACCTTCAGGAAGAGCAGGAAGTGACACGGCTTAGGGAAGAAGTGGTCACCAATATTCGCTCCAATCAGCAAATGGAGAAAGACTTGAACCTGATGGACATAAAGATTGGACTGCTTGTGAAGAACAGAATCACTCTGCAGGTTGGCAACCCTTGCTTTTATTTGTACAAGGAAAGGAAAGGTATACCATGATTTTATGTTGGTTGACATAATTTATAGCTTGGTAATGAGACACGTTTTAGGCAAAGGTTCCTACAGTAACACTTGCCTGTTATTGAACTCCTCCAATAATGTCTCTGTCCAGTTTGCTTGCGTAACTCATTTGGTGTTTATTTCTTTGAAAAGGATGTTGTGTCCCATAATAAGAAAATGAAGAACAAGAAAAGTAAAGCGAGTAAAGAGGACTTGACCACAGGAGACAGACTGGGTATCAAGGGTCTAAGTAAAGGCAAAAGAAGGAAACTGGAGGCCTACCAACATCTCTTTTACTTGCTGCAGGTGATAGACAAATATGTCTTAAACTAATACTTGCATCTATTCAGCTTAAAAGGTTTAATAGGATGTCAAGGTCCAGTTTCAGACACACTTTATGCTACTCCTTTTCTTACCCTCCACTTTAGACCAATCCACCTTACCTGGCAAAGCTGATCTTCCAGATGCCTCAAAACAAGTCCACTAAGTTTATGGACACTGTGGTCTTCACCTTGTACAACTACGCCTCTAACCAGAGAGAGGAATACCTGCTGCTCAAACTCTTCAAGACGGCTCTAGAGGAGGAAATCAAGTGAGCTTTGCAGCTTTAATCAATGCTGTGCCATAATATTTAGTCACTGTTGGTTTTAATGCATTACAGTTACATAAATGACTATAGGATCCTTATGAATAGTATGGAATTCCTAAAACCTATGTACTCAACGTTTTGTGTTTTGTTTGTTGTTTGGCAGACAGTACTGATCAACTGTACCATCTTCTCTATGTGTCTCAGTTCTAAGGTTGACCAGATCCAGGACATAGTGACGGGGAACCCAACAGTCATTAAGATGGTGGTGAGTTTTAACAGAGGTGCACGTGGCCACAACACACTCAGGCAGCTGCTGGCACCAGTGGTCAAAGACATCATTGAGGACAAGAGTTTGGGCATCAACACCAACCCAGTGGATGTGTATAAAGCCTGGGTCAACCAGCTAGAGACGGCTACTGGAGAGGCCAGGTAGGCATAAATTGATATAGTCCAAGGTTTGCTATATAGGATCAGATGTATATGATGTGCCCAGTGGTCATTTCTGTTGACCTTTTTGTTATGTTAATTGTATGGGTTCATTTGTATTGTTTTATTACCAAAATAATTTTGTCTTTAGGGCCTACAGGTTGTATCCCATTATCTATAACTTTAATATACTTAGCTTACCTTTTCCAAAGCATTTAAGGTTTAGTTGTCTTTCCTTTTCACACTGTGCTGACATGACCAACACCAGGGATCCTGGCATTACATTTATTTTAGCAAATCAGTTTATGGTGTGCTTTAAAAATGATTTTGCAGTAATCCTAAAAAATACGGAATTGTTACCTAGTGTGGAAAAATGCACAAAAACCACCACCATGAAAACCGACAACAATGAGCCTGAAACATTCCCACTGTCTTTGTCCATCAGCAAGCTGCCTTATGAAGTGACTCCCGAGCAGGCCATGTCACATGAGGAAGTACGCAACCGGCTGGAGGCATCCAGTCTGGCTCTACGCTCTGCTACAGATAAGGTCTTGAACTCCATTGTGTCCTCACTGGATAATATCCCGTAAGTTTTAGGACCTGCTAAGTGTCAATGTCCATTTATCCTTTCTGTTTTCTGTGATGTCCTTGTCAATGACTGAGCATATTGGTCAGCATTATTTAGTTGACTGTCATTTTCTGCTTTTTAAACCAGCTTATTTGTAAGAATAAAATGTGTTTTGACATTTTTTATTCAAAGTGTTCTAACAAAGTTATCTAAGAAGAGGAATATTGTTTCTTTCTGTTATACAGGGTTGCACAAAATAATAATGCAGTCTAATACAAGGCAATACAATAAATAATACCTTTTGTAAAAATGTTAAACTTCAATATTTTATGAGAGTCAAGTTGCTTTCAAAGTGCAGTTATTTAAATGTGGCGTGGCTAATAATTCAGGGAAAGTAATCGGAGGATACAAACGTTTTCTCTCTGCAATTATTTATTATCTAGAAATTTTATTCTATTTTCCCATCCTTCTGTTATTTGTCTCTCTCCTCTGTAGTTGTTTTTACATTATTATTGAATAAAATAATGAGAGCAGTGTGACTAAAATAGGGCTAGACAGCATATGATCATATGCTTTGGCATCTCATTCTGGTTGTTAAGGTTTCAGCTTCCTGTTGGGACATGGTTATTACTAGATTATTATTGCTTTGGAGCAAGCAGTCATCTGATCAGTTGCTCAAACAGAAAAAAGAACTCTGCTCTGTGCTTAGCCACACCAAGGTAACCCAGTTCTGTGATTGCGACATACATATTTTGATTATTTCTTTAATTAAAAAAAAAAGAAAATTTCCAAAATTGCTGAAGACTATGTATACCACTAGATGGTGCTATTGTTATGTAAGTATACATAAAAAGAGACACAATACTCAAACGTAATAATGCAAGTTGCAATGCTTCAAATACGTCCTCTAGTTTTCCTGTCATGAGCTTGCTATATTGTTGTCCTATAATTCACATTCAGTACATGCACGTTGTTTTGTGTTTCACCTCCCATCGATGCTTTTTGTTTTGCATGTAGTTATGGCATGAGATACATAGCAAAAGTTCTGAAGAACAGCCTCCATGAAAAGTTTCCAGATGCCTCTGAGGATGAGCTGATGAAGGTAGAAGCCCTCGGATATATTCATATTTATTATCAGTTTTTTTTTTTTTTTTTCATTTACAGTATGGCATGTTCAGATTCTGTTTAAACAGTTCTCTCTGCATGCTTTATGCTGCACGCTGCAATTTTATTTTACAAAAGGTTTTAATGATGCATTCTTTTCTATTTATGACAGATTGTAGGAAACCTGCTGTACTATCGCTACATGAACCCAGCCATCGTGGCCCCCGATGGCTTCGACATCATCGATATGTCAGCAGGAGGGCAGCTTCACGTAGACCAGCGTCGTAACCTGGGTTCTGTTGCAAAGATGTTACAGCATGCTGCTGCCAATAAGCTGTTTGAGGGCGAGAATGCACATATGACTCCAATGAACAACTACATTTCTCAGACATATGAGAAGTTTAGGTAAGAAAAGATAAAATAATATTGATAAAAAACAAATATGCTGTGTAGCTGGTACAAATGGTACAAAAAAAGAACTGATTTGTCTATTAAAATTTTTTTGATTTCAGGGCAATATTGAGCATAGGCAAGTCTTACATGACACCCTAATTACATACAGTTTTGGTTAAAAAATAAAATAAAAATAAAAAACCCACAGGTCAACTGTGTGCATGCAAAAATATTTTCCTTCCAATTACAAAGTCAAGAGTATGGGGGGGGGGGAAAAATAAAGTAAAACCTGTTGATTAAACATGTTTAACTTATAAGGTCAGGAACCAGTTGAGCTGACATAATGGAAGTAGAGGCAATTATCTGCTGTATCCCCAATTGGGAGACTTTTTCACTAAAACCTACTAAACTTCAGGCAGGACTGGAACATCTCACAAATAAGAAGGACTGGGCCATGATGTGGGCAGTTACATCAGCATGAGCAATTTATAAAAGTTTTAAAAGTCATAGGCACATTGAAGAAAATTCAGTATTGTGACTGAACGTCACTTTTTTCTTGGAATTTTTTTCTAATGCTGGCCTTTATCTATGTCAAGATTTAAGACCAATTACCACTTACTACTGATATTCTTCCTCTTCCAGGGAATTCTTCCAGTCAGCATGTGATGTCCCTGAACCTGAGGAGAAGTTTAATATCGATGAATACTCAGACATGGTGACTCTAAGCAAGCCTATCATCTACATCTCAATAGATGAGATCATCAATACCCACTCGGTAAACCAAGCAAAATGACACCAACATTCAGGCGCGCTTGCAAGATCACATTAGGCTTGAATCATGTGGCACACAGACAGTTTTATTGTCCTTACGTAGAATTCCTCATGGGGGCAACAAACTATGCACAATGGCTTTAATGTCAAACCAGACTGTTTTGATCATGTCATCTTTATCTTAACTTTCATTTTCCCTTGCAATGTTTCAGTCATATGCACAATATTCAGATTTTTCTTCTTGTACTTGTGCTATGAGTACTAGTATTACATATTTAGCTATAACTACTACTGACTAGAAGAACTGTCATGTGACCGGTTATCACACAGCCACCAGTCGCCTATTTTGTAGGCCTATTTTGCATTGCATTACAATACCTAGTTGATCTACAGTTCCCATACTGCTTAAATCCCACCGATTGTGGCTATATGTTTCCCCTTGTTATTAGGATGTACTGTATAGTCTTCTCTTGTCCCTTTCTCTTCCTTCTTTATTGCTTGTTTATCACACAGCCACTTTCTTTACATCATCATCCCCCCATTTCCTTTCTTTATATTTCCAGACCGCTTCCTTGGAAAGAGGGTAGTAGGGAGGACATCAGTAGGCTACAGGCATCTGTGTCCTTTTGTCATCAGTTTCACTACACACTTATTTACGCAAGGACTAACAATGGAGATGACGTGCATGTTGGTTTGAGCAGATACCCTCTCAACCTTCAATTAGCACACTAAGCTTCTTTTATGATCTCCTGCCTGTTACCTTGATGAATGAAGAACAAAAGCATTATTTGAATGGGCACATGATTCTTTTTACCTATATATTTATTTATTGTAATATCTGCAGGCCTTTACTTTAAGTTTGTGTGCCATGAGCATAGGCAGCAGTTAATTTGTACAGGACTAATCCCATCTGTAATTATACAGCTGCTTTTGGAACATCTGGAGGCCATCTCTCCTGACCACAATGACTTGCTGCATGAGCTGCTGCAGGACCTGGGAGACGTCCCTGATGTAGAGTCATTGCTCGGTACTGTCAAACAAACATTATATACAATCACAAGTTGTCTATAGTGTACTTACTTTATCATGTTACACACTGTGCTGTTCTATTTCAGGTGAAGGAGCAGTAGACCCACATGACCCAAACAGAGAGAGTGCTCTGAGCCAGCTGGCCAAGACAGAGATCTCCCTCACCCTAACCAGCAAGTTCGAGCTACTGGAAGGAGATGACAAAGACTTGAAGACTCTAATGACAAAGTACGTTTACTGTGAGATGATGCTGAGACAAATCACATGTGTAAAGTCTGTTGTTTCACTTGTAAAATGGTTATAATTGATGTTGCATTCGTTGGAATGCTTACAGTATGAGCATTTATAAATTCATCCCCGTTATTTCAGGTGCCATAATCTAGTCTGTGATGTACGTTTAAACCACTGCCCTAAATCACACTTACTCAGAAGTACAGTAATGTATAGTTTAGGGATTGCTATGAATGCCATGTGATGCACTGTACTTAACCCTTCTTAAAACTGTGTGTGTTTCTTTGTGGCTATCACTCAGTAGCGTGTCTTTGTTGCCTTTCCTGCTCTTCTATCATTTCCTGTCCAAAAAGGAAAGGAGTTTGGTGGTCAGGGTTATCTTGCCCCCAAACATGTATCCGCCTGGATCTGTTTCTTACAAGAGACAGTATTGGAGAGTTTGTCTCTTATTTATTTTTCGGCATATACAATTTTTAAGTTGTCTTTTAAGTGTCTTCTAAATTTGGTTGTAATTGCATAATGTGCTCAGGCCTAGCTAGCAAGATTTTGCCAACCAGTTGTAGGAATACAAGTTGGAACATTGAAAGACAAATGAAAAAACCTACCTATTAGGATTTTCCAAATATTTTATGAAATTCGTGGGAGACAAAATATGCCTGGTCTATATTAATACATTCATCTTACATACTGTACGTATGATAGAGCTATTGGAACCAAGGCTGCACCAAAAACTAATCCAATTTACCTCTGCTCATTGTTTTACTTTCCACTAAATTATATTGTTATCTGTTCAGTTGCTTTTTGAGTTTAGTAAGTAAGTAAGTAAGTAAAATTTATTTGTATAGCACTTTTCTCAGATGAAGATCACAAAGTGCTTCACAACAAAAGGAAGCATTAACAACTCTCATAAATACAATGCATCACAAAAACAAAACAAAAGAATAACACGTACACATAAGACCAGCCTAACCACCCTACAATCTAGTTAAAAGCCTCTTTAAAAAGCAGAGTTTTCAACTGAGTTTTAAAGTTTTCCACACAATCTAAGCAGCGCATGGAAGGAGGCAAAGCGTTCCACAACCTCGGTGCAACAACCTGAAATGAACGGTCCCCCCTAGTTTTAAAATGTGTAAGGGGGGCAACTAATAGTCTCTGGCCTGTTGATCTCAGACTACGTGAGGATGTACGCAGCTGTATCAGGTCTGAGATGTATGGGGGTGCCTGTCCTTGTAGGGCTCTAAAAGTTAAGACCAAAATTTACTGGACTGACAAACATAACCTTGTGGTAGGACTTAAAGCTGTTGAAAACGGATGTTGCACAGTACTTTGTGGTAACAGACTTGTTACATGTCTGAAGTTTTCTGAAATAAAGTCTTAAAATAGTTTCTTTATGCCATCAGATGACAATAGCTTCATATATATTTTTTGGTTTAGGTGACATTACAAATGAAATATAACAAAGATGATGATCCTGTGTCTGTGTGTCTGTGTGCGTTAGGACAAAAAAGCTAATAGTGGACGTGGTTCGGATTCAACATGGAGACACTTTGCCAGAAATTCTTGAGACCCCGGCAACTGTCCCACAGGTTATTTTTTTTTCTTGTCTTTTCCTTACGCATATACCCAACAGCCATTTCATGTCAAATGATGATAAATGCACTGAAGTTTTCTAGTTCTAACATTATTTTTGCATGTCTTAAATCACTTTGCTCCTGAAGGAGTCGGAGCATACTAAGGTTGTAGAGCGCCGGGCAGTCCAGGATGCTCAGACACCAGAAGGTCTGAAGAGCAGCCCGGCAGTACTGGAGGACAGCCAGCTGCCTCTGGAGCAGAAGAAGAGGAAGATCCTGAGGAACCTCCGTAACCTGGAGCAGGCTGGCATCGTCACTGCCAGTAACAAATACCAGGACCTCATCAATGACATATCAAAGGTACATAAGCAGCTCTTTGTCCACACAGGAAGATGCATGCCACCAATTCAACATTTATTGTTGCGTCTATTCAGCTTCTGAATTTGTAAAGTGCAACTAAAACTTGTAATGAACAGGACATTCGCTACCAAAGACGCTACAGACAGAGGAGGAAGGCCGAGCTTGTGAAGCTCCAGCAGACACTGACGGCACTCAACTCAAAAACAGCCTTCTACCAGGACCAGATGAACTATTATGATACCTACATCAAGACCTGCCTGGATAACCTCAACCGGAAGTAAGTTGTACCTTTCCGTCTTAAACCTTGACTGGACAAAGAGGTTTTTCAAAATATTTTTCTCACTGTGTAAATGATAATAATCTTGCTTGATATTATTTGTATTGTGTAGATGGACTTGATGGCTGGGGCAAGGATTCTTTTGATCTTTACTGATGTATTACTGTGTTCTGTGTGTCCAGGAATGCACGCAAATCTATAAAACTGGACAGCAAAGGAGAATCGAAGGGCAGTAAGAAGTGGAAGCCACAGTCTCTGAAGTACACTGCAGCAAGGCTGCATGAGAAAGGAGTCATCCTGGAAATAGAAGGACTTCAGACAAATCAGTGAGTTGAGCTGCAATTTCATGTTACTCCTTCCGCTGGTCAGATTTTGGATTTTTGCTAACATTTACACCACCTATAGGGAAGTTTATATAGTTAGGCTGTGATTTTGAGACTTTTTGATTAGAGTGAAGATGCCCCCACCCACCCAACCCACCTGCCCACCAACATCATTGTTTCAAATGGGTGTGTATCACCTTACAACATTGCTAAAAAAAAACAATCAAACAAGAAAACTATTTGTAAGGCAGAACCATCTTTTACCAATTTTCTTTGTGGGTTTATACACAATAATCTGTACTTTCCATTAGTTCAATCACATCCGATTTCAGAATATGATTTATATTTTCCAATGAAGAGCAAAGATGTCTATTCACAGTATTGAGAATTGGTTATCAACAGGTTTCTGATACACAAAATGTAGGATGGGCCTTGTCAGTTTTCTTTTTGTGGAAAGAAAACTATTATTGGAGACATTGTTTAGTGAGATGGCATCTGTCTTTGTCCCTCATCTGCTAGTGTTGCTTTATTCTTTATTGGGAATAACCCCGTGAGATGAACCCTTCCCGTTTTTTAAGGAGGTCCTCAACAACTTAGTTGTACAATACAAACATATTTCGAACACATTTGTAATGCATATCTTATTTATTTTTCTTAAACCAGTATATAAATTGGATGATCAAAAATAATGTATAAAGAAAGGGACTAAAATGTAACAATGTTGTGACTGATTTTACTACAAACACATCGAATCTATCTATGCAAACTTAAGCCTTAAGTCCTATTGTCATTTCATCCAGTTACTGTAGAAATGCTGACAACCACCAATCTTTTTGTTTTTGTATTTCTGCAATAATGGGACAAAAGAAACCGTAAAAATTATGATCATTGGTCCGTGTAACGCTTATCAGTTTTTCAATTTTCTAAGCACAAACGGACATTTGGAAAAACAGAAAAATGGGTTTAAATATCCAATTTTTAATTTTTTTTTCCACCTTGACAACTTAAAAAATTGGATCTTTAAACTGTTTTTCCAAATTTCTGATTTTATTCAGAGCATCAGAAATTTAGAAAATTAGAAAATTGCATCTGGACTTAAATTATTCAACACTGCAATGATATTCTCTCCCTAGTTCTGACTAGCTACGCCCTGCCCCCCCACTCAAGCACAGCAGCCAGACACGTTGATGTGTCCCTTCCATAGACCGTTACAGTCTATGGTCCCTTCCCAGTCTTGCATAATCAAGCCTGTCACAATGTGAAGCTGAAACGCTTAATGTCAGATAACGTCCATAATAATAGGACTTTGTGTTAGATTTTTTTTTTAACAGTTTTCAGTAGTTATGAGGGGCAATATGAGAAATAAAGTTGGTAATCATTGATCATTGTTTAGGTACATTAGTCTAAACGTGTTAAAAATGTATGGTTTTTGTTATTAAACTCATGTTATTGAATCGCTCTTCTTTCAGGTTCAAAAATGTCATGTTTGACATTTCACCCTCCGAGGAAGTTGGGGATTTTGAGGTGAAGGCCAAATTTATGGGAGTTGAGATGGAAAAAGTCCAGCTTCATTTCCAGGTAAACATTTCCCATGTGTGTCACAATATCCTGAAATACAGCAGCTCACTAGTTATCACTAAACCTTGATGACGGATGGTTAAATGTCCTTTTCCAGTCATCGGACTATTGGCAGGAAATAACAGACATTTCTAGTGGAGTCTCTGTATGTACTTACAGTATGTATCAATATTGAACAAATATTAGATATACTGACATAGTGTATGAATAAAGATGTGTACAAAATTGACCACGCTACAGAGTCGGGGCAAAAAATTGTAAAACATGCCTACATGCGTGTGCGTGCGCGTGTGTGTGTGCGTGTGTGCATGTGCGCATGTTTCTCATTGCATGCATTTGTGTTCTGTGTCCAGGACCTCCTTCAGCTGCAGTACGAAGGCGTGGCCGTCATGAAGATGTTTGACAAAGCCAAAGTCAACGTCAATTTACTCATCTTCCTCCTAAACAAAAAATTCTATGGAAAATGAGAAAGTAATGAACAAGGGGGAGAAAGCAACAGGGAATTAAGGGGAGACAGATGGTGCCTTCTGACAGTACTGAGTTTGTTGAACAAAATTTAATTTAGACAAAAAACATCAGCAAGATGGTGTTTTGTCTCATCTGATTTATAATTTGATGGATCACACCAAAATGAAATATGTATATGAAATTATAGTGTCCACCTTAATGTATCCGTTCTGTATTTTTCCATGTGGTGATTGTAAATGTAATGTATTTTTAAGAATGAAATTGTAATGATATTCATGTTTTGTATGTAAAAGCTCAGAAACGCACTGTTATTGTTACCTTGTATGTTGAAACAACTATTAGTAGAGAAATGAAGCTGTGGAGCAACTTTCCGCTGCCCTGCATACTTCTATGAAATACTGTATTCACCAGTGCCTTTTTAATTAAAGCGTGTAAAGAAAGGTGTTTTTAATTAATAAAACATCAAAACATTTTAAAAGCTCCAACTGATGTATTTTTAATATTTCAGTTTAAAAGTAATTTCTAATGTTTAAAAACAATGTGCATAATAAATTACATGTTTACAATTATTGTAGAGCCTTGTTTTTAGTATTTTATTATTAAACATTTTTTGTCAACTACTTTTTCTCAGCTGCAACATATGCTGATCTTCCACTTCTTTTAGGACAATTTTTTTTGTCTGAAGATTAAGGTCACTGGTACACATGTCTCTGTCATGGGGAGGAGATGTGCAGTGAGGGGAAGGCGGAGTATATCCACTCTGGACAGTAATAACGGGTTTAATGCTGCTGGCAGAAAACACTTCAGTAACAGGCATTTCCACCCACTTGAAGGTGTGAAATAGTTGGAGGATATACAGTGAAACCATGGTTCACCTGTCAATAGGGCTGCTGGTATGGTTTTTTCTACAGAGTTCAGCACTCAACTTAAATGGTAAGTTGCTTTCTGAATCATAACCAATAAAACTGCAAAAGTTCATAACTGATAACTGTAATTTTATATAACTACAGTTTGTACAGCTGGCTTTTCCAAATAGACTATGGAAGTGTTTTGTTCACAGGAATAATACTGCCTTCACCTTTCCAACAACGTGACTGAACAAATTAGTGAGTGAAGCTGCAATCATTTATTTAAACCATGGTTTGTTTTAGAACTTTAAATGATTTCCAAATAATTTGTAGGCCATGGACCTTAGTGGAAAATAACTTAATACATTTACTGGAGTACTATAGGCATACTAAGGACAATTTAGAGGTAGGATTTATTTGAGCATTTCAGTCTTTCTAAGCAATATTTGGTTTGGCAGTTCCCCTCATTGTATCATGTTGCCATTTTGCACAAAACCAACTTGTGTATTGTAGTTATTTAAGTATACATCATGTACAAATAAGTGAAAACTAACACATAAGAGACATAAGTGCTTTTTTTGTAGGGACATTAAATTACTCAATTAGCCTTACTAAGCAGCCCGTCACTGAGCTTATTGCTTTGTCACAATTTGTTGGCAAAAATAGCATGATATGTAAATTTGTGTTTTGGAATTTTAATTTTGTTATTGTCTCTTATTCAATAAAATCTAAAATATCTAACTGCTCATATCGTTCAACGGCAATGGCCAGCTCTGCTAACCAACTATATAAAGTTAAAAATCTGCTCCCCGCTGACACATTCTTACAATAATAAAATAACACTTTGTAAGTGCCAGTCTACATAACGACTAATAATTTAGAATTTTGAAGGCAGGACTTGTAATGAAGTATTTTTATAGTGTGGTATCATTACTTGTACTATACAGTATCTAAATACTAAATACTCCAATCCCTCAGGTTGTGGAAGACTAATCTTGCTCTAAGCCTCCTGGGCATCTCTCTGCTGCCTGGGAAGCTTACTGAGATAAGTGTTGCTTAAAATAAGATGATTAATACTAAAATACCTCTATAACTTTCAACAACCTATCATGTTAAAGATGTGTAGTGCTGCATTATGTAAAGTTATATGAAATTATATTTATTAAAGACAGGTTACCCAAATTTTAAAAACAGTTCCTCTTCTAGAAATTAGGAGAAATAAACTGTATACACTAAAGTATGTGCTGATTTTCCAGAGTAACTGAGACCTTTCACATATACATGTAAACAAAACCAATGTGCATGGCTAGATTCAACCAGATGTAAGTGAACATTTGGAAACCTCACCACTTAAAATGTATGGGTAACAGTGTGCTGGATAGGCACTAATGGAGCAAATTTACAACAAATCTGTCATGTGAAAGAAACTTTGAACACTACTGACATATTCTATTTCCCTGTGTCTCTTTTAAGGCTCAGTGCCCTTCCTGCGGACTTTCTCTGCTCACTTTGTATCAGCCGGTGATGAGCCTTTCGACTACATTGATGTGTCTGTGTTGGACAGTTTGAGAGATGGTGATGGGTCTGGCTCAGGGTCGGCGCAGGATGGGGTAAAAACACACGACCCGCACCGCCATCCCCAGAAGCATTATTTTGTCTCAGAGGAAGCTAAAGGTTTTCTCCAGGGTCACCTGGCAACAAGCTTTGTCCCGACCATTTACACCCTCGTCTTCATCATCAGTGTGCCCCTCAACCTTGTTGCCATGGTGATGTTTGTGCATCCTATCCGTCCCAGAAAACCGGCAGTGATCTACATGCTTAACCTGGCCTGCGCTGACCTGCTGTTTGGCCTCCTCCTACCCTTCAAGATCGCCTACCATTACAATGGCAACAACTGGATCTATGGCTCC
This sequence comes from Percina caprodes, assembly GCA_013375575.1. Classification (NCBI taxonomy): domain Eukaryota; kingdom Metazoa; phylum Chordata; class Actinopteri; order Perciformes; family Percidae; genus Percina; species Percina caprodes. The sequence goes on from JABXJD010000006.1 coordinate 2,944,384, forward strand.
TTCATGTGCAGAGTTGTTACAGCAGCTTTCTACTGCAACATGTATTGCTCTGTCCTGCTCATGACGTGTATCAGCATTGACCGTTTCCTGGCTGTGGTTTACCCCATGAACTCCCTGACGTGGCGCAGCCCTCAGACCGCTTCAGCTGTGTGTGCTGCCATGTGGCTGTTGGCCCTTGGAGGAGTTTCCCCTCTCCTCATCTCAGGGCAAACTATCTATTTGCAAGACCTGGGAATCACCACCTGCCATGATGTGCAGGATGTGGAAACACTACAAGCTTACTATCTTTACTTCTTCCCCATCTACTCATCCGTCTTCTTCTTCATCCCTCTTGTCTTCACTGCCATCTGTTATGTACGTATTATTCAGGCTCTGGCAGCAGCCAACGTGGAGAACCGCTCCAGGAAGACTCGAGCTGTGGTGATGGCTGTGATCGTGCTGGTGGTGTTTGTGGTCTGCTTCACCCCCACCAACATCATCCTGATGGTTCACTATGTTCAGCTGTCTCACAAGTCCAGTGACAGTTCCTACCAGGCGTACCTGCTCTCCATGTGTGTAGGCAGCCTCAGCTCCTGTCTGGATCCAATCCTCTATTACTTTGCCTCCTCTCAATGCCAGAAGCAGGTGGCGGCACTGCTCAGATGTAGACGCCTGGCAAGAGCAGACAGCAGTTCAGCAACACAGAGTACGAGAACCAGTGGGCGGAGAGACAACGCCAGATCATGCAAGATGGAGAACATTCAAACTGGCCTGGGGAGCCATTACAGCAGGCTGGTGGCTTAACTACATGGACACGAGGAGCCCTGCCTCTGAGAAACATTTCAAACTTGCACACACAGTATCATTTAAATCCTTACTAAGGAAATGCTCTGGCTGGATCAAAATAGTGTGTGTCCAGGTATTGCTGGACTTATCCACCAGTATGGCAGTGTGTGAAATGTTTGATTCATTTATTTGGACAGCATAGCACAACATGTTCTGCCATTCTTTTCACATTTTTGTTTCTGTTTTTCAAGGAATCGTAGGAGTTAAACAGTTAGTGTATAACAATTATAAAGTTTTAATCTAAAAAATATTACATGTGATGTAGTAACTGCAATATTGTAAGACAAAAACCTTCAGTTTTGACATCTTTTTCCTAATGGAATTCAATATATCACCATCTGTTATGTTTCTTTTAAACTAACTATGTAAAATCAGTAATCACTTAGGCACTGGCATTAATAGCATACAGTATATAATTCAATCAAAACAAAACTACTACATTACACATATTATTGCTTAATACAGATGTTGCTGTCTCTCTTCATCTTTTTTATTGCTGCTCACTCTGTGCTCTCTTTGTCGTCGGGGCAGAGCTCTGAAACACAGGAAAACATAACAAAAGACAAACTGTGAGAGAAGAGAGCAAATATTCCCTGATCATCATGGAGAATGTTGTCAGCATTTCCATTTCCTGACCACGTGCATTGTTTTTCAAGTTAGCTGTACAAAAACAATGTAATCAGTATGTCGTATATTATGCTCTTAACAATACAACATCTCCACCTTGTGGCAACTTGTGTAAGTTGTGTCCAGTAAAGAACTAGACCGACAGGTTCAGCTTTGTTTTTAGCTGCAGTCATTACAAGTTACTGAAGTCTTACTGACCAGTTTTGCCATCGTAGCTATGGAAGTTATCTGGGAAGTTCAGACACCCAACTTGTTTCTTGAAAATTTCAACATCTTTGGGATCCATTTTTCCAGTCCTCGCTGAAAGAGAAGGGAGATTTTAAAAGGAGTGACCACATTCTGACCGACTGTGTTAAACCAATGAGGAACTTACTGAACTGCAGGATGCATCGACCAGTGACGTCCCCGTTTCGAAAGGTGTCTGTCCACAGCAAGCAGTCAGAGCAAGTCTTTAGAATATGTCCTTTGTGGTCTGACAGATTTTCTTTAAAAGCAGACAGTAGAAAGACTGATTATTATGCAATATTATTTATATGGACGTCATTTGTTGTGGATATACTTATGCTCTTATTCATCATGGTAATATCATGCTAAATACAGCTGATTCATCTCATCGCATGTATTTTGCTATACTTACTGCGGAATGTGGTGGCAATTCCCGTGACTGTTGCATTTACCTCCCCCAAGATACACCGATTACTGAGAAACAAGAATGGGCTGTGACAGAATTCGATTTTTCACATGCTTGAAATGCACCATGCTGTCTTAAAAGGTAAACCTTCTTTCTTATATTGTGTTACAGACTCTATTAAAGGAAGATTCTGCCCAACATATTTCATGAACTAAATCACCAAACTTACAAGCAGTGATCTCCCCAACGTAATGTCACAACTTGACTGTCAGCAGTGGGAGACAAGTCAATCCAGGAGCTTTTCAGAGACTCCAGTGCCTTGTGGTACGGCTTGGGGTCACCAGCTCCCATCACATACACCCATTTTCCAAAAACCTTCACATAAAAAGTCACAATTTATGTAACTATATTAAAAAATATCTGAGTGTGCTTTTTGATAATATGCTTATTTAAATATAATCAACCATCTTTTGGATAAATAAGACAGAGAAAACCTACCAGTTTGGGGTCCTCTGGTATTAAAGGTTCGACCAGGTCCTTACAGTCAGGTGCAGATGCAGCACTGAGGGAAGTGAGAGCCAACAGAAATACAACAACAGGCAGAGCCATGGTCAGACAGACGGATGAGGGAGAGTCGGCAGCACTGCAGAGCATGTCACTGAAGCTGCAACAGAAAACCTCTAAAGCTGATGTATTTGCCCTCTGGGATTTCATTAAAAAAAGATCTGCTGTGCAAGTGCTAATAATGGGGAGGCGGGGGGGTTTCTTCAAACTCAGATGCACCAGTGAAGGTTTTTTTTGATGACCATGCAGATTTCTTTTGCTCATCATTGAATGGCCTTCCCAACAACTGTTGCCCGTAGAGCTGCCCTTGAATGAACTCAAGCAAAGTGCCAAGACTTGTCTCTGACTGCAGCGACATTTAAAAAAGGACATGAAGCGGCTTTTCTTCAATAGAATGAAGGTTGTTTCTCTGCGGGCCTGAGTAGACTTCTTGTGGTGACAGTTTAAAAGTTTGACGTCATTCCCCCCCCAAAAGCAAAGCAAACAGTCTTTGTTGTAGTTTCTGGGAACAGCGGTGCATTTGAGAAAAGCTGTAGTACATTTCATGAAGCGTTTAATCCTGACATGTTGGTCAGACCAGTCTCTGGCATCTTCTGTTAAACTTGGAAGAGGTTAAAGAAATGCTGGAGCTCAGAAGCCAAAGACCTTTTCAGAATAAACGTAGAAATAACACCACTCAGAGGGAGACTGAAAATTGTTTTATTTACTTCACACAACCAATTTGAAAAAAGTTACATACTCAACTATTTACAGATTGTTAAATTGATTCGAAAACAGGCTTTTCGGTGGATTTTTCAGCCATTACTGTACCTGCCAGAATATGCCATGAGCCATTCAGATGTCACATTTCCTAAGCTAAATCACAAAAGGTCAAACAGCTTAGCGGACGCAGACACACAGTAATAAGACTACATATTGCAAGCCAGAGTTCTGACATGACATCACACCAGCAGGCCTTTAATTTATTGCTGCTGCTAAAACCAACTGGACCATTGCTAATGAAAAGGTATTCCACAGCACATGCAAATCACATTACAACACTATTTAGTACATGTTACGATGGATGTGTTTCGGTGTGTGTGTGTGTGCTGTTCAAAGGGCTATGACATACATCTGTGCTTTACTTTGGAGTAGGCTGAACCTCAGTTTCATCATTCTCTGTGTTCTCAGCAGCAGGTGCAGCTGGCTCCCTGTCATCTGGACACAGATCTGAAACAACAAGGGAAAAATGTCTGAATAGTGAAGAAAGTAGTTTGAAGAAAATGTACTTTGATGATTTAATTGGGTATAATCTATAAATCTTAAGCTTAAATGAATGCTAACCTGTTCCTCCAAAGTGGTACTCTGGGAGGAATTTAAGACACTCAGCCTGCTTCTTGAAGGTCTCTAACTCAGATGGCTCCAGAGCGCCAGTTCGTGCTTTAAAAGAATAAAATGGGGAGGGTGAGGTGGTGAGAACAAAGAGAAACCAGGGCAGAGAGGACTGTAAATGAAGATAAATTGTAAAAAAACAAAACTGCCGAAAACTGTGTTTTATTCAAATCAGCAATGGAGGAAAAAATAACCTTACTAAAGAGGAAAAGGTATCGTCCCTTTGACTTGCCGTCAGGGAGGAGGGTGGTGTCTTCGGACAAGAGGCAGTCGGGGCAAGTCTCATAGTACTTCCCATCATGATAGGAAGTGTGACCGTTGATATTAACTGTGACACATCAAGAAAACAAGCTGTTAAATATGAGTTTTTATTTTTATTTTCACTGTTCAATCTATTTGAAATTCAACAATACCAGAAACAAAAATACACCTAAACCTTGCTAATGTGCTTTCTCTGCATGCATCACCCACATAACATTAAACAGCATAAAAGAGAGGTGGTAAGTCAGGGTGTGAATACAAAATATTTATAGAGCAACATACAAGTGGTGTGACTGGTCATCCCTGAGACTGTGGCATTGGCCACACCCTGAAGGCATTTATCTTCACTTCTGTAATGAGAAAAAATAATTCAATATACACTCTTAACTGCCATTGTTTGTACGTGAGAGGAAATGGAACATAACAACACATCTGCAGTGCCCTTACAGGCGGTCGGACCAGTAAATGGTGATGACTCCGCTGTCTGAGGAAGCCGACAGATCCACCCAGGAGCTGTTCACCGTCAACAGGTCCTTCTTTAGGCCAGGCTGGTCCCATGACCCCACATGAAGCACCCACTTCCCATAGATCTGCCACAAACATTAACACAACTCACTCACATGAATGGGCTGCTTATCTGTGTTAGAGTGTGATTATGCTTTATTTTTCAATAAAATAAGGAAAACACATAAAAAGATAGCGGTATAATTTGTTTGTCTTGCCATCATTGTTTACTCTATCTCCATCTCCTTAAAAAGAGCTTCATATTGTTTAGATTTAAAGTCACAAAAAATGTTTTAGCCAGCGTAGATGAGAAGATAAGTCCTTAACATGCTCAGAAAAATGAAAATGTCTACACTTCCATGACAAGTGAATCTGCTGAGCAGCAGGAACAGAACCAAAACAGATTTCTGGATCTTGTGGGGAGATTACTTAACATTGGTTTATTTCCTACAAAAAAGAATGCACAAAATTACAATTGACTTAAAAATGGAAATTTCTGCTAAAGATCTAACGTTCTTTGCTAAAGTTAAGAGGGTACATGATGTATATTTACACAAGATACATTAATATGGGACATTGGATTAGTTGAGCTTTACTAATGTAAAATGACCAAGATAATATATAAAACAGACTGTAATAACCTTACAGATTCATATTCAAGTACTTTTATTAACAGTTTTGGTTACTTTTCATCTCATTGTAGCATGATTTAATGTAGGTAAAGTTAACACTAAAGCAAAAGTTACCTATTGAAGTTATATCAACACACAGCTCCTTACATATGACCAGTAACAAATGATTGCTGATACTCACGGGGCTGTGGCTGTCCAGTACCAGAGGCTTAACCAGCTCTTTACAGTCCGGTTCAGATGCAGCACCCAGGGAGGTGAGAGCCAGCAGACCTACAACCAGCTGTGCAGCCATGGTTCGAGACAGCAGGCAGCCAGAGAGCAACACTAATGTCAGTGATCCTGCTAGATAGAGCCTTCTCAAAGCAACCAGGGAAAGTGTTCTGTAACAGTGGGCTGGTCCACACACACACACACACACACACACACACACACACACACACACACACACACACACACACACACACACACACACACACACACACACACACACACACACACACACACACACACACACACAAACCCCGTCACTTTCTTGAATCCAGTCAGCAGGGTTTGTGTCCCATTTATCTTGTTACATAACAGCCAGCTGGCAGAGTCTGAATAGCAAGACCCCTGCATCTTTCAATATGTGAACACCCCACTGCACAGAGTCACACACAGGCACAGATTCAGAAACTATAAAAAAGACACTCACAAACACACACTCCTGTCCTCGTGGTGGATGGTGTTTCAGAAACACCATGTTGTGGTAACATGAGACAAGGGGAATGTGTTCAGCATGAGATGAATGCCTCTTGAACATGCAGAGTGCCTTATAGTTGCGTTGACAATACTACATTGTGATTAAACTGTACTGCTTACTGTAATCTAAATTCCCCTCAATCAAGATTTAATTACTAAATGCTTCTGTGTAAGTCATCAAAGTCTCCCAAACCTTCTTCACATATAAAAAGTTGAGCTGGTCCTGAGTTTTCCCATAATACTCATCTCTTGTGTTAACAATGGCTTGAAAACCTTTCAAATATCTTTATAAAATAATGTTTTTGCAGTTGTATTGTAAGGTGCTGATCCTTAGGGAAGGTGAGAGCTTACATTACATGTACGGCCTCCATTTCCCCAGTGACATAGTTCAGAGATTGGTTGTTCTGTTTTTGTTTCTCTGGGGTAAAAATCTTTGCTAAATGTGATAAAAAATACTTCACATGTAATGTGTTAGTCACAGAACCTTGTTGCTGTGAGGCCAGAGCACTAACCATCGGGCCACCATGCTGCAGTCTGAAGCAGCAAGGAACATGTACAGTATGTGAAATAAAATCCTACCACAAATATGCAATTTAGGAAGATGTCATACTCATAGAAGATAATTAATTATAGATGATAACAATCTTGAATTAGTTAAAAATAACATAACAGTTGCTTGCATTTCTTTCTGAAATAACCAGTAGCCACCGAGTTAAATGCAAGAAAAAGTGAGCGTTATGCAGCGATGAAAGTTTTTAGGCACCAAAACGACTAGTTAAGTTAGGAAAAGGTTGTGGTTTGTATAAAAACACTCCCAACACACCAACACATTTCCTGGGTGAAAGTCTTTTGTCTTTCCTGGTAAGTGAACTCCGCTCACTGGCTTGAAAATCCTGTAAGTTAACGCCTTCGCGGCCAGCCGCGTTCTTACATAGCAGCATACACAGCAAAAAAAACTGTAAATCATATGAATAACAAATGCTTACATTTTCATAGCTTTACAAACATCGGAACAGGCTGAACTCACACATTTTATTGTGTAAATTGCATGTCTCTTTTTGTGTTTCACTTGTTATTGATGTGCATGGTCAATGATTTGAGGCTGTTAAAAAGTTTGGTAACACTTCACTTGAAGGTATCTACATAAGAGTGACATGACACTGTCATGGCAACCCAAAAAAGTATAATAGTTAAGTAAAAAATAGTTTTGCTTTCTGCTAACCATAGCCAAAGGCTCACGGCTGCGGATAATTCAAGTTTATGTGTTTAGCGAGCTAGAGTCTTGATTCATAGCATGTCATCTGGAAGAGTTTTACAGAGAAAACAGCTTTATAAGGACATTGAAATCACTATCGCGATAGTGATGATTAAAATGAATGACTAGTCCTTGTACAGATTACTGATGATGTGCATGCAAATGGCTGTGCTCATCTGGTGGGAGGGGCTTAGGACAGAGAGCTGAAGGAGGAGGGTGGTATTTTTAAATTGTGGCTGTTTTGTCCTTTTTCCAGAAAACTTCCTACCAATGCTTTAAAGGAATTGTTTGACATTTTGGTAAATACCCTTATTTGCTTTTTGGCAGAGTTACAGTAGATAAGAGAAGACTGATACCACTCTCATCATGTGGAAGCTGAATATGAAACTATAGCTAACTGTATGGTTCGGCTCGACTTAACTCACTTCACCAGGTCCTTTTCTATATTTTGTTTTCCAGTACGGATAGTAGAGGCATGACTCATGATAACATAACCTTGTCTGAAAACACTCAATTACACCCTGAAATGACTGCATTCATGTCCACATACACCCAGTCCTCACTAATAAAAAAAGAGCTGAAACTTTGACTAAGGGACGAGAAGATTTATGATAGCATATTCAAAACCCATGAAATACTTCTCTGTGTATTTACAAAAACATAATACAAGAATAAAAAAGAGAAAATGAAAACATCACAAATGGAGTCCCAGGAAACAGAAAACATGGTTCAATTTACAAATGCATTTTGTACTCCCACTTATGGCTTCAATCTAACACAAAAAACAAAATAAAATATCTCTGTTGTTTGTGATGGTGCATAATCAGTCCATCCCTCCCTTTTGCAATAATTCTCTCCAGAGTTTTCTTTAAATAATAATAATATCAAATACACATACAAGACAGAGGAGCTACATCTGTAAGCTGTACACTTTGCAGTAAGGGAGGGGTAAATTTTCACAGGCATATCAACCTTTTGCACATGATAATACATCCTGGGCAGTGAAAAACGTTTAAAACATTGATTAAAAACAAACTTGTTCTGTTTGTGTACCAACCAACCCTATACATCACACTGTGATCACAGTTTATCCAGATGGCAATAAAGTAAGAGTGACCAAATGGACTTTATGTCCTGCAGTTTACCCCATCATACTGGTCATCTGTCTTTGACTCCTCTCCCTTTTAAACATTTTATGTCAAGAGAATGGGGGCGATTGTATCCGTTTTGCAACTGTTGCTCTAGGACATAACTAATGAATCATTTGGACAAAGAACTGGCGATGTGAGAATCCTTTGGAAAAAACTCACAACAAATCATATAACTACATGCACAGGTTCAGTGTCCCCTCGTTAGATAACATAGTTTTATAAAAAAAAAAAAAACTCAATTGCTCATATTTTGCTTCTTACCATTTTAATCTTTGCCCTGTTCTTGTACAGCTAACATAATGTAAAATCCTTTAAAGGGAAACTCATACTGGGGATTCTAAACAGTTTGAATTGCAACAAAGGTTTATTACTTTTGAATCTGTACTACTGGGAATCGACCTTAGTGCAAACCTTCTTCCCAATATCTGATAGGATTTAAAGCAGGCTATAACTTTTGAAATAACTAAAACTCACCATAGCTTAATGCAGTACACTTAGGGATTTTGTTTGTAGAGCCTTACTTGGTCTGGTATGACTTACAGCACAGTTCAAAATGTACGTGGTCTTGTTTGAAGCCTTGAACAAAGCTCTTTCCCCCTCCAAAACCATGCTATGTGACTTCAAATTCAAACGCAGACAAATATTTCAGGTTGGCTGAAGCCTTTAAAGAGCTTTGAAGCCTTTTGAAGAGATCTCATTCCATATTTGTGGCTGGATTTGGGAATGGGAATAAAAAAATAAAAAAAAGTATTGAACAAATAACAGAAACAAATATCTGCACAAGCCTCAATTAAACATTGAGGTAATATGATTATGATGTCAATTCTCTTCAGTAATGGACAAATGTACTGTATTTGTGAAGACAATTGATGTTCCACGTGACAACCAGTTAGATCAATCAAAGAGTGTCTATATCTCTTTAAATTCATGAAAATTTAAACTTTAACATGAATAGGATACCGACCATTGGTTTTTGGGCATACATTGTAATATGATGCAAAAGGCAGACACGCCTGTCTGTGACTGGAGTGTGCACAGTTTCATACCCACTATATGCAAATATTTAAAGAGTTCTCCTCGGGGTTGTTTCAATTTGGTTCCTTTGTACAGTCTCATATTTGCAGAGGAAGAACTGATGAATGTAGCAGAGTCACCACTTAGAACGGGAGAAGAAACAGGAAAGAAGAGACTTGGACAGAAACAATGGAGGGGTGGGGGTTGGGGGTAGTAGGAGGACCGAGCCTGGGGCAACTGTCCTGGCTAGGCAGGTGGTGGTGGAGGAAGAGTCACTGGCCTAGATGACATCATATCCGGTCTCTCTGCTTTTCACTGATCCACACCAGTTTACTGGGCGACTGAAACACACCTGCTCCCAGAGCCTTCACACGCTCATCGTCATGTTTGGAGAATACTAAAGATAAGATTGGGAGAAATAAGTGTGTGAGTTTGTGAGAATTACACCAGTATCCTGATTTAGAAATCCCTCCAAAATGCTACCGATTAAGTCAAATTATTGGCATGAACGCTTAACGTTAAAGGGATAGTTCGACATTATGGGACTTACGCTTTTTTTATTTCTTCCCAAAGTTAGATTAAAAGATTGATACCATTTACATATCTGTACAGTAACTGAAGCTACAGTAGAATCCGCTTACAGTAAGAGTATAGCATAGCATAGCATAGAAATAGTGTTAATAGTGGGAATCAGCTAGCCTGACTGTCAGAATGTAACCAAATCTGTCTACTAGCACCTAGTACCTAGTTACTAATTAACAGGTTATATATTGTTCATTTAATCCAAAGGGACTTCCCTGAGTATTGTAACAGTTAGGTTGTCAGGTAACCAGTGGAAACCTATTCAAAAGAGTAAATTAGTATATTTGGAGATGCTATTAAGTAGCCTTTTTTGGAGCACCAGCCACCTAAGCCACCTCACTCTAATACTTCATATAGACTAGATGGCAACTGACGTACACTTTCATTCTGAAAAGGGTTAAGGAAGTTTCCTCCCATCTCTCCATCCTCCCTGGGGGTCCCGGGCTGGTTACTCATACTTAGGTTACCAGGAGAGTTCTGTAAAAAAAATAAAAATAAAAAGTAGGACTATGTAAAACACAGCTTGGATGTCAGATGTGCAGTGCATTTGCAAACTGCGGTTTCAAAGTAGAAAAATATCTTTCTCTTACCTTGGGGAGACTGTCCATATCTCCTGACCCTAAGAGAGGGAGCACAAGTATTAACACAAATGCCCATTATCAAACAAATGAATGCTTGTTTTGCTTAAATGGTTTGATAAATTAGGGAAAAATATAACCAGAGAGTGTCAATGTAGCACATACTGTACAAGCTACTTGTTCCTGTACCTAACGATCCATTCATGTGATGGGGCTCCATTCCAGCCATTCCCCCTAATGGACCGTCACCACCTGCACCCATAGGAAACTGAGGAGAACATACACAGGAGATAATAATATACCTAAAAAACATAACTATTAATCATTTTTGACATCAAACAATTAGTATATCCACACACAAACTCTACAACCCCAAAGACTTCCATAACAATCATCTGCACTTCAGTACACTCAGACAACCAGATACAGAGAGAGAAATGTCTCACATTTGGCCGGCTTCCACCTGGAGGTACTGTGTTTATCATAGTGTACATGTTGTCGCCAGAGTTGGTTGAATCTGCCATAAAAAATGGAGAAACAATAAGAGGGTAAGAGAGCATAAACCTACATGCAAAAACACACACATGAATACGCAGAGCTTACCTGCTGGACTTGGCATTATTGGGGTCCCAGGTGGGCCTCCTCCTCCTGGAGGTCCCTGAAATCACAGTTTGGGTTGCCATAAGATTAATTCATGAACTAATCAATTTCAGCATGTAACAAACAGCGGCAGTTTAAACTCAAACATACATACCACATAACTTCCGGGAGATGCAGAAGAATAAGGGGTCTGCAATTATATAGAAGGAAATCATGAAAGACATGAAACAAGTGTTGTAAACTTTCCGTTGGGTATCCTTGTTACAACACTTACTGAATTGGAGTTTTGAGGATTTGGCCAGGGTCTGCCCCCACCAGGTCCCCTGCAAAACACACACACACACACACACACACACACACACACACACACACACACACACACACACACACACACACACACACACACACACACACACACACACACACACACACAAACCCTTTTAGTTTTCAGCTTTTGGCAAGCCTCTTTGTTTCCAATTCATTTGGGAAGTGTTGGCAACAACAAGATGTTGTGTTGCCAGAGAGAGGTGATGGGAACAACAAGTTAAAAAGAAAGAAGACAAAATAGAGGAAAGCTGGCTTTTAGCTCCACTTTCAGACCCAAGAACATACAGTAAAGTTGTAATTAAAAGCTACAGAAAGGATATGGTTGACTGCATCTGCTGTAGTGAGAGATAAAGGTCATTTGCAGTTTACCGTTCATCCGAGTGAGAGAAATGTGGGGAGGTCATTTACATTTAAGTTGTGTGTGAGTGCAGATTAGATTATGTTGATTCCACTCACATGTTCATGCCAGGCATCCCAGGACCAACCAGGGTATTTAGTGGTGGTCTCATCCCACCTCCATAGCCCTAAAAAAAATAAATAAAATGTCCTTAGTTACTATCACGACCAATGTTTGTAAATAACCCCACAAATCATCTGGTCCTATACCTGGGGCCCTAGCGGTACCATGCCTCTGGGTGGAGTCATCCGCTGCATTGGTCCTCCCATATTTGGATGTCCTTAAACACAGAAAAACAGTCAAACAACAACCAACCAACCAACGGTTTTCTTTCAAATGGTTTTCTATTATTCAGCCATTCTGGGTCATGTCTAATCTTATTGTCTTGCTTTAAGCTAAAAGAAGTGGAACAGTTCTATGATTACATGAAGTTTATCTGTTACCGTGAACAACTCTTGTCATTGTCTTCTGAACTCTCTCTTCACACAAGTTTGTCTGGACACTGCAGTATTTCCAAACCCCAAGAGGAAATCAACTTGTCTGGTACAAACCATCATATAACGTTTACAATTTTTGCTTTTCATTCTCATGGTGAGTTTTACATTGAATTAACATCCTGAGTCTTTTTAGACATGCATAATGTATGTGCTGTCTGAAGGAGTGAGTCGTTTGTGTATATGGGGGTGTACTTAAAGGATAAGAAGAGATCTTATTACTATCAACAAACCCCAAACCAATGAATGAATCAATCTAACAGTTGTCAGTGTAGCCACATTCTGATATAGTTTATGCCTTCATTCCGTACAACTTCACTGTCGTCTAAAAACTAATAAAAAAACACATAAATATGCCAAACTTTTACACTGTGTGACACATTACTTCATTACAATGAACATGGCTAATGTGTTATTCCTCACATCTTATCACAAACAAAATGCAGTTACTTCAAAATAAACTACAACAACCAAGTTTATCCTAATAATGAAATATGTCAGCAAACACAACAGAATGGCTCTTGAATTTATTTTTTTCAGCCACTTTAGCGGCGTGGCTAAAAATAGCTAAAAAATGATTTGATGGATTGCCATAGAATGGGGGTTTCATGGTCCCCTGAGGATGAATCCTACTTACTTTGCTGACCTGACAGTTCCTCTAGTGCCACAATGAGTTATACAGTTTTGGGTTTTTAGTGAAATGTCATGAGGACTACTGGATGGTTTGCCATGGTATTTGGTACAGCTAGCCGTGGCTTTTCTTTAGCACAATTGTGATTTTGAGTGAAATCTCAACATCTACTAGATGGATGCATACATTTTGGTACAGACATTCAAGTCCTCAACGTTTAATCTTGTGCCATCATCAGGTAAATGACCAACTATCTGCAAAACTAAAGACGTTCCCATCATTCTCAGCTGTACTTTAGTAGTTTAGTACTAATTATGTTGACACCATAGACCGTTAAGTCTATGGTTGACACTGTCATTGTGAACATGCCAACGTTTCCATTTAGGCCATAGCACCACTGTGCCAGTGTGTCTCTGCATACCTTGCTGTCTTGTGGGGTCCATTCCACTGGGTAACATATGTTGGCCACCTGGGACTCCAAGTCCCTACAGAGGGAAGAGGATCCATCACTAGCATTATAATTACAGCAACACAGAAACCGTATATTTCTACTAGCCGGATGCCAGCCAAATTTAGCCCCGCCCACAACATTTGAATGACGATGTCGGGCTATATTTCTACTACCCACAGTACTGTCTGCTGCCTGCAGGTGTCAGTGTGGCTCTTACCTGATTGGGTAATCTGAGAGGTGGTCTGGGTCCTCCAGGGTATCGAGGTGACATAAACGGCTGAAAAAAACCCAGCATGAATCCAGGTTGAATCACCCAGGGTTATAAATTCTGTTCACACAATCTATTTTAGGGCTGCTGCGTCACACAAGGCTGTAGTGAAGACAGTCTTCATAACCTGCACATGTCAAGAAGACTGTGTAACAAAACACTATACTTAATGCAAGAGATTTTAAAAGGGAAAGGTGTGCAGTATTTACATACTGTTTCGATTGATTAAATTTACTAAAGAAAAATATACTGTGCTGGGTTGCCAGACGACAAATTATGGTCCTTTTATTATAACTCCTTTCACAGAAACAAAAGTAGTAAACAAACTGTATGGAGCAGCACTATGTGAAGTTTTTTTCCACTCTCCAAAACAGGAAATGCACAACTAACTTTTAAATTTCGGGCTCATTTTCCTTTAACAATGGTTCCATGACAGCAGACTCGGGAAGCCAACCAAATTTTCATTGGATTGGATTTATGGAAAAAGACTGACAGAATAAAAGATGAGGTTGGTTAATAATGATGTCAGTGTATGTCTTAATTGTGTGCAGTTTGGCAGCATGTGTGAGAAGCTCTTTAGCAGCTGTGACTGGGTTTTTTACTTGTTCTCACCACAGACAGTAGCAATACTGTTGCTATGTCTGCTAGAAAAGCCAGAATGCAGTGGTGAAGAAGCTATACAATAACTTGCCACTAGAGAGCAATGGTCCGCTTGTTTTAATCAGGGTCTTTTCTTTGATGACCCCTCTTCTCATCTCCCAGCTGTGTTAAAGAAAGTAAAACAGCTACACTATTTTAATTCTATTGAAATAATATAATAATTTACAATGTTGTTTTTTAAACATGTGTGAACAACTATATACAAACTATTGAACACAGAAAGTTACTAAATTAATAAACTAAATAAACTGAAATAAAAAAAATGATGTTAAAAACGTGACGTGTAGGTATTTTTGCGCGCATGGCTGTGTATTGTCAGTACATTGTTTGTGTTAGTTTTTTGCCAATTCAATTCAATTCACAAAATTCACCTATTCTCTGATCTAGTCCATATGCACAACATTTTATGGAGCCTGAATGAAGAACTGTCAATCTGGTAATTGTTACGTTTCTTTAACCGATAGGTCTTGACAAGACCTTGTCTTCAAAGAATAATCAATCTTCAGAAGGAGATGGAAAAGGATGCTTGGAATTCTTTGAAAGCGGAGCTGAGAAATACCTACGAAGGATATCGATCTGCGTGTCAGATGCGAGTGTCTGAGTTTGACTGATAATGATGGTTAATCAATGTACAACTGGCAGAGTCCTTCTGATGGAAAACAGAGATGATCTGGGGCGTAGCTGCATTTTTTGTTAGCGAGACATTTATTTCTCGTGTCAGAATCTTTTCTTTCCATTTTTTGAGAAACACATCGTGGTGCCCCAACACACACAGATTACTGCAGATTATATACAGTGTACTGTAGATTACCACTTACCTGAAAGAATCCTGGTGGGACCGGCCCCACTGGCATGCCCTCTCCTGGGGGAAGGTTCCCAAGGACGGGGCTGGGAGCTGCTGCAGCACTCTGAAAGATGCAAATGCACAACAAGTTACTTTTTATTAAATGAGTTAAACTCCCAACCAGTCTGCAGAAACTCAACACCTCTTTACTCAGTAGTGGTGGAAAGTAACTAAATAAATTTAGTCAACATACAACCTATGTAAAAAAATTTAAGTATTTACCAGCTGCGATAGCAACACTGGTTTTGTTTTCACCTTGTGAGTTGTGTGTGTGTGTGTGTGTGTGTGTGTGTGTGTGTGTGTGTGTTCATTTTGGCAAAATGTGGTCCTTGAGACACTACCACGGAAGTAGATATGAGTACTTTGCTAGAGGTTTATATTTCAGTCTGCAGACAGTAACTGCAATAGCGTCATAACCGTACAAGATTCAGTCACAAACTTTATAAGTGTGTAGTTAGTGTGCAAAGATCAAAATGAAAGCCAAGTTCAAAAATGGGTGTGTTTCAAGCAAGGGTGTCGTAAACAGAAGATTGGAAAGAGAAGGGGCCTTTAACCCCCCACTTTATGTCCCTGGCCCATTTTGGCGTAACATCTAGTGTGATCCTATTGCAACAAGGTCCCTAGTTACATTTTAGTGTTTTTATTTCATGCTACTTTATAGTTGATCTACTTCCACTCTACTTTAGAGGTATTTATAGTACATATATATTGTATTATTATATTTTACTTCGCTACATTTACTTGACAATTTCGTTACTTTGCAAATT
Source organism: Percina caprodes (assembly GCA_013375575.1). Lineage (NCBI taxonomy): Eukaryota > Metazoa > Chordata > Actinopteri > Perciformes > Percidae > Percina > Percina caprodes. Next base: position 2,960,559 of record JABXJD010000006.1, read on the forward strand.
AAGATTATATATGATAAAGTTATGAAATAGGATGCACTGTTCAGGATTAAACTACCCAACAAAATATAAAATAGTTAGAAAAATCAGCTGCAACTTGACCAACAATAAAGTTACACATCAATGCAGTACTGTAAAAAGTATTAAATAATGTACTATATACTCTCAATATACTCACATAAGCATTTATTTTGCATTATAAGTACTGAACTTGTATTTTCTAAATAGGCGCTTAAAGTTAAAATTGCTATTTTTACTTAAGTAAAGGATCTAAATACGGTCTCTGCTACTGATGCTCAGCCAACACATACAATTCAGCACCTCTCCTGAACATGCCACCACTGAAACAATACAAGGGTCTTCCCCATGTCTCACTTGCAGTCTCTCCTTCAGTGGGATATTTCCTGTTTCTGCAGATACCCTGCCATGCTGGCTTACATTTATTTTTATACCTTGTGTTTTTTTGTTGTGCTTGTCCCAGACGGGCGGCGCTGGCATATTTCAGCACAGCCTCTGTCTGCTTCCTGTGGCATTGTACTACTAACTAACCCAGAGGTACCACCCAGCACCAGCCTTTTCCTCATCAAGCCTACAGACCAGACAACATGCAGTGTGGGAGAGTGTACATCCATATATATATACACTCACCGGCCACTTTATTAGGTACCCCATGCTAGTAATGGGTTGGACCCCCTTTTGCCTTCAGAACTGCCTCAATTCTTCGTGGCATAGATTCAACAAGGTGCTGGAAGCATTCCTCAGGGAGTTTGGTCCATATTGACATGATGGCATCACACAGTTGCCGCAGATTTGTCGGCTGCACATCCATGATGCGAATCTCCCGTTCCACCACATCCCAAAGATGCTCTATTGGATTGAGATCTGGTGACTGTGGAGGCCATTTGAGTACAGCGAACTCATTGTCATGTTCAAGAAACCAGTCTGTGATGATTCCAGCTTTATGACATGGCGCATTATCCTGCTGAAAGTAGCCATCAGAAGTTGGGTACATTATGGTCATAAAGGGATGGACATGGTCAGCAACAATACTCAGGTAGGCTGTGGCGTTGCAACGATGCTCAATTGGTACCAAGGGGCCCAAAGAGTGCCAAGAAAATATTCCCCACACCATGACACCACCACCACCAGCCTGAACCGTTGATACAAGGCAGGATGGATCCATGCTTTCATGTTGTAGACGCCAAATTCTGACCCTACCATCCGACTGTCGCAGCAGAAATCGAGACTCATCAGACCAGGCAACGTTTTTCCAATCTTCTATTGTCCAATTTCGATGAGCTTGTGCAAATTGTAGTCTCAGTTTCCTGTTCTTAGCTGAAAGGAGTGGCACCCGATGTGGTCTTCTGCTGCTGTAGCCCATCTGCCTCAAAGTTCGACGTACTGTGCGTTCAGAGATGCTCTTCTGCCCACCTTGGTTGTAACGGGTGGTTATTTGAGTCACTGTTGCCCTTCTATCAGCTCGAACCAGTCTGGCCATTCTCCTCTGACCTCTGGCATCAACAAGGCATTTCCGCCCACAGAACTGCCACTCACTGGATGTTTTTCTTTTCGGACCATTCTCTGTAAACCCTAGAGATGGTTGTGCGTGAAAATCCCAGTAGATTAGCAGTTTCTGAAATACTCAGACCAGCCCTTCTGGCACCAACAATCATGCCACGTTCAAAGTCACTCAAATCACCTTTCTTCCCCATACTGATGCTCGGTTTGAACTGCAGGAGATTCTCTTGACCATGTCTACATGCCTAAATGCACTGAGTTGCCGCCATGTGATTGGCTGCTTAGAAATTAAGTGTTAACGAGCAGTTGGACAGGTGTACCTAATAAAGTGGCCGGTGAGTGTATGTATATATATATATATATATATATATATATATATATATATATATATATATATATATATATATATATATAAATCTAGTATAAGTGAAAAAATACTCCATTGGGTAATATCAAAGATGAGGTCTCGAACAATAAATAAGTCGGGCTAATATATTGCCCGGCATTATCCCATTGCAGATATAAATCTGTATCTGCATATATGTTGGCTAATCAGTAACAAGAAATTGCAGTGCGGAGATGCCAAGAACAGTAAGCACATAAAGCCAGCATGCCTGTCTCCATGTATTTTCTTTTTTCAGTATCTGCCCACTCTCTGTCCTATTTCTCTGATCTCTGCTCGCGCTTTCTCTCCCTCTCTGAAGCTCCAGTGAAATTCCCCCACAGTCTCTGAAGTTTCCGCCAGCTGACTTTTTAGGTCAGACAGGAACAAGGTTTAATCAGAGCTGAGATAAAAGCGGACTGACGACACTCCTGTATCCTCTTCTGCTCCACCCCACCAACCTCGCTATTCCTTCTTCCTCCCTCACTTTGCTTCAATCTCCTAAACGTGAATGTTTGGCAACAGAGAACAGGATGCCATGCAGCTTTTTGAGTCCATATTCTGCTGCAAACATAGCTTGTATTTGTCTCAGCAGAGGAATGGATGGATGGACGCAGATGGATTTTGTATCGCTATGGTTCAGTGGTGTACAACATCATGCACAGCATCAAGTGTGTGTTGTGATTTCCCCCCGTCTTTTCCTCTTCCTTCTCACACCCTGGATTACCCAGAATGCATTTACTCCCTGGCAGCCTGGAGGTCTGCTGACTTTACCTTCACGCAAACAGAGAGAGAGAGAGAGAGAGAGAGAGAGAGAGAGAGAGAGAGAGAGAGCGAGAGAGAGAGCGAAAGAGAAGAAAAGAGGACAAAGCAGAGATTACGAGTGTGCATGGTTGTGTGTGTGTATATGTGGCAGTGAGTGTGTGAGTGCACTTAATGTTTGTTTGTGTGGGAAACTGGGGGAGGGAAAAATCTACCTGACCTGCTGACAAAGCAGCATTTTCCAAATACAGCAACAAGAAAAATAAGAAGAAAAAAAAACACAGCAGGACATATCTGCCCCAAAAAACAGCGCCACCCTCCATCTATGGAAAAGGAAACACTGGCAACAACACTAACTCTAACCTCTGGTGCTGACAGTCTCTCTTGATTAAGAATCACAAATCAGATTGACACAAATGACATTAGAAAATCTGAATGAATCACACCGAGTAGGATTCACTACGCCTCTTTAATTTTTTTCCCAGTTGGTTCTTAAGACACCACAAAGTCGGACAAGTCACATGGTTTGCATAGGGATGCTTGAATGTACTTTGTGCAGCAGCATCTCTAATGATAGCCATTTTGTGAAAATGGGCTATGTGCTTTCTTGCCAAGAGTTATATGAGAAGAATAATACTACTCTCATATCCATGCTGTTAATATGAAGTTGAAGAAGATGGAGAAAAGGGGAGGAAACTGCATGCCTGTCCCTGTCCAAAGGTAACATAGATTCTGCCATATTTTGTTTAGCTACCAGAGACACTAACAGAAGTGGTCGCTATGGCAATGCACGTCCATACATCTGGGGGATGGAGATGCTGAAATGGGGGTTGTATTTGTTTGGCAATTAAGTTCAAACATCAACAATCTTCGTGCAGGATCGCTTGCTGCACCTTACAGTACAGTACGGTGAGTTCATACCAAGGGATTTGGAATTTCAGGGATACTGTCCATGTTAAAGGTTAATGTAAAAATGATCAGTGAGCCTCTAAAATATTGTTATCACCCTAATAAAAAAAGCCGTACCTGTTGGGATATAACAAAAATCCCTGTCCAGCTGAACTACACTAACACATAGAGCCTGAAAGTTGTGTTGTACTAAAGCAAATAAGAAAATAATCTATAAAGTCAGTTCAATTGAACTGATTTGATAACAATATGAGCGCTCATTCAAAGTGTTGGTGGAAAACAGTTGATAAGGAGTTTCAGACTCATAAAACCGGCTATCTTTACAGACTGGGACGAGTTGGTGATAATTTCAATATTAAAAGTAACACTTACAACTCTCTCGGTTTACTAATTACCAATATCGGCTGACCTGTTGATACTGATTTATTTCAGGATCATTTAATGTTTATTCTATTGGTAAAAACTTAGTGTCCTGTCAATAAAAGTTACATTAATCATGATGATGTGCTAAGACCTTTACTGTACCTTCATTTAAACACTAACACAACATGACAATAATGACATGTTGATAATTGTGTGAGACTGCAGGGGCTTCACCTGATGCAATGTGACCACATCAGTAGGGTGCAATTATCTTGAGTTAGCTTCAACAGCGTAGTGACCAGGGCGTTAATGTTTACTGTTGGCTGTCATTAATACACTACTGTAAATGACTTTGAATTAGACTCAATGGACCCCTGTTGGCCAGTTCTGTTGAAATACTGATTCACAGCCAAGCTGAACATATTCCAGCACTTAACCTTTGTAAACATCTCTCACTCACACACACACACACACACACACACACACACACACACACACACACACACACACACACACACACACACACACACACACACACACACACACACACACACACACACACACACACACACACACACACACACACACACACACACAGTTCATCATTTACACTTCTCACACTCTCACACAGTGCTTACACTTTTCTGACAAGGCCGAGTGAGAGGGAAAATGAGATATTGAGCTGGTGGCTTTACACATTAACACACTGCATCACATTATTGTGTGTTAACTATGTATTGTGTAGTGAGTCAAGTACCGCTGATAATACCCATTGCACTTGACCTAATGGAATTGATTGCTGATTCAATTTGAGAACAAATTGAAAGACCCATTATAAGACCTAGGTTATCTTACCAATTCGTAACTGGTAAATGAAAGCTAACTTTTTAGTGTTTTTAATTTGTATTACTTTTAATGAAATTTGTTAATTTCTTGAAGGTTAAGGAGCATCCCATCTAAACCACAAATTATCTGTCTTTAAAACAGTTTAACTCTTTTCTACTTGTATGTTCCAGAGTTTTGCTGCCTCTTCATTGATTCTCTGTCTTCTTCACCAATGCTGCCAGTAGGCTATTTTTAACAGAGATCCCAGAAAGATTTAAGTCTTAAGAATCTGAAAACAAGACAATCAATTCATCCATCTTTCCATTCAGCAACCATCACATTAAGCCTTTCAATTTCATTAGTCACACAATTGTTAAATTATCTGCTTTTTTTGGCCTGTTGTGTACCATGATCCCTGCAATTGTCGTCACTAACTTTGGAACCAAGAGGTGTTTGTGATGAAACCTGAGGCTGTGGAACAGCCCCCATGTGTCCTCAGATGAACACCTGCATCTCCTGGCAAACTCATTTGTTGCATAAATTATTCAAACCACCCACCCTCTAGGAGAGCAGTATACTACAGACTGCATTATACCTACAAAAATACAAACAAGACATTCAGTACAGTGCACTAATACTACTGCACTAAAGTATAAAGACAAAATGTTCCCCGGAAATTAGGAAAGATCGTGCCTGAAAAAAAATTGTGCCAAAGATTCTGATGTCAAAGATTTAAAAAAACTGGTAAAGGCAAGAGTCTCTTTTTTCCTGTTGACTGCATAGTCATGGTATTGTGTTTAGGAACTACACACAATACCTATTAACTATTAGAAGAAAAATTCACCAAGACCTGCCTTTAACTGGCACTGACTTATCTCTAAACTCAGGAACCTCAGAAACAACTGTAAAACCAGATATATGTTTAGACTGCTTTGTTTCACTTGATCTTTATCAATTCAATTCAATTATTTCTTCAGCTAAACCATCAACCTGTCTCTTAGGCCCCATCCCGACTAGGCTACTTAAAGAAGTTCTACCCTTAGTCAACACTTCTCTACTAGATATAACCAATTTGTCTTTATTAACAGGCTATATACCACAGCACTTTAAAGTAGCTGTAATTAAACCACTTCTGAAAAAGCCCAATCTTGATCAAGATGTTTTAGCCAACTATAAACCTATATCCAACCTTCCATTTCTCTCAAAGATTCTTGAGAAAGTAGTCGCCAAACAGCTGTGTGACTGTCTGCATAGCAACAGCTTATTTGAGGATTTTCAGTCAGGATTTAGAGTTCATCATAGCACAGAGACAGCACTTGTGAAAATTACTAATGACCTCCTAATTGCATCGGACAAAGGACTTATCTCTGTACTGGTGTTATTAGATCTTAGTGCTGCATTTGATACCATTGACCATCATATCTTATTACAGAGATTGGAACATTTAATTGCCATTAAAGGGACTGCTCTTAGCTGGTTTAAGTCTTATTTATCAGATCGGTCTCAGTTTGTTCATGTTAACGATAAATCCTCCGTGCACGCCAAAGTTAGTCATGGAGTCCCACAAGGATCTGTGCTCGGTCCAATCCTGTTCACGTTATATATGCTTCCTTTAGGCAATATTATTAGGAAACACTCCATAAACTTTTATTGTTATGCAGATGATACTCAATTATATCTATCGATTAACCCGGATAAAACTAAACAGTTAGCTAAACTTCAAATGTGCCTTCAGGATATTAAAACCTGGATGAGCTGTAATTTTCTAATGTTAAACTCAGATAAAACTGAAGTTATTGCTCTGGGGCCCAAGCACCTCCGTGACGCATTATCCAAAGAGATACTTACTCTGGATGGCATCACTCTGGCCTCCAGCACCACTGTAAGGAATCTTGGAGTTATCTTTGATCAGGACATGTCCTTTAATTCCCACATAAAGCAAATTTCAAGGATTGCCTTTTTTCACCTACGTAATATTGCAAAAATCAGGAATATCCTGTCTAAAAATGATGCAGAAAAAATAGTCCATGCATTTACTACTTCTAGGCTGGATTAGTGCAATTCTTAATTATCAGGCTGCTCGAAAAAGTACATAAAGACTCTTCAGCTGATCCAGAATGCTGCAGCACGTGTTCTGACAGGAACAAGGAAAAGAGATCTCATCTCTCCTGTTTTAGCTTCTCTGCATTGGCCTCCTGTAAAATCCAGAGTAGAATTTAAAATCCTTCTTCTCACCTACAAAGCTCTTCATGGTCAGGCACCATCTTATCTTAAAGAGCTCATAGTACCTTATAACCCTAAAAGAGCACTGTGCTCCCAGGATGCAGGGTTACTTGTGGTTCCTAGAGTCTCTAAAAGTAGAATGGGAGCCAGAGCGTTCAGCTATCAGGCTCCTCTCCTGTGGAACCAGTTTGGGTTCGGGAGGCAGACACTGTCTCCACATTTAAGAGTAGACTTAGGACTTTCCTCTTTGATAAAGCTTATAGTTAGGGCTAGCTCAGGAGAGTCCTGAACCATCCATTAGTTACGCCGCTATGGGCAAAGAGATAACTGTTGTTGTGATTAAGCACTATATAAATAAAATTGAATTCTCTCTCTCTCTCATATCCACCTCCTCTAGACAGAGGGATGATTATGTCTCTCTCTCTCTCTTCCACCTCCTCTAGACAGAGGGATGGATCTCTCTCTCTCTCTCTCTCTTCCATCTCCTCTAGACAGAGGGATGGATATATCTCTCTCTCAATCTATCTCTCTCTCTCTCACCCACCTCCTCTAGACAGAGGGATGGATCTCTCTCTCTCTCTCTTCCCATCTCCTCTAGACGGAGGGTTGGGATCCAGTTGGGGAGAGTTCTAGCCTGACCAGGCTCCTCTCTTTACCCTGTCTCTCTTAGTTATGCTGTAATAGTTTTAGACTGCTGGGGGACTTCCTTTGACACACTGAGCTCCTCTCTCCTCTATCTTTCTATCTTTCCATTTGTGTGCATCCATGTCCTGGAAATGCTTGTTACTAACCTAGCTCTGGGGAGTCATTCCCTGGAGTCCTTATGTTCTTTTTCGCCCAGCATGTTCCCTCGGATCAGGGAGGCTCCAAAATCATGGTAGCAGCTGTCGCCATGGTCCCGCTACACGTCCTGCGATGCCGTGTTCATCCTGCTACGCTCTGCTGTGCCCTGCTACGTCCTGCTGTGCCTTGTAATGCCGCACAGTGCCCTGCTATGCCATGAACTACTACAAAGAACTACAACAAACAAATATTTTTTGTGACTGTTATTGACACTCTTCATCCTAACCCCAACCGGTCGTCAGACACCACCTACCAAGAGCCTGGGTCTGTCCGAGGTTTCTGCCTAAAAGGAAGTTTTTCCTCGCCACTGTCGCACTGTTGCTTGCGCTGGAGGAAAGTACTAGAACTGTTGGGTCCTTGTAAATTCTAAAGTGTGGTCTAGACCTGCTTTATCTGTAAAGTGTCTTGAGATAACGCTGGTTATGAATTGATACTATAAATAAAATTGAATTGAACAAAAAACATACAAAGAAAAAAAGGTGTGATAAATGTATGACATGTCAATATCAAAAGGACTTTGCATGGGTTTGAGACGTCAAGTTGTCCAAGCACAAGTTCAAATGTGTGAGGACTAAAGAACAAAAGTAGGAAGACATTAGGCGTAACGATGCTACATCTAATGTGTGCCAAAACGGCGCACTTAACTGGTATACGACCACATTGCTTTTCTCCAATCACGCATCCTTTGCTTTACAGGATTGCAGAACGAATGCTAAAATAAGAGTTGACTCATCATGGACAAAACAAAGAAAACATGTGCAGTAGGTTGTATAGAAAAGATTCAATGTATGGTGATCAAAACATGTTGTGCTTTCCTGTAGAAAACACCAACACTGTAGAAGGAACTGCAGACTACATTACAGTTCGCTGCTTTACAACCTAATCAGACTTTCTTAATCCTATCAGACTAAAGGGCTCAGTAATACTTAATGAGATAACTTGCAAACTCTTTCATCCCTATGTGTTTACTGATTGTATTCCTCGCTAATGTCTGCACATAATGCATGCATACTGTTTGTGTGTCTGTGTGTTGTGTGTGTGTGTGTGTGTGTGTGTGTGTGTGTGTCTGTGTGTGTGAAGGTGGGGAGTCATTTTCATTCAATACTTCAGAGACCGAGAGACACTCAGAGATGCGTGAGTGGAATCTCAAAAGGCTGTCTGTGTCTACCTTCTCTCCGTCTCTCTCACACTGACTCAACCTGCATCGGCCGTTGTCTGCTTTCTCCACCTCTCGGTCTCTCACAGGCACACTTTGCTTCATGCACATGTCTGCTCTGTCCCATTTTTTGTATTCTTGTACCACCCTATAGCAATTTTTTCTCTATCACACATCTGGAAGTAGACTTATAGACAAGAATAGGGCTGGTGATATTCTATATTTTTCTTGTTAACAAATCCCATTGTTACCTCATTCTTTCGTTGTCCAAAACTGGTAGATGGGCCACATTGTTTCACCCGGCGACATGTTCCCTCATTAGGGGCAATAAGGTATTCATATAAAAGTCCCCAAACAATGCACTATGTACTCTTGTTTGATTTGATACGATTAAAAAAAAAAAAAAAGATCAATTGTGAATTTTTTTTCAAAGATTTATATTTCCAGCAGGAATGAGTGGGCTT
>JABXJD010000006.1:2972500-3007500 GCA_013375575.1 Percina caprodes
GTGTAACATTACCGGTGATTACCAGGTAAAATGGCAGCACAACACTAATCTACTTGGTCTTACTGAGTGATTACAGGTCGGGTTATGTCAGCTGCACAGGGGGTGACAGTGAAAACACTGGCCGTGCTTCCTTATCACTAATGTCATTATTGACCCCTGTAGACATCTTTGAGGCTGCAAGGAGCTGTATAATATGTGAGGTGGAGCCATGAGCTGATGCCCTGTCAAGATACACACACTGAGCTGAAAATGATAGTCACTGTGGCGCTGGGGAGCAACACTTCTCCCGCCACTATCTCACTTGGTTCAACAACATGGGGGAGATAAGGGAGATGGACTAAACACAGAGGAGAGGAAAGGGTAGAGAAACACAGAGAAAGATTTAAAAGCCCAAGGCTTGAGATGAATTGGGGAAAATATGTCATGGTTGTTTCTATCTGGCAGATCGATGCAAAGACAGAGAATCGATTCACCCAAAATCCACAGATTGTGCGGTCCTTAACACTAAATGTATTCAATTAATTTCAGATATATCAGAGTGCAGTTGCAGGGACTGACGAGTGGATTGGAATTAGGAAATTGGCAGAGTTGTTGATATAAAGACTCATCAATCCAAGCCACAGGAAGAAATAGTGAGAAGTCACTCTCTGTGTCTTACCTTGTAATCCTTATAATGCTAGAGGGGCATAAACATGAGACAGCACAAGATAAGAATATGGGTGTCAACAGCAAAAAAAGCAGTGGGGCTATTTGGGGGTCAAAGAGATAATGTGCTGGTCTGAACATGTCAGCATTCTCGCTTTGCCCTCATGCTCTCCCTTCGTAGTCCTGCCGCAACTTTTACAGCTCAATCTCTGGATCACAAATTCTAATCCCCCCCCAACCAAACACACACACAGACACACGGTTGCTGCTGTGTAAACTTTGGCAATGTGCAAAAAATATGATCACTTTGGTATTAAAATCCGACCTGAGCAATGCCATCACAAGTGGACAGCCAATTCAGGAGCTGCAGCCTTCTAAGGCTGTATTCGTAGACCGATTGCGTCACACCAATTTGGCAATTAACTGTGTAGATGTTGAGTATAGGCAGTGTTATGAAAATTCATGGCAAATTGAAAATTTGCTCCAAATTTGCTTCGGAGTTGAGGAGCTCCATAAACTGGCTTGATGCCAGCTAACTCTGCGAGGATAGCTACATATCGGGCCGGCTAGTCTTGCTCAAAGAGTCCAGTGTGAGCAGACAGAAGCTTTCTCCAGATCTTGGATACAAGAGATGTTCACATGTACATGAGGGTTTATTATTTATTTCCCTTTCTCTTTAAGACACTTGACCAAATGGTAAAATATAACTTCTGGCACTATTTCGGTGCTGTAGTTAACGTTTTGATCACTCAGCTTGAGGTGTCAAGGTTTCTAGGTGACTGGAGCGGTGCTTCGGCGCAAACCGGAAATGCTCTGTAGACCTTACCGTCTCATTTCAGAGGCTGCTCAGTTCGGCCTTGGTGGGCTTTGAAGGCTGCATCTCCTGCATTGGGACATAGCTCTTGAGATCTGACCACTCAGACTACATTTGGAGGTGGTCTTGGCCACATCTACAAATCTTGACACATTCTTATAGCAGTGTGTACAGTGTGGACCGCCTACTCAACTGTGAGCGGAACAACATACTAACTGAAGTATTTGATATATGTCACAAAAACCACTGAGAGTGAATTGTGTTTTTTGCATTTTATTGTCAGTAATGTGTCGGTGGTTTTGTTCCAGTGCTGCCTGCTATCTCCGGCTGTCTGAAGCTCTGTCCCCCACAGTTGCCTGGGAAAGGCAGTTACCTTAACTGTCCCCAAATTCACCTATCTACAGGATATTACTACAGACATTTCTGCTCTCAACACAACGTTTGCTGTTGCTACATAGCAGTCTCACATTGCCAGACCTGTCTCCACAGTGCTGTGTCAGCACTGGAGCAACTATTTAGAAATCGACATGCCGAATGGTCAAGGTAGCAGCTGTCAAACGTTGAAGTGGTTTTATTTCCTATAAATTCTTCACAATAAAAGTCCCCCGCAGATTTTTCTTTTTTTGTGAAGAGGCAAAATGTCAGAAAATGTAGGGTCTTCATTAGTATGTGTACAATGTATGATTTATGTTGAGAGTAACAATTCTCTTTCTCTCTCACACACACACACACACACACACACACACGATCAGGTAACCCACATTGGCTTTTAGTAACAGGTACTGGGGCCTTTGACTGATTTCAAATGGACATATTTCATCCCAGTCTCTTAAAGATTTTAGAAAATATTAACTTTGACTCAAGTTTGAATTTCACAGAAATATTTTACGTGACGTTGCATGTGTGAAAGCTCATTTATCACTATAATCACCTTTCCTTAGACTGTTGCAGACACATAACATATGCTCCTGACTAAGCCCTTTATTTTCATAATCAATAATAACTGCAGTCAAACTAGAAACTACTCTTCCATAGCCCAGAGCTCTGTTAGAGCTTGTTCTCATTCTAGCAACTTCTTGACTTCCCCTGCCCCCTGTTAACCTCTCCCCGCCACTCTGCGCCATGCCCTCGTCTTTGCCCTGCCTGCTGCAGAGCAGCAAGGCGTGCATATGTCGACATCACATTAACACTCCACCTCGTTCATGTCCAAACATGCATATGACATGACTCAGCGCAACACGCCGGTGGAAAACACACTCCACTGAGACCAGGGGACTTGAAAGAGGAAGGAAGATGATAAGAGAACAGGGACAGAAATAGGCAGAAGAGCTGAAGAACAGAGAAAAACAGCTGATGAGCTGATGAGCTGATGAGAGAGGATGAAGCAGTGTAGAGAGTGAGAGGGACAATCAAGGGAAGAGTAAAATGGGAGAAACAGAGCGAGTGATTGTAATGTTTTCCTAAAGAAATGCAGAGAAGTAGCATATATCTAGTATACATTTGACATTTCCCTTGTTTTGTTTTATTTAATGTTGGGAGAGCATGACAACCATTTCCATCTCTGCTCAACCTATGGAAATACCCGTTCTTTTTCTCCCTTAACTCCCTCTACACTTGGCTCACTCTTCATTGCCATGGCAATGATGTTACAGTGAGTCACTTCCACATCTCCCTCCTCCTCAACGCTGCCAAGAAGGAACATGGGAACATGTGAGAGAGCAACAGAGAGACATAGACAGAGATAGCGCGAGAGAGATAGACGAGGAGAAAGGGCTCTGTTTCCCTGGAAACAGACTGGGGGTCTCCCCAACCCCCATTGGTTTTCAACTGGTTGCTTGTTACCCACAATGCTTGGAGCCAACAGAGTCTCTGTTTCTAGGTTGTCTGTGTCCTCTCTGTTTTGCTTCGTCTCTTCATATGCATGCACACACAAACACACAGGTTCAGTTCAAAATTCAAGTATTTTATACCACTGAATGAAGCGTTCATTTCATAGATTAGTTTTATGCTAATTCATAATCAGATGATACAGGATCTTACCTTGTTTTGTTCTGTAATTATTGCAGTTAGGAACGACTGAATGTGCAACTGCAAATGTGTTGCCGTTTACAGCACTTTTTGAATTATTTCAAGATAAAATACAATGCCTGCAGGTAGAAACTGGAATAGTTTTAGGAGCCAACAAATAACCAGTTTATAATTCCTTCCAGTAAAAGGTAAAATATCTTTAAAAGGTTGCATGCAACTGGTGGTAATTGAAACAATATGCAACAAAGGCTTGTAAAAACAAGTTATAGATGCTTCTGCTTAGAGGAGTTTAGCTGAGATTTGAATTGATGGAGCTTGTTGGGAGGCAGCTTTGCCTGAGAAGACGAGGGAACGAAAGTCCCAGAGTCAATAACGTAGCTGCGAGGAAGTTAGATTGTTGAGGTGGAATATTGATTTTATTAGATGTGGGCTTCTAAGAGTAGCTCGGAACAGGATGATTGTATATAGGAGGGAGCAGTGATTTGAAGCATTCAAGAATTCTTTCAAATTGACCAGTTTTGTGAATGAGTATTGAGACAGAAAACAAGTTGATTAGACCGGGTGAATCGGAAGTAAAGACAGGTTTTATGAGTAGAAGCTATGGTATTATGGTCATGGACAAGTGTGTGTTGGAGTGTCCTTCTGTTTAATGAAACGGCAAACATTCATACTATACAGTACGCGTTTGTCATTACAGACAGGAGCTGTTTTTTCAGTTAAGCCCCAGGGTCACTGGACCATCCTGTCCTTCTGTCAGACACAGACAGCGCAGTACAATATGTATGCACTTATTTTTCCAGAGTGCATCATGATGTAGATGAATAAAACAGTTCTGTATTACTACATATTTACAAACAGTATGTATCCTTTAGCTGTACAATCAAGTCGGAATACGTGTGCTGCTGTTAAATTGAGTTGTGTGAATACATTTCCATGCATGAGTGAGAGAGTTATGAATGTTAAATCTGGCAGTGTGAGAAGGAGTATCTTTAGCAAAAGGTGGTTGTTGTTGCCGCTGCCTCTTCTTCCCCTCTAACTCACGCGTGCCTGCTATCTCCCACAACGAATGACACAAGTTTCTATTGCAGTTTTACCCATTTAGTTTTGCTTATAAGTAGCAAAAAACACAGTAGTTCCAAACTCGGAATTGTCCCCCCTCCTCCTTCCTCAAATGTCTCCCTAGATATTTTTGTTTTGCTTTTTCTTTTCTGAAATTGTGGACACTTACACACCTTCATCCCTCTAAAAATAAAACTGCTCACAATTTAGGCTCACACTTTGGCCCTGACATGTCACAAGTAGAGCTCAAATGATATGTTGATCAATCATTAGTTTATTGACAGAAAATGAATCCACAACTTTTTGGATATTGGACATTCATTTTTCCAGCAGAAATGCCAATCATTTATTTGTTTCAGCTTCTTTGTTGTCATTCCTAGCAAATTGATTATCGGGGGGGTGGGGTGGGGGGTGGGGGGAGTTTAGACTGGCCAGACCAAACAAGACATTTGAATACAGTTTTTCCAATTGAATACCCATCTTTGCCTGTGAGGCTGCATGCCCAGCTGATGTGTTGCCTGGTAATATTTGCCTACTTGTCTTCTTGTTGACTGAATAGCATAACATTTCCTTGTTTTTTTGGTGGGGGGTTACTCTGTGGGCATCCATCGCACATTTACACTGATGTAAACATGTAAAGCTAACAGCTCAATCAGTGGGATAATAGTAATTGTACATGAAGACCATAAAAAAAGACTCATTACCACCTGGAAATTTCAGTTCACAGCATATTTTCATTAATCATCTTTATACAATTACCCTTGATTCTTATGGGAGGACTCAGTTCTCAACAACTTGCTTCAGTTAATAAGCACATTCTAATCTGAGGGCTGCACAGCACAACCAGTACAAATGTCGGACACTGATAATCTCCTGAAATCAGGAGTGAGATATCTTTCTGTTCTCCCAAACTCACACACTTTTTCTAAATCCTCAGCCCTTCTACCACCAGTCTGCTGCTCTAACCTCTAATCTGCCTTTTCCAGAGCTTGCAAGAATAATCCACTGAGGTAAATTTAAACATGTATAGTGCAACTGTATCATTATTCTGCAAACCTAAAGTGCCATACGCAAATACACAATAATGTCCATATGCACTTAACACAATGTGTATGTATGTGGAGACGTTTGTATCTATCGACCATTTTTCAGTACTGCAAACATTTAAAGGGTCTATTTGTCATAATGTAGTAGAAAAAAATGTAGCCAATACATTCAATAGTATTTCCACAGGTCTTACAAGCAATTTCACGCTGGCTTGATTCTTTCTAGTTCCTCTTTAATTTGCCCACATTTTGTTAAAGATCACAGAAATTAGTTGAGACAAAAGTTTGAAAAACCACTCATTCCAAAACACATTATTATTATGTCTCTCTATTTATTAACTATCATGATCCATTGCAATCCATCTGTATTATAAATGCAGCCATGGTGGTGTACATGTTGTTGTACTAAGATGTTACAGCTATCTGACAGCTGTTAACTTTTAAACCCACAAGACTATCGGAAAGCAAAAGACAGAAGCCTGAAATGACCCGCATGGATTGTCTCTAATAAGGCAATTTCCTGGCCAAGCATAAGCATTTAAAAATAACTTGTTTTTATGACTTCATGGCCCCTTGCAAATGGAAACTGCTCATTTAGTATCAAGAACACAATTTACAAAGCACTTAACAGAACTGTAAATGGCCTTTCTGATGCCTGAAAAGCCTCGTCTGAGAATGGAAATCAATAGCATTGCATCTCTCTTCACTTTGTTTATCAGTCTTTTCTTTCTTTCCCTTTTAACATTAGATTACTGGATTACTGTCCTAGAAGACCTTCCTCACACATTAAAATCTGGTGATATGATTGGCACATACAGTACACAACCGCATGCAAAACTTCATGCATATGTAAACAGATGGAACAGAAACACACTCTTAAGACGGTTTCTTTAAATTAGATTTACTCAACGCCAATTGTATCTACAGTAGTTCAAACTGGGATAATTGACCAAATCAAAACTAAAACCTTGTCACAATCCCATCAATTATCAAAGAGAAGGGACCCAAAGATGATTTGAATGAGCTACATATCCACAGCATTAATAAGGACTTCACTCAGTAATTATCTGAAAATAATTTCCATCAAATGTCTGATTAAAATCTCCATCAGTCTGAAATTCAGAAGACTGAAAGAGAGACACCAGCATCAAATTAAGGCGTGCAACGTTTTCCAACAACTGCCACCGTGGTTGTCCCCTCATTGTGTTTTAATTGAGAGGCAGATATGTGGGTAGTAGTACCTCTGATTGGATCGGAGACGCAGCGCAGCATTGGAACAGTTGATTGAAGTGACCTTGCTCTAATTACGATTAGTTAGTAATTATAATTCTCTGATTACACCCATGCAGGAAATGTAAGAAAAAGATGTTGCTGGTGGCCTTTGCTAATGACGTTAAGATTCTAAATGGTTCCTGAATTTAATTTATTCTGATAAGATGAGAAGAAACAACAAGATACTGTTGTTGCCATTTTGAGCACAATTGAATCAAATCACCGTTAACATGTTTTTGGTGTTAAAAAGAGATTAATTAATCAATTTAAAGAAGAAGTGTTGGACACTTAGTGTCCTCTTTTTGACTCATTCTCATCCCTCTATCCATTTCCACGTTCCCCTGTTTTCCTCCCTCTCCCAGACCTGAGGTCATGCTGCCCTCCAGCTCCCTTCCTCGCCACCAGGATGACATCATCACATAGCTGCCTCGTCCTTGGAGTGCCTATTCATCACCCTGATCATCATTGCCGGCATCAGCAGCATCACCTCCGTATGCGCACACATTTACACAAGCGCGTACACCTACTGTGAGAAGATAAAAGAAAAGAGAGCCCCCATTGGTTCTGCAGGATTGCAAGCCTCAAGGAAAAAGGGAGGGAGAGAACCACGGAGAGAGAGAGAGAGAGAGAGAGAGAGAGAGAGAGAGAGAGAGGGACGATCCTGCTGGGGTAGGCAGAAACCCCTGACCTGTGCACTTCCAACAATACATTTCAATAAACCACAGCACAGACAATTGTGATGAGTCAGACTTAGTGGGAAAACAACAACATAAAAAGCAGGCAAGAGAAGACCCCTCCACACCTCCTGTCCTCCTCCACATGGCAACTTCCCACGAGGAGAGCAGCACTTCCTCTCTCCTAGTCACCCGCTAATCTAAAACTTCAAGAGCTCTGGCACTGCTCACTGTATTCCGGTTACTGGATGGTGCATGACTGAATAAACCAATGCTTTGATGTTCGGGAATTACAGCAGTGAAGTGGAGCCACACGAAAACACAGCAATAAACAATGTTTCCAACACACTGTCTGCCTGCCCGGTCTGCTCTTTAGCATAATGTGCTCACAGTACTGTGGCCTGATATTTGTGCGTGCCGCATTTTATAGATGCTGTGCTCTGGTAGAATATAACTAGCAGGTAATACAAACCTTAAGCAATTCTTTTTATTTCTTTATCACACAAGCATTCAATTAAAAACTTGTTCTCACTCCCAAATCATAAAATATGGACGTTTGGACAGTGGCTGTCAGCGTCTAAAGGGCCGAAAAAGGTGCCCTTCATTTGTATAACGTACTGGGGAGAGCAGCAGCTACACGGGGTTTAGCAAGAAGTATGTAAGGCAGAAATTCCGCAAAGGGAGGTTGGTTGAGGTGGCAGAACTAGACTGAACCATTTCACAAGGTTGTAAAGACAAGTTGCAGCCATATGATAACCAAACAGTGTTAAGTATGTCGTTCTGGGGTTAGATGTGAGAATGATGAAGGTTGGTGAATCCCAACCTTCAATCTTAAGGCCTAAAAGTGCACCAAAATGTTTCCCTCAGCTTTAAATCCTTAGCCTCAGTATTTTTGGCTTGCAGGCTGTTATCATAAATATAATAATAAAAAGTAGCTAGCAGCAAACCATTGTTGACATTGACATCATCCATATTGCTCTTTGCATGATCTACAGTATTAAGCCAAAATATTTTAGAGAGTGTGTGTGGTAAAAAAACACTAGGAAGACACTTGAGTGAGGTGTTTTCTGGATTGCTTTGATGAGAATTGGTCAGTCTTGTCATTGTAGCTTTTAAAACACATCAATTCATCAGGACTAATATTATGGAGATGCAAACGGTTCAACATTAAATAAATAAAAAGTCATTATGTAATAAATACTTTTTTGAATATATACAGATATATAACCATGGAAAAGTGAAAAAACTGTATTTTTTTGATTCTGACATATTATTTTATCCTGCTTTTTTGAAGGCTAAGGCAGGTAGTAATCTTTAACCCTTTTGTTGTCCTTCGGTCAAATTGACCCGTTTTCCTATATCAATGTTCTTTTTAACTACCCAATTGTAATTACCCAAAATAACATGATCGATTCCACAGAACACAGATTCCAACAACTCTCTACTTTCATTAATTGGGGCATCTCATTAAATTTTATAGCATTTAAAAAAATAAATTTGTAAGTGTAAGTGGAAAGTGGTTTTGAAATAGTATTGAGTAAAAGTTGACATATTCCAATCTGTGATTATCCATCAGCATAAAGTAAATTCCTTTAATTTAATTTTAAATAGTTCCTCTCTTCTTTTGTAACTGAAACATTAGGTATAATTTCCTATAAATGAGGTTTACTGACCATTAAATCCAAAAATAACTGTTAAACTAAAGTTAATAAGTTAGTGTTACATACTGTTGAAATCATCAAAAAAAGTGAGAAACATTGAAAAAAAGCAGCAAAAGTGTTGATAAAAAGGCAAAAACATAAGAAAAAGTTAAAAACATTGATAAAAAGCATCAACAAAAGTGTCGATTTTCAATTTTGACGGGACAACACAAGGGTTAACTCATTTCATATCAGCAATAGCTTTCATTTCAGTTTGCAAAGTCTTTTATTTCACAATGCCATTTTCCCCAAAGAACATCTTATTTCATCCTGCTTCTTATTCTCACAGAGTATTCAATCAAGACAAACAAGGCAGAGCCAGTTATGTAACTTTGCTCATCATACCAAAGCAACAGCCAAACTTAAAAATGACGAGCAAAAACTTCATAATAATGGGTTGAGTCTTAAAAATGTTTCCTAATATTTAACATTTTGGGTTTCAATATAATATGCATCTCCCTGCATAGATTCCTGCGTTAATCGGAGAGTGCCATTAAGCCAGGAAGGGCAAGGAAAGCTACATCAGTGCAGACTCACATAGTCATGGAAGGCCTTGGCCTCACTGGAGTGTTCACATGTGTCTCTTCTCTCTGGAGCCGCACAGTACAGGTCCCAGAAAACACTGAAACACACAGAGAGGCAGCCAGAGATATAAAAATAAAAGTCCATTTTAAATGGCAGGGTAATCCAGCATTCAGGCAATAAGTGCAATTTTATTATCGTCACTGGAATAGACAACTTTTGGCAACTGCGTTACAATTTGCACACAGCAACCTGAGGAAGAGCTTTTGGGGACAATTAATGACATGAAGATAAATTAAAACGGAAGAAGAAGGAGGGAGAATGATTATTTTAATTAATATTGTCAGTGATGGAAATGAGGAAAAACAGCATGAAGAGGAATGTAACTTGAATCATTAGACATAAAAACACTCACCACCACCATGAGTGGAGGAACCCCGGAGGTTCTCCTAATGTGATGTTCTTCTCCCATCGGATCTAGAAAGACAGACAGACAGACAGACAGACAGAGAGTGAGAGAGAAAATGAGATGCTTCTGAAACATATTAAAGGTCTCATAACATGGTGCTCTTTAGATGCTTTTATATAGATCTTAGAGACAGGGGAGGCAACCTTGCCCCTTATGATCGGCCCATTTGAGCTTTCATTTTCTCAAAAGGCAGGAGCAGGATACCCAGGGCTCGGTTTACACCTATCACCATTCCTAGCCACTGGGGGATTGTAGGCAGGCTGGAGGAACTCATATTTATGTTCAAAAACCTCATAAAGTGAAATGTTCGTGCCATGGGACTTTTAAGTATTAAAACATGCCCGATATCTGAATTATCTGCTTTGCAAGGCTGAAGAGGGTGCAAGTGAATTCTTATAACACATGCCATTATGTAATTATATTATAATTCTCATGCCATGGAATCATAAGTAGATAAGTGAGTCTATGTGTGCCTGAAAGCCTGTATATTCACAAGTATGTGAGTGTGTGTGTGTAAGTGTGTGTGTGTGTGTGTTTACTGAGTCAGGGGCTGTGCAGAGTCTGAGGTCAGAAACATGTACCAGCCTGAGGAGCCCAACCAAAACATTGTATAACACATACACCCTTCAGCCTGCTCCTCTACCACATTATCTGCTTTAGTTTCTGTCTCATTCACTCTTTGCTTCTTTCTGGCTTTCCTTATAACTGACCTATATCCTGTATTCACGTCTCCATTCCTTTCTTCTTGATGTGTCCAAGTCAAGACAAACTTGCCACACTCTGTAGTGTGGAAAAAGCCAGCCAGGCATAACAGTGCATACTCACGGACAATCTTTTCTTATCAAAATGTGACAGAACTAATAGGGTGGAGGATACAAAAGGTTAAATGACAAGTTAAAATTCCGCCTGCATGCGGCAGTTGTCATATCAGTCAGCCAGAACGACAACTGGATAGAAATGAGAAGCTAGTTTTGTCTACCAGACACTCAAAGCAAGCAAACAAATAAGCCAGGAAACAGTGTCTTCTGTCACTTTTACAGTTAAATAATTATTACGAAATAAGGTTGTGCATATAAAATGTGTTAATTGTCTGAAGTCAAGGACCCACTGCTTCAAAAATGAAAATAGTTAATTAAATTGAGTGGTAAATCTGGTGTACAAGTGTAGCAGTAACTAAGGGAGGCGGGACTTATAAAATGGTCAATTCCAACAAGTTTTAATAAAAGGTGCGGCTGAAGACAAACCTTTCTGTTGAATCATTTTGACACCTTAACACCCTGGTCAAAGTCAGTGAGTGACATGAGCACCGACATTACCCACAGTGGGAATGATTTATGCTTGCAGACAATACAATGTCAACTGATGCAGGAACACACACACACACACACACACACACACACACACACACACACACACACACACACACACACACACACACACACACAGAGTCTGGCTTCTCGTATCAAACTCTGACGCTATTGTTTAGTCTGCCTCTCCTCTCTATAAACAGACTTACATCACTCTGACTTTTAAAGTGATCTCACAATCGTTTAATTCCTTCCATTGAAATGTTTCATGCGGGTAAAAGAATGAGAACATTGTACCACCTGCTCTACTAGCAGAGTGTGCAAGCGCTAAAATAACAAGAACAACTGAATCACTGTCAATCTGACCGTCTTGACCTCAGCTGCAGATCAGACACAGTGACTTTCAGAAGAAAAGCTTTGCTTTGAAGTCCAGGAACTGCCTCTCTTTGTTTATCCCACATGCTTTCAATTGAAATTAGCAGTTCTAGTAAAGACATTGGGTAACTTGAAACATTATAGGCAGCCAGCAGTTTCCATATAAACCATCACAAATAAGAATTTACCTTCTCATAATTGCTCAAATGGTACAAAAGATGCAGAATAGGCATGACACCCCTAATTTCTCACATTAAATTGACTGTAGCTCAGACCAAACAGATTGCAGACATTTCAGGTCAGGACACGTCTTAGCATGTTCTTTAAACTTAAACTTAACTTAAAACTGTAAATAGATGATAAAATGGATGATAAAAAGTGTCCTTTAAAGATGGTTTTACTCCACCCAACTACTTTTGAAAGAGCTACCTTATGGGATGATGTTTACCCTGTGTGCTCATGCATGCACGCCCATGTGTATTGTAGACAAGTGGCTGTGTTTGTACTTGTTGCAGTCTTAGCTAATGCTTTCCCAAACTTATACATGACATTGCCTATCCCTTCCATCCGGCACATCTACCAAAGAAAGAGCAAGTGATATGGCAGAGAGGAAACGGTGTCAGGGAGACAGAGTGGTGTACACACACACAAACACACACACACACACACACACACACACACACACACACACACACACACACACACACACACACACACACACACACAGTCAGAGTGATGAGAATTGGTGCCAGCTGATGATGTAACCTTTTCCATCCCCCTCTCTTTGTTCGGCTCTTTCTCTGACCGATGTACAACCAGCCTCTGTCTCCTACATTGTAATTTACCGTCATTTACAGCGAAGCACCAGAATCAGCTGACCTCATTTCCACCCTGTCACCTTTTAACCTCTGCAGAATTAATGTGAGTACAAGCTTGCTTCTCAAAAAGAGAACGGAGAGATCCTCAAAGAGAAAGTAGAGGAACCCGAGGGGACGACAATGACATAGAAAGAGATTGACCGAGATGGAGCTGCTGAGCGGATCAGTGAAGGATGTCAGTCGCAGACGGCATCTCCAAACTGAGCATTGTAACTCTCCCTGTGCTCCAGCTCCAGTCCCACTAAATGCAACACTGACGTTAACTAACTAACATGTTGGCTCAGCACTGTAAGGCCAGACTAATTAAATTAGCTGCAACACTTACTGGGTCAGACCACCTTTTAGAGTGGACACATAAAGTACATGGGCTACACTCTCAGACACACGCACACACAAATACATAAAGCATCTTTGTGACTTACCTCTGAGAGAAAGGTCTGTGCTGACTTCTGTGCTCCTACATGCAGCAGGTACTCGTACACATACAGTGCTAATCTGCACATACAGATAAAGAACACAGAAGGAGGAAAATGGTCAGTTTGTACATTAAGATCTAGGTGAGAAAAAAAACTGGTTAAAAATACAAGAAATTTAACCATTATGAGGAGTGGACACAAACAGATGTACAGTAAGAGTGAGGCAGTTAAGAAGAAAATCTAAGCATCCCCCAAACATTCACCTTACGTATCCCTAAGTTTAAGCATTTAGGAGTTTCAAGTTCTAACTTTGGGGCTAACTGCTTTACGACCTAAGAAAATTATACCACTCCTCATTTAAGATAAATCCATACTTAAGAGGGAGTTTTTCCCCGGATTGTTTGAAAATAAAAATGAAGGAGCCAACTCATGGATGCGACATGCCAAGTGACTCCTAGATGTGCAGTAATTTTTGAGGGCGTCACAGTTCGTTACAAATCTCATGAGAAACAGAAAGACACACTCCAGCTTAGGAGTACTAATCATCTCCCGAATCCAGGGCAACCTTTTAAGAAATTTGAAATTCACCCGGCATTATGCTAAAGCTAAAACCCACCTCAAACATATGGTGGTATGATAAGTGATAAGAGTACTCTTGGTGGGACTGCACTGTAAAACACCTCACCCTCGTGCTCTCCACAGACTTACTTCCATGGCTTTGATCACAGTAAGAATTAATTACAGGCTTGATTTGTTAATCAATTCTCCTCCCAGTGTGTCTGTGCTGGTAACAGCAACTTAGAGAAGAAGGGGGGTGATGATCTACTGGGTCAATAAATACAAGATAAACATTGATCCGCAGGAGATCAATAGCAGATCACACTGAGTCCTAACAGCACCCTGTAGATTTGGACAGGAGTCTGGTCTAACAACATACAGTCACTGTGCATGAATAATGAGATGTTTGTAATGAAAGGGGCAATGAGCAGGTACATTTGTGCCTAATGCTCACATTTCCCCGAAAATCAATATTAACTAGGTTAGGGGCAGATTAGTGTGAAACATAAGTGATGTAATGTTCCTTGCGATGTACTGTATATCTATTTAGCCATATTAGAAAATACATGCTCAGTTAGAAGTTGGTGAGCTGAGGTAAAATAGGACCTCAAGTGTGTTAACTAAGCAAATTGTTGGTAATATTTGGTTGTAAAGGGCTTCACTCACGATTATTTTCATTATCTGCCAATCAGTTAGTCGATTTGTCATTGTCTATAAAATGGCAGAAAACTGTTGGTATAGGTGACAGGGTGAAATTTCTAGTTGTGTCAAACTAACAGTCAAAAACCAAAGATATAAAGTAATTATATACTATGACAAAGAAAAGAATCAAATTCTCACATTTGAGAAGCGGAAACTAACGTTGGACGTATGCATTAAAAATGACTTAGATTATTTGTTGATTAAAATCAAAATAGTGGCAGCAAAATAGTTCTTATAGAATTGATTACTTTGACAAATTGTTTTAGCTATGCATATAAATCCAATATAGAGAATACTGAAGCATGAAGCATGACACAGCACAAGCTTCGATCTAAAACCTAGTGTGTCGGGGAGAGTTTCTGTATACTGTATGTGTATAGTTATGTACAGTCACGGGTTAAAGATGGTCACACCGGGACAGCAGCGGTCCTCGAACCTCCACTGAAAAGGTGCTACCAGGCTGCTGTAGCCGGTCCACACTCCTCTTATATTGAGGTAAAAATAAACTCCCCAGACAGCCTTGTCTGCCTGTCTGAAGATGATGGACTGCACACCTTTCTGCTCTGCACACAGGTACTCTGCCTCGATCCCTCCTCCCCCCCATTCCCTCCTCCATTTCCATCTCTCTTCTTCATCACTTTTTAGACTCTCCTCCTCCTCCTCTGTTTCTGTGCCTTTTCTATCTTGATGGCGCTGCGTTCATCTTGCACTCTTTTTGGTAAGAGGCCATGCTTGTTTGATGATGAAAGGACGAAGGGAAGCTGCATAAAGCTCTTTCTCACTAGCCTCCCCTCCCTCTTGCCATCCCATCCTCTCTCTCTCTCTCCATTCCCCCCGTGGCCTGGCAGTAATGTTTAACCAAAGAGATAGAGACAGAACGTTTCACAGGGACGAGGTTAACAGAACAGTGAGAGGCTTGACACAACTCTTGACACCTCGACAACAGAGCATGAATAAAATTTGAAGCCTTTTTTTCCAAGGCACTGTACAACTCTGAACATTTCTAGTCAAAAACTCATCCAGTCGCTTTGTTCTGCATTGTTTTCCTGTCAACCTGTCTAAATCTGTCACTTTCTCCTGTGAACCCTAGCATCAGCTACAGCAGCATCAGGACATAACTACGTATTTAATAATAGTGAAAGCTCTCATGTATCTGCAATGAATACATTCAAAGAGATGGATGTACTGCATGATGAATTCATTGTGTCGGTGGTAATAAAGAAAGAAATGAAAGGTTATTCTTAACTTGAACTGGCCTGTATCCAGTCAGCTGTCCATTACCTCATACAAACATAGCCTCGCTCAGTAGCTGGAAGGTTTGACATGATTGATTTCACAGGATCTGTAAGATGTGACCTTTGGCCTGATACAGAGAAAGGGTTTGAAGGAAGTGAGGAAACCCTGTAAAGGTAGAAGCATCAGGGGCACTGGGGAGCAAAGCTTATTTAATGAAATAAAGAAACACATTACAGGGTAGCAAAGGTAAGCAGGTTCATGTAAGTTTTGGAGAAAAGATAAAAGGGAAAAAAACGAACAAGCTAATTCATTCACTGCTCCTGACCCTAAACAGAACGGTTTAAATGCACTGGCGCTTGCAAATATACTTACATAAATCAGACTTTAACCACTCCTCCCCCTCCTATCTCTTATTTATTTAACACACACCAACAGAAGGCAGAGCTGAAACACGACTGATAAGCAGACAGCAAAGCAGCAGAAGAAGGCACGTTGTTTGCATTCAATAGGGCCTATCTATTGAACTTTACCTCAAACTACTAATTTCCTCAAAGACGAGTGATAGGCTTTGAAAACACAAAAAAAAAACTCACACTGCTCTCTCATTGTTCAGTTACCACTTGTTCAGCTGAATTGGAATTCGACTGCCTGACAGTCAAAATACTAAGCAGAGATAAGGTTTGAGGATTAGAGCACGAGGGACTGTTCAAGGTTAAGAATCCTCTAAATTTGACATAATAAAGTGAAAGCATTACAAAGACTCTTGTGTCATTAAATAAACTGTCACTTTAAATAATCTGTGCATTAGGATTTGTGGTAAAAATGCTCAAACTGAGGCAGCCAATGCATTTCTAATGGTTCCTGACTCCATATTGGTCTCTTCACATTAAAGCTCTTTTGGTGTTTGCCCTTGCTGTCGGACACACACCAGAAAATTGAAGACATTTTTTATTTCCTACCTGTCTGCCCTGGCAATTTGTGTTGTAAATAAGAACCACTTTATAATAATCACAACTGCAACAAGGATGATTGAAAAGGTCACGTGCCTCCCACTTTGCTTCCTTTCTCCATGTGTGTGTGTGTGTGTGTGTGTGTGTGTGTGTGTGTGTGTGTGTGTGTGCGCGTGCGTGCGTGCGTGTGAGAAGTAGGCCTGCATGATTAATCGTTATAAAATCGCGGTCTTGAGTCACTCTGTTCCCAATTTAATTTTTAAATAATTTCGATTTTTTTTTAGAAAAGATTTGAATGACTTTGATTCTCAATTAATTTTACAAGCTGATTGCATTACAAATGCTTCTACTTTCTTCTGTGAGTTTTATACATAGACTGTATGAAATAGGTTTTAAAGCGCACCCGAGCTCTCCCATTTCTCTCCATTGAAGCCTCTATGTTTACAGGCTTGTGGTGATGAGCAATGTGCTATAGGTGCCAAAAATATAAATAAAAAAAAATAAAAATCGATGTTTGGTACTAGCAATTTATTTTGTTTT
Source organism: Percina caprodes (assembly GCA_013375575.1). Lineage (NCBI taxonomy): Eukaryota > Metazoa > Chordata > Actinopteri > Perciformes > Percidae > Percina > Percina caprodes. The sequence continues at coordinate 2,989,692 of JABXJD010000006.1, forward strand.
GTCATGGTTCATGTGTGCAATAAACATTACACTTTGTGAGAAAAACATTGTGGCAGAGAATCGTGATATCAATTCTAAGCTAAAAAATTGTAATTCATATTTTTTCCTGAATAATGCAGGCCTAGTGTGAGGTAGTTGTAGTGAGTGGGTACAAGGGGCAGATGGAGTGGACTTCAAGATTCACACCTGACCCTTTTCTCCTTCAGATTTGAGTGGTTTTGTCTTCTGTGAGTCACATTTAATCATATTCATATTTGCAACTGAACCCATCCTGACTGCTCCTGTGAATCTGCAAAAGACCAGACAGCCTGCAAGCTTCAACAGTTAGACCCCAAGCTTAGCTTAATGAAGGCAGCAGGCAGAAACAGCGACACAGCGTCAATGTTGCTTTGTTACTGAGCCGTACAGACAGGAGAGCAGGGAGACAATGGTAGCTTGGGGCTCCACCACAACCTCAGCTTAAGGCAAAGGCATAAACAGATTTTCCAAGATCAGCATTTAGGAGGGACCAGTGGATCACTGCTAATCAATTTACTGCCATCGCGATCAAAGACTGGCAGAGCATCAAATTACAACAGACAATATGTTTCACTGATTGGATTTGCCTGTTATAGATTAGCTCCAGATTATTTCACCCTTGTTAAAGATGAAATGGAAAAGTGATTATACTGCTGATCTGAATCGGTATGTTAATTGATATATTTACAAGACTTGCTACCATGCAATACAATCCTAAATACATTCTTGCCTTATAAAAATGCTTTTTCAGTGACGCACAAGTCACGTAATAAAACAGTAATCCCTTGCTCCCACAGTACTTAAGTATTGTATAAAGCATTTATAATGTATTGCTGATAGTCTCGCATTGCCAGAGCGTCCTCCACAGCACTGCGGAGGAAGGCTAGTCTACACAACAATATGGGATAGGAGAAAGACATGCTTGGATTGTTTGGCATGTCTTTAAACCAATCCCAATAGTCCTTGGTCGGCACTGGAGTATTTTACTATAACAAAAAAAAATGTAGACTATATTATTGGTAAAACTGTCTGGTGCAGGTCACAGTTTTTTCTTGTAGCAGCACATATCTTTCTGTTTAAGCTGTAAAATGATATGTTGTTATCTGCTACAAAGTAGAACCACAGGGGAGACAGAAGCATCTCACCCTCTTTAAGATGCTATGGATCTGCCTTCTTTGCCCACGTTAAATTCTGGTGTTGGCAGTGACAGGAACTTGTCTGTATTTGTGAATAAAAATGGCCTCCTACACAGTAAGCAGTAGTTAGAGAGCAATCCAGACGGGGAAAAGATGTCTTGTCACGTTTGGTACTTAGGATGTAATTATCGCACACTGTAAAATGTACACGAGTGTGCTGAGGGCTGTTAAATGTTGCATGTCAAATTACATGACTTCTGGATATTCAAACCTGCTATAACTGATGTTCTGGCCACTTGGGGGCAGCGCAATAAGCTGTAAACATGAAATTGACACCTTATGAAGTTGACAGGTGGATTTTATAAACAGTGGCTTATTTACACAACTGGCAGACATGGATTAACATTAGCATCCACTGGAGTCTTGTTTCTGTAACTTCTTTTAGCTCTGTTTTGCTCTCCACCTACCACTGAGGAATATCTGCTAAATGCCCCACTTTCTTCACCAGCTAGTCACTGACGGTAGCGTACATATAGCATTTTCACTAAATATCCACTGCCTGGAAAAGAAACTGATAAGAGCAGTGAGCCTAAAAAACAACAATCAAGTTGCAGGCTGGAAAACCAAAACAAGTGTTCAATTAATGGTTTAAAAATAAAAATAACTGCTGAAGATGATAATTCTCTCTGGGTTCATCATACAAGCGTCCTTAATAACATCACATCCAATGTAAAAATATTCATTATAGCAGCTATAAATTTAGAGCGGTTACCTGCTGCTACCAAGCAACATGCAAAATGAAGCTTATGATATCATATGCCTTTGTGACTTTACTTGCCAAGTACCTGATCAGTATGATTTATCAATATGGGAATGTTCCATTAAAATCAAACATTGTGAGGATACTGTACATCTCACAGCACATCAGCAAGGTCATTCCCCCAAGTTTGAAATCTAGAGCAAATTACCTTTGAAGAAATGATGGTAATGTAGTGCATAGTATATAAGCCTTTCAGACGTGTGTAACATTGACAATTGCAGTCAGTTTGATGTGTCATCACTGGATTACTCTGGTGAACTGACATCATACAAGGGATGGGGATATTGTTAAATATTATTGTTAATGAAGTGAAATGTACTGACTGCCTGAATTGTCTATTAACTTGCAATGTCTCAAATGAACGGGTCAAATCCATGTTGAACACATGTTCATTAGAAGTGCATATACACAGTGGCCGGGTTAGCTCAGCAAGCGCACATATAAAGAGGTTTACTCCTAGATGCAGCGGCCGTAGGTTCAAATCCGACCTGTGGCCCTTTGCTGCATGTCATTCCCCCTCTCTCTCCCCTTTCATGTCTGTCCTATGGAAAATAAAGGCGTAAAATGCCCCCAAAAAAGAAGTGCATATACACAGACAGGTATAACTGAGGTATAACTGATAGAAAAATTAACGGAAAATAAGAACAACCACCCAGAGAGGGAAACATACCCTTCCCCCCCCTCCATGAAAGAAAATTACAGAAAGAGAAAGAAAATTAGAGAAAGAGAGGGATGGGGTGACGGGAGCGTAGCAGAGAGAGATGAAAGGTTTCTGTGAAGAGAAGGGGGATTAGAGAGACAGGAAAAAAAGGCAGATGGGGAGGATGGAGGTGATGGGTGCTAGCGGATGAGCCCCAAGATGAATACTTGTGTGATCTGTAAACTTTCATATTCTAATGTTGAGGATTCTCACTCAGCGGTGTCGAGGTTAGCCTAGCACCCTGCTGTGACCTCCTTCTGCAAATGAACACCAAACCCCGCAACGAAAACAGAAAAGTAGACCTGATTTCTACCAATCCCTAAGAGAAAAAGCAAATACATAAGATACATAAGCATACTATGCCGAGTATGCAATGGATTACATTATTATGAATTAAATTTAATGGGTTCTGTGTGAAAGGAAATAACAATGGAAAATTAATCCTACTGTAGATTGAACTAAGTCACTGTCAGGAAGTTGAAATACTATAATTATATCCTGGATATGCTTACCTAATGCAAAAGACTAAATTGCTATCTTAAATCTCTATGTGTGTTCACAGCAAAGAATAATGTTATAATGTTAGTAAAAGTGACTGAAGTATCCACTGAGAGCTATAGTGTCTTTGAAGCACTTTGCTTTTTAAGCAAAAGGAACACTTTACTGAAAAATAAAGCAATACGGGGGAATTCAAGTGACTCCTTTACATCCCCAATGGACAAAATAGGCCTAGCACTTACACCTTACACAAAATTTAACCTGCAGTTAATTCCAATTCGTTTAAGCTCATAAAGTTACAGCATAATTTTCAAGGTATTCTGTTGATGTTAATCAAATATACAATTATGTATCTTTCATTCAGTGATGGTGAGAATCTACCTTTACTTTTTTGCTAATGCGGCTTGTTTGTCATATGTTGTCAGAATTTATGAGACTTTTTTTTGTGTTCATGTTACATAACTTTGCAGCATATGACTGATGCAATACAGGCAGTGACAGCAAGTACAAAGGCAGCTACACTGAGTCAAGTTAATATCACTTGGCAAAATGTGTCAGCTTTATTAGGTCAGTCAGCATTTAAACAAGTCAATTTTAAAGCCAGACAAAAAGCCACATTGTCTTATAGCCTAACCAATACTTAGGCTCCATATTTGGGAGTTTTAAAAATCAGACAACGAGCCAATTGTAATATTTTAACATAAATGCATAATTTAAGCAAACAATCTTGATGCCCCTAATTTTCTTGTGACCAAGAAACACACTAATCCATATATGCATTACACTGCTGGGCTATGATGATATATTATGAGACTGGCTTCTCTTGCACTAGGCAGCAGTAAAGACACGTTGTTACACAGTGGTTTACTCATTTTTGTTTGTATCCTTAGCCCACTGACAGCACCATCCTCTCATGACTCCACTCATCAACACAGAGCTGCAGGCCACAAGAGCAACTCAAATCCCAGACACCGGTCTTTGACTCAGATTTATGATCATCAACATTCTCATCATCATCACACCCAGTCTATAAGGGAACTCTCGCCATGCAATAAAGCCTCCAAAAGCCTGCAATCAAACAGATGCCACCTGTGGACAAGGAGATCGCTGGCAGCTCAGGCTTGTGACAGCTCTAGCGAGAATAGAAAGGGACCCCGCTATAAAAGAGAGTGCAGTGATCAAGCTGCTGCCCCTGCTGAGGACAGCCCTGTGTGTGACAGCCAAACACTTTCCCTGATTAATCAAGCCTAGCAGCGCGGCTTTATGTGCCATTAAAAGCCCTGCTAAATGACTTCACTTCATTCATTAAAGTGGAGCATCCTCTGTGGGTAGAGGGGCTTTGGTTGCCAGACAGACAGACACAGAGAGGCAAGTGAAAGCTGGGAGAGAGATGGAGGTAGGGCAGCAATGAGGATGGTGAGGGCACTGAGGCAAGATAAACAACAACAAATATAGACCCATTACAATGCTGAATAATTTATCCTATATGCATGGCTTCAGGAAAACAAACATGGAGATTATAGAGCCTTTATACAGTGAGGAACATCTTCAAAACAGGGCTATTTATGCACACACCTTGTCTGGGAAACGTACAGTGACAGGATCATGGAGAAATCACTTTATTTGGAAAATCAGGTTCCAGTAGACTAATGCACGCATGATGCATTTTCATTAAGCCAAAGTACAGTTTTAATAAATCTTTGAGGGGTTTTGGCTAGCTAGGTGTGAGGGGATTAATTGTTTGAAAGTGCTGTTAGCTGCATACAGAATATGCTTTGTTTGAGTTATTATTTTAACTGTTCTGCAGACAAAACATACACAAACAAGGATATGTATACAGTAAAACTCATAGAATAGAAAAAGCCAGAAAAGAGTAAGATTATGGAACACAAAGGCAATGACACTGATAGTATTAAGGGAAGGACAAAGATAGGTAATTTACCAGTCAACAGAGAGATAAGGATCTAGCAGAGAGAGAGAAAGATAAAGAGATAAAGATTAGCAGCAACAAGAGGACTAGAGGGTATAGAGAGGAGGAGAGAAGGGGAGACAGAAGAGAGATAGAGAGAAGGGAGAGAAAGAGAGAGAGTAAATGATTAATGAAAGGAGCTGGGAAGTGCAGCGAAGGGAGGTCAGGAAGGAGCAGTAGAGGAACAATACTGCAGCCTGTGAGTGAAACTGAAAAGCCGTGTGCTGTCACACACCTTTATCACGCAGGATCTCTGAGAGAGAGGGAGCCGATATTAGGCTGATGCATGCCTTTAATACTAGATTTACAGTGGAACTGAACTAGCCTTGGCTAAATGGATATTGGGAGACTAAATTGCAGTCGGTGAATGAGACAACTTTTCCCCTTTTAACTCATGAAGACAACTAGTTGGTCACTATGCCTTTGAGAGAGTTTATGTTGTTATTTACCCAAAAGAAGATTATAGCATTATACAACTACTGCAAGTGCATCAAATTACATGATAAGAAACCGGATAAAGTTCACTGACAACTATCAACCTTGAGATTTATTATTTAAGTATCACAAGACTGTAAAAAGACTTCCATTAGACTCCTTCAACTCTTGGCCATACCTCAGTCAAATACATGCCTTCAATTAATACCCAACTGGCAATGTTGTGTGGGGATTGCTGGCTGCTCGCTGATGCATTTCTAATTGGTATTTTTGCTGATGGTCACAAGTTAAATCTATATTCTCCATTATCCTTCTGCGGCATCCCCTGGGGTCTCTCTAATGGCCCCTGCTAAAGGCAGAGCACTTGTATTGAGATATTCATATGAAGTGCATTCTCTCTGACGCTGACTGGCCTCTGTGTAGACTTCAGCTACAGGTTCGGTGCAAAGTTAAGAGTTGGGAGGAGCAATGAAAAGTTCACTTTGGCTTTGAAGATTAACAAAACACGTGTCATAATCCCACCTCGGAAGCAGCCTGAGGAGAGACACTCATACTCAAATAAACCATGCTTTATCTGCTTGTGTTCCCTGTTTTGTCTCCACTGAGATTGTTTTACAAGCTGCTTTGCTGTGCAAATGTTTGCTGTAGCCTTTATCCCTCTCACTTCTACAACACATAGTAAAGCCCTTAGTGGAGCACTGGCTTGGTGACAGGCCTGAATGCTTCACCACGGGCTTGGCAAAGATCGGTGTGGCCTAGGGGAACGGAGTTGGCTGACTTTAGAACTGTGTGAGAGGTTGACCGGCAGCCACACAAATAAAATCTCTATGACCTTACACAGGTGGCTGATAAGTGCGTTCACATGAGTTAAATGAACTCATGGGATAATGATATCCAGCAGTGACATACAGCATTCTACTGTATGGTATTTCCTGCAATCAGCTGACATTAAGAGAAAATATTTTTAATAGTTCCCGTGATAAAGATGAGAAATCATACATGTGGCTGTATCTTTCAGGGAAATGTTCCTCCTGCAAAGAAAGGAATTTGCCTGTAGAAGCGTCAACGTATGAGTCAAAAGAATGAAGCTCATATCCTGAAGGAAACGGAGACTCCTGCACTCTTTGGCTCACCTCAGTGTAAACCTTGTGTTTACTTTTCATTAACTAGAGATACAATCCTCTCCTCCCCCTCCCCACCCTTGGGACAGTCCAAAACAAGGTGAACATAAATGCTGTTAAACACACAATGCTCAGTGTTTTCTTTATTTACATTAACATAGTTGGTTGAGTTACATTTTGCTGTTGCTCATTTACTTGGAATACATGTTTTATAATAATACCCACCAGATCACAAATGCAACATCTTTACATGGGTTCAGCTACAATGCACTATAATGTGGCAACAAACAGTATCCAATTCTATATAGGCTTTTTTATACTTTGTAAGTGAAAAAAAAACTCACATAGTAACCCAAGCTACATGGTGAACTGGACGAAGACTGATAACAGGCAGCTTATCAAGATACTCCTACCACAACTGCTGTTGCAAACCTCCACCCTGTGTTGTACAGCACATCCTCTAAAGGCTACACCCAAACGTGTTTATCAAATATGTTGGTCATGAAAAATAGTACACAGATAGAACATGGAGTCTAGCAGAGAGAAGAGGAAACTAAATGTAAATACTGTGTAAACCATATTCTCTTATTGAGCTAAACTGCTGAAATATTTTTCTGGAGGCAGTTTAAATAGATGTTGCATAAAATTAGAATATGTAGCACAATATAGACGAGAAAGAGTATTTCACTTCAGCAGATGACTGAGCTGATGTTACAGTATAATGCAGAGAAATTTAAAATGAGCAGAGAAGTTCAGACCTGTAAACAGTCTGCAGAGCACAAAGCCTTGTTCAGCAGACATTTAGATGCAACAATGCCATACACTGGATTTGTAACAGTGTTGATACTGTCCTGACACTGGTGTCAATCAAACCAAGCCACCATTAAATGTTAGTGTGTCTCAAGTTACAATAAACAATCAATGTGTAGTCTCATTTGATGTTAAATGCAAATAATCACACTGCTTGTACTGGATCGGTAGCATAAGTTTAGGTATCAAACTTAGTATTGTGAGAAAAAAGTAGGCTCTCTAAGCAGGTATATGACTTCACTATATGTAGTGGTGAATCCTCTTTTGGGGCATTGCTTTCATAATCTATTAATCTGCTGGTTATTTTCTGGTCCTTATAACATAAAAAAAGTGATGCCAAACTTTATGTCATCATATTCCCTATTTTGTCCAACTAACACTCCAAAACCTAAATATATTTAGTTTATTATTACATAAGACAAAGTAAAGCAGTAAATCCTCCCCATTTAGGAGCTGGGACTAGGTGATGTTTGGTGTTCATGGTTAAAAAGAATATTGTAATGCTTTTTTATCAAACTTAATCTTTAATATAAATTTGTTCCCATTCATGTCACTGGAATGTCTGTAGTAAAAACTAATGTGCAAGCCTTGATGATGGCAAAGGAATATTGATGAATTCATCATTTGGCTTTGTGTTTGTGTATAATATATTGGTTTGTACAGTGGGTGGTGTGCCAGACTATACTGACTGGTGGCAGCTCTGGCAGGATACACTCCCCCTCACGCATCTTGGAAACAGCAAATTAGCGCAGCTGCAACAAAGACTTGAAAAGACAATACAATAAAAAGGAAGCTTTCCCCCCCCTCCCAAAACAGGCACAATCAGACAAAGTGAAACAGTTCTTTTTCTGTCAGCAGTGCAGAGACTCTACTGTCTCAGAGAGCAGACAACAATGCCCAGGGCTGAGATAACAGGAAATGCCAGCTTATCAGAGAGAGAGAGAGAGAGAGAGAGAGAGAGAGAGAGAGAGAGAGAGAGAGAGAGAGAGAGAGAGAGAGAGTGTGATGGCTAGCTTGCTGTTTACTAACACACTAATTGAGCAAAAATCCAGTCGTGCCCTTTATATAAAAGTCATTTACACATACTGGTTTCTGCCAGTATGACTTTTTTTACAAGTGGAATTTGTTTGCAGAACATGTAAAGTGGATAAATCAAATAAAAGCAGGGGCAAATCCATCACTTTCTTAATTTGAGTTCCATTTCATTGGCTGTGATTTGTTTAGATTGAGTCACCTCTCATGGGGAGTTTGTTTAATTTCACAGCTGAAAGAACACCAATGATTTTTAGGAGTGTTTTCCTTGTTCAACTTTCTCTACAAGCTATTACAGTAAATCTTGAATGCAACACAGCCATAAAGCCCAGAATATTAAACTGCTGTTTACAGAGAGAACTTAAGAGTTTGATGACAACACTTAGCGATCATACGAGGTAAATTACTGTATTCATTTACAGTCTATTTCCAGCATTATGCAGGACTAGGGGACTATAACAGACTGTGAGTGTATGAAGACAGTTCTACATTTGACAAAAAAATCCCCTGCTCTGTATACAAAATGGCCTTAAGACTGATATGTATGATGTTGGAAGCCGATTGACCAATTTACTATGATATAAAGCAAGAACCTCACAGTTGAGAGGCTTGACCCAGTAAAAAACAGGGAACTTCTGCTTGACAAATAACAACAATAAATGACAAGTTGATTTTCATGAAAGGACTATTCAGGGGCAAAATTAACCTAGGAGGTAATAATGAGTAAACATGAGTACCGAGTCAACCGTTCTGTGGGATATGTTCTCATGCTAATTGAATGTGCCCACTTTTAGCTCAAACCACTAGTTAGCTTATAACGCTAGTAGTCAGGGCAAAAAAAAAAAAAAGAGCATGAAGTTGAATCAGCACCTCTCTGAAAAAAAAAAAGTAAAAATCGTAGCCTTCATGCAGGTAGTATTTGTGACAGGGCTGTGGTATTAGACTGCATAGAAAGATTGATAAGGAACGTAAGATCATTATTCTTTGTCCTTTGATTGGACGATTACTGTTTGGGGGAGGGATTACGTCACACAGTCATGTTGCTGTGCACACCATTTTTCAGTAGATTGAGTGGTTTTACTTTAGGACCATCTATTTCTCTTACACACACCACTTTCTTTACCTCTCACTATACTTTCTTGTGCGGGCGCACACACACACGCACACGCACACGCACACGCACACGCACACGCACACACACACACACACACACACACACACACACACACACACACACACACACACACACACACACACACACACACACACACACGGGGCTGAGGTGTTTCCTAGCTGCCATAACACGCCTCCCTGTCCTTCTACAGTAGTATGCCGGACCTAGGATGTGACGGCCCAGGATATTCCCCTCTCCTGCCAGCAACACGGCGTCATTGTTCAGCTCACACAATGCAACATTCCACAATCAGCAGCAACTCCAACAAAACCAGAGAGAGAAGGAGACGACTCGAAGGAGTACATTGCTCTGACCTTATAGGAATAGAATTCCTTTCTATGGACTTTAATGAGCCTCTATTCTTTTGAACAACAGAGCTTCGAGATAAGATAAAAGACACTGATACAGATGAAGGCAATCTAGAGCAATTTAGGGAAGAATGTGAGGCTATTAAGGCCTGCACAGAGGCTTGAGAGAAAGTATAAATAAATGACTAAGCATTCAAAGAAATACATCGTGCCACAATATGAGGATGTATAAATTGCAAATATAATTTATGAAGATGTCTGTAAATTAAAAATACCATTTATTAACAAAAAAAACACAATTGGTATAGAGAAAAGACATGTACTATACCACTGTTGCCCTAATCTTGTGTCACTCATTTATCCTTCCTGCTTCCCTATGGTTAAGAAATGGCATTTAGTGGACCTTAAAAAGTCAAGAACTCAATGTAGGAGATTTAAATCCTAAGCGAGAGGATATACTGCCTTGAATTCTGGAGTGGGGGGCGGGGAATGTCATGTCATGGAGAACTTTATAGGGATCAATAGACAGACAGCCTGTATGTGGTCATGTAAGGACGTTACATTTCTAGAGAATTATAGTGAAGAACTCTGTGGCTTAACCTCACAAAACAGACAAGGGACAATTGAGGCCAAGACATAGAAGAACTGAGGGTTATGCAGAGAGACGGCACGCTAAGACAATATGTGTGTATGCAGGAGCAAGAGGAATACAGAGCGAGAGAGAGAGAGAGAGAGAGAGAGAGACTGGAGACTGGAGCAGCTCCTAGCCTGGCCGTCACGCATGCTTAACCTTGCGCTAGCGCCTGTGCGATGCAGCTTGCATATCAATGATGGAGGAATATCAGCAAAGAGGCCTTTAACCAACCTCCGCTACACTTGGCAGGCAGGGGCAGCATCCGCACTTACACTATGGCCCTTACAGTAGCAATGCAAGTTAAACCACGCTGGTGAACCATAGACTGTTAATATTTATGGACCAACCATTTGTAACGTCACCCATTGATTTGTGGAGATCTGCTATGAGTCGTTGAGTTTGCCGTTACGGGCGCAGCCATCCTGGTTGCAGATGTAATAATCTACATTACGTTACACACTTTTACTGGCAATCACATCATAGCAACGCCCTAAAACACCTCCTGATTTATCGCCGATTTTAAAATCAACAAGACCATATTTCAAGAAATGAACATCATTCTGTATTGCAGAAGACTCAAAACTAGCGGTTGAGAGCATAAACTCATTATGAAAATGTAGTGTATACTGAGGTAATAACTCAAGTGATTTCTGTAGACTTCTACAGAAACCGACCTCCTGTTGCAACCGTGTGTGTCGCCCCCTGCTGGAATTCAGATTGAATGCAGGTTTAAAGCACTTCCGCATTTGCAGCACTTTGATGAACCGGATGCTTTGACCATTAATATTTTATGTACGTACGCATGTATGAACACAAGGCCAACTGTCATAAAGTAAAAGTGAGTGTGAGAGCTGACTTATGTTGAAAACCAGAATTACTGCCTTATGGTTGTATGCCTCTGCTATCCAGTCAAGTTGCAGTTTACATACACGTCTGTACACTCATATAATATACTGTATGTAGTGAAGAATTTATAGGTAATAAAAAGGTAAAAAGCAATTTTTGGCAAAACATGAATGCTTCACACACATCGCCAACCCGGCAGCACAGAAGATTTATACAATCACCAGAGTTTCAAGGTGGGCACCCAAGATTAGTTTCACCGATTCAGTGTCCGACTAAATGTCTCCCTTTCTGTTCCTGAGATGTGGCATTGAATTATGACCAGAAAGGCGTTTTGCAAAAAAATGATGATTTCACAGTAAAGTTGACCTTTGACCCTATTGTATATAAAATGTCATCACTTCATCGTTTTATCCTTAGACATTTGTGTGGAATTATGTCATATTTAGTGTCGGAATTCTTGAGTTACGGCCAACAACCTGAAAAACATAATGACTCCGGCCGGAAGCATAATCGTAGTGGAAAATATGACTATTTCACAAACATACTATCATACTGGACAGATAAAGTAAATAAATGAGGGTGCTAAACTAATTTATGTTTCAGTACTGAGAAAAATAAAAGCAGTAAGGAGGGCTTTTCTCAACAGAGCCTGTAGACACTAAGTGTTGTTTCCACCAACAGCATTTACTTTTGGCTGGAACTCTCAAGTTACAGGAAGCGCTTTAAGGGAGCGTCTCCACTGTGCTGTGGTTAGGAGCAAAGCGGTGCATATTTGGTGTCACCAGGGGCAACAACAAAAAACTACCTAACAAAACCACAAGTGCTACCACTAAGGCCATGAACAAAACCTAACAGCATGCATCGCACTTTACAGTTATGGTCGACAAAGCATATGCCCCTCTTCTCTGCGTCATGTCTCACAGTCATCCACAGTGCACAGATCTGAATCCTCCACTCCCCAAATGTCAGTATCTCAATCCCAAAGATAAACCTGATACACTGTCACTATTGCAGAGAGGAGGAGTGGGTTCCTTGAAAGGAAGAGAAGACAAAAGAGAAGAACAGGAAAAAGAAAGATATGATGTGATGATGTGTTCCTAATCAAATCAGAAGCATTCAGGTACACCCATGGGGTCTGAAGGGACCAACACCGGGTGATAAACTCACTCATCCGTACCCTCCGTCTTTTGAAGGGAGTGATAAAAGACTTTGAGGATGCTGTGCCCTCTCCTCCTCTCTTCCCCACATGCTATCTGATGCCGACGGAGGCCTTTTGTCACGTCGATCCTTCTCAAGAACCCCAAGGCGACGTCCTGTGAGAATGCCTTCTACAGGGTCCTCTCTGTTGATTGACACGTCACCCCTCTTTCTGCCTGCGTCGATCAGAGGCTGTCTCCCCCCGCCTCACACAGCTCAATAAGAAGCTGCTGCTTTGATAGCACTTCTGTGGCAAGTTACATCTCTGGCAGCAGGGATAAGAGAGAAACTAGGAGGGATGCCAGCAGATTAAAAAGGACTTTTAACAGCCTCTATGTGTTCAGCAGGTTAAAAAGTGTTTTCTATCAGGGTCTTGTCAAACTGTCATCATCACTTTCGTTTCAAGACAGCTCTGTACCCTGAAAAGAAAAAAAAGAAAACCTGTCAGAGCTCAATTTCTCCTCCGGTTTTCTTGTAATGCCAGACTGATGCTAATCTAAAACGCTGTGAGGATTAAATACATCAACAGCAGTTTTAAGTCGATATCTTTCACTGACCCTCAGTGTTGCTGAGAGACAACAGTGCAGTGACAGTTCTCTGTGTTCTCGCAGTTGTTCACAAGCATCCCATGAGAGCCAGAGAGGCTATTAGCTGTGTAATGATCACTGGATGTTGTAGTTCACATTCATACAGGCAGCGTGACAGACAGATGGAGGTGGATTTTGAGGGATGAAACATATGGGGGAAAGTGCTGTAAGCAGACAGCTCAGATGGGCTTACAGACTTACACTCGCAGTGTGCTCTCTATTGCCCCAAAGCGGCAAAGAGTGTACAGATACACACACATTTCCAGGCACATTTCTATTGTTTTCTGTCGACTTAGCTAAAGCTGAGGCCCACGTGTGGTTCTTATGTTTGGGTTAAGGGTTTCTCGCTGTGGCTTTTTACTCCGTCGCTGTACTTAGGCCAACAGAACCAGGTATGGCCACTTACCAGTGTAAGTGATCCACAGAGAGAGTGAGATGTGTGTAGAGTGCAGAGGTCCAACACACATTATGAAGCATTAAACCATGAGGTCCTGCAGGATATCACCTGACCCTGTCAAACCTGGTCTCGAAAACTCTCTTTCCCTTTAAATCTTTCTTTCTTCAGTCCTTATTTTTTAACCTCTCAACTGTTGAACTTGGGTCAGATTTTACATTTGTTAACTTCATGCTCATTTTCCATACTCAGCCTCTCATTTCACCCACCAAGCTGACCAGCAACATATGTTTATCCCCTGGCTACATTTCCTTTGTTCATGCTCTAACAAATGTTGCCACTCTCTCTTTCCTCTAATGAGTGCGCCTCTATCATTTCTCAAGGACATTGAGATGTAGTAAACAAACAAAAGAACTCAACAATTACACTTATAAGGTGGCAGCTGACACGGACAAAATCAGATTCCCCGGACAGTCGATGCAAGGCATTGTGAGCATGTGTGTGAGATACTGCTCTATTTTTTATTGCAGTTCTCCTGTAATGCAACTCACTGTCAGAGCCAGAGTGGCAGCCTGAATTTCTTCTGTCGGATAAATACTCCCAGCATGCACTGCTTTGCCTCAGTCTGCGCAATGCTGCATTGGCAGCCTCCTGGCAGGATTCTGAGGTGTCTCGGTTCAGAAGAAGCTCTGTGTGTGTGTGTGTGTGTGTGTGTGTGTGTGTGTGTGTGTGTGTGTATTTGTACGTATGTGTGCAGAATGGTGATTCTGACAGCATTAGAAATGCTGAAGTCTGCACCAGATTTATAGCTGGAACCTGAACTACAGACTGAATAACAACAGCACTATAGTTGGACTGTGAGTTTACAGTTTCTGCTTATTAATCTGATGAGTAAAAAAATAGATAAAACACAGGTTGTACTTTCTAGGAAAACTTCCACAAAACTAGAGCAGTGCTGCTGTATACAGTAAATCCAAGATAAATCGAGAGAAATGAGGAGACTTGCAAGCATATGTGTGTTTTAGGCAGTGTTTGTTCCATGATTCATTACACACACAGAAAAGAAAGAATAAGGAATGTGTACTATGCGTTGCAATGCAACTCACTCAGGACCACAATCACAGAACTATGTGGAATACATCCTCTTACTGCCGGTGACTGAAATCTACACTCACTGAACAACTGCAATACACAGTCAGTGGTCGTGTACTGTCACTCTGAATCAAAATCAAGTGCAGACCGTAACACAGGTACCGTCAGAGAGAGAGAGAGAGAGAGAGAGAGAGAGAGAGAGAGAGAGAGAGCTGATCAGTATTGCAGCCTGAGACCCAGATAGTGTTCATTAGGCACATAGGTGTAAAGACTCTATCTACAGTATGCTGTCTTAGACTTTAAAAGTAATAAATATTTGTGGTGCAACATCTAGCTATGCAGACAGTTGGGGGTTTATTTGCAAATGTCCCTGTTACTCAGCATAATCCATTCACCTCGCTGCCAACTGCTTGTGACTGGAACTATGTTTTACTTAAGAAATGGTCCTAATCAAAGCTATTGATGGCTAGGTCAGGGACATTGGTTCTGCACAGAAATGTTTCTGGTGAGTTTTTAAGAGCTTTGAACAACACAAAGAAAATTCCATTCGACTTTATTAAACTGATGTGCCGCTGCACTTTTCAGAAGCAGACATCTCACAACTGTGGCCCATCCAACCTGAACTTTCTCTGTAGCTTTATAGCATTAGGAGTAAGTGAGACAACATGTTTGCATTCATGATTTGGGTAAACCCATCTTTTAAAACGTAACTTCCCTACTTTTGCTTCTCTTCATCTGCACATCCTCTTCTGTAGAGGGTAAATATTAAATAAAGGAAATCAATAAGTGATAACAGTACTTCATGAAATATGTGTTTACCATTTTGTGCAGGAGGTGATTTCTTACCACATCATTTATGCAGCAAAGGATATACATTCTGGAGAAATGTCAGATACATGGGCTTAATAATCATAATTCCCTTTGGTGCATTTTAACATGCAGCATTTTTCTATGTAGGAGAAAACAATCAAAGTATTTTTTTATAACAATCTATAAGAGATTAGTCCCATTAATAGAGTGTTTTGCTGTTGATATGTTACAATGATTCTACATGCAGAATATACTTATATATACACACATACACTTATATATGTCTGAATGCTCAGACCCAAGAACTTAACTGAAGTGAAGAGAATTTCAACACAATTTCTACAGAGAGAGAAAATGAAGCTTCCTTTATTTTGTTTGGTATCCTTTGGCAGAGTTTGCACACTGTAGTCAACATATTTATACAGCATTTAATGTGGGATCTTTTAAAAAGTGATATTGTGAATCTCCTTAGGCAAGGTTTATATCCCGCTATATTAATTTTTAGCTTCAAGTTTGCAAACTGTAAAACTTGAAAATCTGTGATATATTAACCTGCTGAGGCAAAAAGTATTAGTAGTTTATATTCCCAAAATCATCTGTAGCAAGGACACAGATTTGTAACACACACACACACACACACACACACACACACACACACACACACACACACACACACACACGTCGGGTTGCATTTAGAGCTCCTTTACATCTACATTGGTGAGTTGGCAGAGCCCCGTGTCTGTGGGGTTCCATCCTGAGGTCAATACTACAACAATGTAAACTAATGATCCAGCAAATTCCCTCAGTCCTACGCTCTCTCCCCTCCTCTTTCTTTCCCTCAATCTGCTGTTGCCCTCCGTCTCTCCCACTCGCTGATCCCCCGCTGCGCTGCAGAAATGAGAAACAACTGAAGAGTCGGCAGTGCTGGGCTGCTTCTCTGATACACACCACTGATAAACAGCGCTGCTTGTTATGAGGCAAATGAAACTCTGCCTCGTCTGATTTTTGCCTTTTCACAGCCTTTCTTATCTGGTGTTTTCTTGTCACCCAGTCCTTTTGTTGTGGCCTTGGCCTTAATGCCCAATGGAACATCAACTCTCGCCTTGAAATGTAAACAAGACAACAACAACAACAACAACACAGAAGTCTAAATGTAATGTGATCCCAGAAAGTCAGATATGAAAGTAGGAAATGTAGTGTCCGCAGGAAAGATCTCACCTGTTTGGATCTCAAAGACTAATCCCCAGTATATTAAGAATATACCACTGTAGATGGTTCATTTAATGAAGCGAGACTTATGCTCAATAACACAAAATTATTTCAATCACACAAAGCCAGGTGTCCCTGCATGTTAAACCTCCCAAGTTGCTCTAAATTAGTAGGTCTTTAACAGGTCTTTGATCATCTTTGAATGAGAGGTTTCCTTTAAAGACAGGCAACCCACTTATAGGCCATGTTAACACATTTGAACTGAAGTCTCGACATCACAGGTGAACTGTCAGGGGATACCTAAGTAACACTTCTAAAGAATAAGTATCTGCTGTGTTTTCCCAACAGAAAAGCTTATCACATACAGTATGTGTTTACACACACATGCTTACATGTGTTCACAAAGACCATCCTCCAGGCCTGGAGGAAGAGTTCCATCTCTGCGTCTGTCAGGACATAAGACAGCAATAGAGTCACACTGCTTAGTCCTATCCTTTTCATATTGATTGGGGGATAAAGAATGGGGCTCAAGGGATGAAGCTGAACACTCAATCACACTGTTGACAAACAAGAGTGAACTGGATTTAAAAGACAGAATGGAAGTAGAATAGAGACAATCTAGTTTTTATTACCAGAAAAATTAATCCTAAAAGGACTCTCACAGATGGCAACAACTGAAAAATACAAGTGTAATGCAGTTTATCTTTGTATCATGCCATAACTCTCCCTCTCTGTCCCTTACCAGTTACAGTCAAAGGCATTTCATCAATAAACACTTGCTCCTCCTTCCCAGCGGCTGCTGATCTATGGTCCCTGCTCGCTGACCATCTGACCCTGAGCATCCAAAAAAAGTACCAAGCAGCCATGCTTGGTTGAACGCAACTGAACAGGGGCTTCACCCTGAGGCGCTCTCACACAAGATCTGTAATTTGATTCTGTGCATCTATAGTTTTAGTTTTCACACCTCATGCATTGCATCTGATAAAATGTAGTTAGTGTTGAAAAGTAGCACAGACAGA